>OY482674.1:125551077-125873577 GCA_960531455.1 Urophora cardui
TAAGGCTGATTTTCTAAAACACAATTCCCGGAGAGGACGTAAACGCAACATGTGCAAGGATGTAAAATCAACAACTCATAAATCCGAAAGAGGATGGGCAATTTCTATGCTTTCATCATATTTATTGAACCATAACAGCAACTTTAAAATCAGCTGATCTCAGCGGTTCGACCCCCTTAGACACAAATTCCTAAGTCAGGTCACTTTTATCTGTACACAATGATTTTTTCCTTATAATAACTTATTATAACATTTTGTGTGTTTTTCGAAAGATCCCGTATGTATATGGGATGTGTGCGTTGTTATAGTCCGATTTCACCTATTTTCAATACCAACTTGTCACAGTCAAAATTTATTGATTTTTTTGCGATTTTTGAAAAAAAATTTTGATATTTATTAAGTTTTTTATGAGAAGTTGTAAAAATCAGGAAAGTTTTATTCTTTTAAAAATTTATTTATATGCAATTGCAAACACTTTAAGCCTAATATTAAAAAGATTCAATGAATACTCTATTTTTGGCGATTTTTTTTCAAGTGAAACAAAAAGATTGTTTAAAAGCCCGTCTCCACATAACTTGTTTCACCAGAGAAACATGTAGCAAAACATCTCGCTCAATAACCCGTCTCCACGTGGCTAATCATGATTCAGTTTGACATTTCTCTTTCTTGTTCTTCTTAAATGTTTGTATGTTTGCTTATTTTTGCGTCTTTGCTTTGGTCTGTGTGAGATTTCGATAGATTTTCGATACAAAATTAGAGAGGACATCGATATCATCGAGGTTGGCAAGATGATTCAGAATGAAACAGTGTTTCAATCTTCACCTCGCTCTCAGAAATTTGTATGGAAATTGGCGAGTTTCGGCACTGGTTTCCGTGTCGAAACAAGATTGAGAGAGAAAATGCAGAAAAAAAGAGCGAAACACGTTATGTGGAGACATGGTATTATGGTTGAAAAAGGTAAGTCGGATGGAATGCGAATGGAAAAAGTAGAGAAAGGGAGATGGTTATGGAAAACAAAATGGAATGAGAGAGGGAAGAGGTTGGGAAATTCGGAAGGGAAAGGGAAAAAGAATAGGAGGGTAGAGAAAAGGAGGAGTAAAGGAGAGCGATACGGAAAGGCAAGGGAAAAGGAGAAGAAAATGAAAAAGGAGATGAAAGGGAAAGGAAAACAAAATAACCCTCAGCCGGCACAATTCGCTTTCTGCAGTAAAATCTATGGATTGATCTAGAGTACTGTTGAGTAGAACAACCTTTAACATTTTTAATTGGCGGCATTCGGTCTCGCTCTAAAAAAAATAAACTTCAGCCGGCAGAATTCTCCTGCTGTAGTTATATCTGCGGAGTGATCCACAGTACTTTTGCGTAGTCGGGAGTGTTGTAAAATTAACATGCACAAACCATTTGCTGTAAGTTTCATTGAAAAATTCTTAGTGGTTTCAAAGTAAATACGGTACGCACATTATACAGAATCGGACCCGACTCGGGAGTTGAGGGATCTCCAGCACAGCAACAAAATGCTATGGGGCAGGTGTGGCTCCACATAAGAAATGCATTGTAGTAAGTATTTACCGGGGCAGAATTGACAGCAAATAAATTCAAAATCTTATTTTCCTTAAGAGATTGAAGGCCATATAGCATGGGTGAGCATGAAAGAGTGCTACCACGGTATACCGGTGTGGCCCTGGGGAAGGTGCATAATGTCATCTTCGTCGCTTCCATGATTTATTGAGCTGCTTTTTGAGTGGTCGGTAACAGCTTTACATATGAATCTCCTTATATTGTTTACTCTAACGCTCTTATAAGGAACTTATGTTAAATTAGTGGAAAATAACATAAATTGGGCAAGTATAAGTAAATCATACATTCGTTTGCACAGCCTGTACAGAAAATTTTTTAAATTTGCCATTGGTTTCAATTTATGAAGTTTTCACTTCAAAAGTGTGTACTTAAACTGCAAACACGTGTTTTGTTTCTATCCATTTTTTAATCTCAATTTTTTTGACTGCCTTTTTGGTTATTCACCTGAAGGAAACATGGGACAACTGCGTGCAAATTGAGCGTGCAAAAAACAACATTTACGCAAATATCATTTGCAGCTCGGTTATTTGGTTTCTTCTTTATTAGTTTTGAGTTTTTATACCTTTCATGAGAATGAAATGGTATTATAACTTAGTGCCAAAAAATTTTTGTCGAAAGTACCAGAAGGAAAGTATCAAAATATATACCGATATGATCAGAATCACGAGCTGAGTCGATTAAGCCATGTCCGTCTGTCCGTCCGTCTGTGTGAACGCAAACTATTCCCTGAGTTTTTGAGATATCTGAATGAAATTCGGTATGTAAGTATATTTTTATGATGAGCTGATCAGGGTTGGGCATTATGCAAAAATTGAATAATTCAATAACACAAAACTAAGAATAAATTTTTATGCTTCACTCAGCAAAATTCTGAATAGAGATTAAATTTTTTTCTCGATTCAAATAATTTTGAATAATGAATAATTGTTAATTAAGTATGTTATCTAGTGATGGAGAAAAAAATAAAAATTTGCTACTTTGTTTTTCATGGCAAGCTTTCAATGTTTTTTATTATGTAAAAATCTCGAGTTGTATTATTTGTACACTTTTGCCTATAACTTTTGATTGGATTGTCTGATTGATAGCAAAATTTGAGAGCATCCAAATTAAGCCACTTAATACTTGAAAACGCCAAAAACGGGAAAACGTACTAAGTCGACTTGGTACTTTATTGTTTCAAAGCGTCGATATGTATGTTTGTATTTATAGCTATGATTTAAAATTTGTTTAATATGAACATTATTATATACTTTTTGGTTGCTTGTTTTTCCGACAGGGTAGGAATATTCGTTCTCAGAACGAAAAAAGACACTGAAGATGGCGCATATTAGCCGAAACCGGTTTGTCTCCAAACCAAACTTGACAAGGGATGACGGAAGATCGTTCCACAATACATCATTATTATATACAGTGAAAATTTATTTCATAAAAAAAAATACAAAATAAGAATATGAATGCTTAAAAAAAAACTGAATATTTTCATTAAAAAAAGCTTTTGTTCGCTAGAACTCTGTCACTTTAAGGGAGAATATATGTAATTATCAGATTAAGAGTGAGAATTATGTAATTATCAGATTAAGAGTGAGAATAAAATAGAGATAGGCAGTAATTGTTAGTAATTTTTTCCTTTATTTAAGAATCACTCAGACAAAACATTATGCGACAAAAAAAAAATTTGCGAAAAAATTATTTACACTTGAGCTAGCCGCATCAAATTTGGTATGCAGATTACTGTAAGAATTACTTCGTTAAATAATTATTTTTAATTATTGTTAAATATTCTTTTATCTTTTACTCATTGAAATTTTTGAATATCAAAAAATAAAAATTTTTATTATTAGATTTTCCATTTTCAACAAAAGAAAATTAACTTTAAAACTTGTTTAATAAAATAAAATTAAAAATATGTATACAATACATTTTGATAAAAATGGTGTTAAACAAATTTTAAAGTTAAAATTTAAAGTTTGTTGAAAATGGAAAATCAAATAACACAAATTTTTATTAGAATTAGACGGTCAAGTAAGAACAAAAATTTATATTTTTTGATATTCAAAAATTTCAATGACTAAAAGATAAAAGAATATTTAACAATAATTAAAAGTAATTATTTAACAAAGTAATTCCTACAATTACCATCGCCTACACAAGAAATTCACAAAAAGATTTACGGCCTACCCGTGCATCCATACGTATTTCAATTTACTCATTTAAGATACATATTAATTATTATTGATAAAATCATTAACAAACGCTTTCACTGCTGCATTATCCAATCTGACATATATGCCTGGAGATCTGGGATGTCCGCAACCTATAACTCCAGTTGCCACTCCACAAAGCTCCCCGTCGACGACGGCTGGAGCACCCATATCCCCATAACATGTATCCGATCCATCATCGTTACCAGCACACATATGCGTACTCACAAAATCTTGATTACGAGCATCACTAGGATAATGCTCGCTCCAATTCCTTACGTAAACAGAACACTGCAATAAATGGTTCTCGTGCGAAACAGCTGTTGCGCTCCTTTGACCCCAACCACTCACAAGCAATCTGCTGTCCGTCCTCAGATTAGTTTGGCAGAGTCCTATTGGAATTATCCTTGAAAAACAGGGAAGAGTTTCATGCAACGCAACAGCAATATCCATACCACTCCATTGAGGATTATACCCATCTGGCAAATGAAATTGAAATACTAATCTAAGTCTATTTGCAGTTATTTCTCCAAAATGGGTAACACCGGCTACCACAACGTAATTGCTTGTATTTTGACCGTATACGCAAACCGCCGCCGTAACCGTATGCCGATAAGATACTAATGCGCCCGAACAAGCATATTGGTAATTAGTATTTTCGTGCAGTGAGGCCATGTATGGAGCCCGCGTTATGTCAACCGGTGCGCCATTAGTGATGCGGAAACTAGTACTCGTAGTATTTGTGGACGCCGGTGTCGTCCGGCGCACCACAAAGCTCAATAGGAGTGTCAGCACTATAAAAATTCTGCTTGAATTCATTATTACTTACTTGATTACTGTTGGTATGACTTATGAAATTTGCCACTTTCGCCGCCCCTATTTATATGTGAAATACAGGGCGTTTTAGGGGGTTTCGGGTGAAAATTCGTAATACTAGACACACAGAACAAATAACTAATAAGAAACAAACACGCTTGTCAAATAGCATATACATATGTATGTATGTATACCCTGCTATAGAGTTGAAAACCCTCTTGTCTTCGAGAAAATTCGAATTTATCGTTTGGGAGTTCAACAGTCAAAACTATTATGTCTAGGTACATAACAAACAATTGCAAAACTCATAATTGTTCTGTTGAATTCTCGGTAAATATTTAGTATAATAAGCGTAGCCGTTGTGTGGATCAAGGCCGTATTTAGGTTGGGGGAGGGGTTTTGGGTGTTTGAACCCCCCACGAAATTCTGGTAGATAAATTTTACTTCTATCATATTCAAAGCTATATGTTGAAAACACTAGTTTACAAATAATTAATTTAAGAAAATACCAAGAATTTCAGGCATAGGGCAGGGCTGGCATGAACCTGCTGAGGTCCAATCGATTTTGTTATGGTTAGGGTTTTGAGATAACGTAATTTTGGGTTTTTTTTTTTGTTACAACTTCTATCGAAAATTCTTTTCGCTGAAGTTACAAATACCCGCAAACCTTATCTACTCCATGCCCGACGAGAGGGGGGGGGGGGGGGCTGAGGGGGTCAATTGCCCCGGGCCCGGGCTTTAGAGGGCCCGGGAATCTCAAAATGATATCCAAGTTTTTGCTTACAGAAAATAAACAAACAACACCTTTAATCACCTTTCGTAGATAGCAATCATTTTAAATTTCAACAAATTTTATAAATCTCTTAACGTATCTGCACCTCACTTAAGGAATTGTTGGTTTTGGCGTCGACTTTGCAGCATAAATTTGAATTCGCTTTCTCTTGCAACAGAAAAATTTGGTATGATGCAAATTCTTATACAGCGATATGGGTATTTCCTGGGCGTTTCGGACGGTTTTGAGGCAGAAATATCGCGAAATATTGTATCGTTTTATGATAAAAGGAAAGATTTAGGCCACAGCTAATGATTAAAGTATGTTAGCGACAGAAATTTAGTTTAATGCCTCTGTTTTAGCCACTTAAACTGTGTTCCGGACGCTACAAAAACACGTCCATTTTTTTTTAAGTGGCTAAAACAGAGGCATTAAACTAAATTTCTAACATACTTTAATCATTAGCCGTGGCCTAAATCTTTCCCTCCTTCATAAAACGATACAATATTTCGCGATATTTCTGCCTCAAAAGTTCAAAAAATCGCATACCGTCCGAAACGCCCAGGAAATGCCCATATATATACGTGTATGTATGTATGTATACAGCGATTCGCCGAAAACAAACGAAGCTTGCGAAGCTAAAATTTGCTTTGGTGCTTCGTACAGTTGAATACGATTGCTGTTTCACTAAAGCGTTCAGCAGGATCAGTCTTTTGATATACCAAATTCCTACCAACAAATATTTGTATTCCAATTTAAAGAAATTTATTTCATACAAATAAAGCAATATGTATTTAAACATAATTCATTCAGACCTATGGTCCCATGGACAATATTACTCAGTATGACCCAGTATGAAACTGGATGCGCCTTTTGAACAATACATTTGACCCACCCTAATATGTATATTTCTATGTAAACATATTTACTTGATCTGTATTAATGTATAAATAAATTAAAGTTCTTAACTATGTACATATATATTCATTGAATTTTGATTTTTAGAATTTGTTCATTTAGTATGGAGGCCCGTAGTTATTTTAACCCCGGGCCCGGATTTTCTCTCGGCGGCCCTGATCTACTCCGTTCGAAAGATAATTAAAGTACGCTTCTAACGACATACCACTTATAAATTAAATTATGTTACATACATTTTCTAAAATTTTAGCATATTTCCTTATAACTCCATAAAGTCATTGTATGGCTGAAAATTCATTACTCGGGTTATATTAGTGTCTGAATTATAAGACTTTGTGTGTTTTTCGAAAGATCTCATATATGGGATATATGAGTTGTTATAGTCCGATTTCACCTAACGAACTTTTATTTTATTGATTTTTTGCGATTATTGAAATAATTTGGTTTTTATTGCGGTTTTTATAAGAAGTTGTAAAAATCAGGAAAGTTTTATTCTTTTTAAAATTATTCTGTTTTATTGCAAACATTTTAAGCGTAATATTTTTGGCGATTTTTTCCAAGTGAAACAAGAAGAATGTTTGCCAGCATAACACCAACAGTCTCAAAACATAAGCTTTTGCTGTTCTCATAATTTTTTGAGAACTTTTGAATTTCGATTTCCTTTGAAAATATCTCAAGTTTAAGCACAGAACAGTCGAATATATTTGTTTGTTTATTTGTGCTGTTGCTTTACTGTGTAATTTCAAACAGATCAGTCGACAGCAAAGCACAGAAAACAGAATTTTAGTTTTCAGTGCGGCTTTTTAAAATTGTTTTTTTTTTACATTACAATTTCTGCCATAAATTAAAAAAAAACACAACAACAACAGTGCTGTAAAAAATTGAAATTATTTTTGCCCTTTGCTGTGCTGTAAAAATATCCACAATACAGCAACATTCCACATAGCATTTTATGAATTTGTTGATCATATTCCAGTCTTTTTCGATCCCTATGCACGTTTAAAATAATGGAAAATGCGCTCGTTTTCTGATCATAAAAGAGCCTCTCGTCTGTAGAAAATGGTGGCCTACGCCGAACTCTTCTTGGGGAGTCGTTTTCGAGTCTGATTTTAATCGTATTTTATTCATTTTCGAGTCCCTTTCGATTTTTTTTTCGAATATGTGCCTAGCTGTGCGCTGGTACTAATTTTCGTTAAAAAAAATGTTGGAAATGTTAGTCACGCTTGCTGTGTGTTTATGAAGTAGATTAGAATATCATTTTACGTAAGTTTTTAGCCGGCCATCATTTTTTCGATATTTTCATGAAACCTATTGTTGCTTCCCGCCCACCGTGCACAGCTAACGCGTATCTCAGCTCTAACTTCTTTTGATTATTAACCTATAGATATGTAGGAATGAGAGCTGGATCATAAGTTTAAAATATTTACATAAACTATCAAAATATTTGAACTTAAAATACCACCATAAAAAACGTACTTTTTTTGAAATTTTTACTTTAGATGCACCAAAGTAAATTAAGCACTGCAGGTACATCAAAATGGTATATTAAAGAAATATTGCTTTATTTATTCCGAATGAAACAGATCATAAGCAGTTTTCACGTAGAGTTAACATTTTAGAGGTTATACGCAAATTAAAGTGGGTCCTTTTTGTGTTATTTTATATTTCAGTGGTTATACTTTAGGTCCTGTTCACATTGGATTTTTCCACTACAGGTGTCCTGTTTTCTTTTTAATACCTTTTCTTGTATCCTTTAGCTACCAGATAATGTACTGAAATCGGAAAAATTTGGACTTTGGCGAATTTTCGATTTCGCCAATATTTGAGCCTTTCAAAAAAATCAATAAATGTGGATATCCTTTAAAAAGGAGCAGCTCGGATTTTAATTTCAACGGATGTTTCATGTATATACATCACATAACACAACCCCACTTTCCTTTTTTGTCGACATTTTCATGCAACCTATCGTCGCTTCCTGCCCACCGTGTCCAAATGCTATGTGGGATTCGACTGTAATTTTTTGAAAGGCTGCACAGTTGCAGCACAGTAGAACTTTTTATACCTTTCATGAGAATGAAATGGTATTATAACTTAGTGCCAAAAAATTTTTGTCGAAAGTACCAGAAGGAAGCGTGGGGGACCCACCAAAATATATACCGATATGATCAGAATCACGAGCTGAGTCGATTAAGCCATGTCCGTCTGTCCGTCCGTCCGTCTGTGTGAACGCAAACTAGTCCCTCAGTTTTTGAGATATCTGAATGAAATTCGGAATACAGGTATGTTGTTATATGCAGTTGATCATTTGTCGGAACCGGCCGAATCGGACCACTATAACATATAGAAAACAACCGATTATTCAGATATACATGAAATTTTTGGAAGTAATTTGTGCATAACTTCCCCATTTAAACAGCTAAGGACATGAAACTTTGAAGTAGACGTGCCCATTTTGGCCCAAACAAGGTAACCGAAAATTGTCTAGATCGGACCACTATAACAGATATACACATTTTGGTGTATAACTCCCCCATTTTAACAGCTAACGGCGTGAAATTTTGAAGTATTTGTACCCATATGGGCCCAAACAGGGTTACCGAAAATTGTCAAGATCGGACCACTATAACATATAGCTCCCATACAACCGATTGTTCAGATATGGACATTTTGGTGTATAACTCCTCCATTTTAACAGCTAACGGCGTGAAATTTTGAAGTATTTGTACCCATATGGGCCCAAACGGGATTACCGAAAATTGTCAAGATCGGACCACTATAACATATAGCTCCCATACAACCGATTGTTCAGATATGCACATTTTGGTGTATAACTCCTCCATTTTAACAGCTAACGGTGTGAAATTTTGAAGTATTTGTACACATATGGGCCCAAACGGGATTACCGAAAATTGTTAAGATCGGACCACTATAACATATAGCTTCCCTACAACCGATTGTTCAGATATGGACATTTTGGTGTATAACTCCTCCATTTTAACAGCTAACGGCGTGAAATTTTGAAGTATTTGTACCCCTATGGGCCCAAACGGGATTACCGAAAATTGTCAAGATCGGACCACTATAACATATAGCTCCCATACAACCGATTGTTCAGATATGCACATTTTGGTGTATAACTCCTCCATTTAAATAGTAAAGACACCATTTTTTCTAATAAATCTTTCCATAAATAACCCACAGAATTAAAATTATAAATTAAACTTAATCCGGCTATGTACATACATAGGTAACTTTTCATTTCCCCACTCATGAAAGGTATGAAGTCTTCGGTACGGCCGAAGACAGCCGCGCTTTTACTTGTTATTTTTTATACTTCTGCTGCGCTGTTTATTACTTTTTAATTTTCAAATGAAAATGAAATTCTTATACTTTGGAATAAGCGGAAAAATCCAATTAGCTCATACAATGAAAAAAAAAAGTTGAAAATAATTTCAAACTCTGCTCAAAAGACTAAAATAATGGCATATCTATCAATTTTAAAAATCGAATGTCAAATAACAAAGTTGCAAAAAAAAAAAACAAGTTGGGCGGACTTTTATTGCTGAAAACAGCTGGGTAATCTAACCGAGTTTTTCGTCCATAAAATATTATTGTTTTCCACTTGGATAAAATCACTAAAATTAAAGTATTCATCGTGTTTGCAATATAACAGTCTAATTTTTAAATGAATAAATGTTTCCCGATTTTAAAACTTCTTATAAAAACCTTAATTTGAAAATCAAAAGTTTTGTAAAAAATTTTTCTTCTAAATAGCACTTTAGAAACCAGATTTTTTATTATTATTCTGATTTAGTGCACGAAATAGGTTATATATTTTTCTCAAAAAAAAAAAAAAAAAAAAAATCTACAACGATGAAACCCCCCTCGAAAAAAATTCCTGGCTACGGCCCGCTGAATCAACAACGTTAACCTGCTTTAACAGAGCAAAAGAAGGCAAATAAGTTGTTTGACGCACGTTAGGTACACGTATATCTATACTTCTATACTATATATACAGAGAAACCTCTCATAGGCTGAAACCTCCCTTGAACGGACATTTTTTCATGCACCAAGGCTTAGGTTAAATTTTTAAGAACAAGTTGCCCTCTCTTAGGCGGACACTCTCTTGGCGAATCTCAATGCAGCGGGCTCGTTTTTTGTACCCGAGCTCTCCATTACATAACAAACATGGTGCAGTGAAATAATTGGATCAAAAATAGGGATTTTACTAATATAGCGACTCCAGCGCCATCTAGTGTTGGAAGATGTAGCCTATGTCGAGCGGACTTATCTAAAGAATAAACTGTCAAAGTTTGGCAAAAATTCGACCAGTATTTCTTGAGTCATTTCCTCACAAATATACAAATATCCCCTACACTTTTATATACAATTTTTTTACTGTTTTTTTTTTTTTTTGGGTATTCACCCGAAGGAAACATGAGACAATTGCGTGCAAATTGAGCGTGCAAAAAACAACATTTACGCAAATATCATTTGTAGCTCGGTTATTTGGTTTCATTTTTTTTTTGAAAAAAAAAAAGTTAGAACGCGGCCAGAGACTTCATAACCTTGATCGTGTTTCAGATTCTCTTTAATTTTTATACAAAGCTCGAAAGTTTTTTTTTGGCGAAAGTTCGACCCCACCAAAGTCAAGTGATTACTTTAGTCAGAGGAATTTGTGTATACTTGATGCGAGTGTTGCAATCTCAGCTCCATAGCATGCCCACTTACTAAAAAGTTTTCTTGAGTTTGAGCTGAGTCGTTTAAGCCACGTGTCCGTCGGTCTGTCCGTAAACGCAAACTATTCCCTGAGTTTTTGAGATATTTGCTTGAAATTCAGTATGTAGGTATCTTTTTATGATGAGCTGATCAGGGTTGGGCATTATGCAAAAATTGAATAAATTTTTATGCTTCACTCAGCAAAATTCTGTATAAAGATAAAATTTTTTCTCGATTCAAATAATTTTGAATAATGAATAATTGTTATTTAAGTACGTTATTTAGTGATTGGCAAAAACTCGTGGCAGAGGGGAAAGAAAATTTATGGTGGAGGGGGGGTCAAAATTTGAACCGAGGGGAAAGCAATAGCCGTCTGCGTATATGTTTCGCTTCTCTGCATTGCAGATATGTTTGTAAATAAGAGTCCTGTAAGCCCAAATGTACTACAACTCATCAATACATTCCTCCTTACATTGCCTTTAGGGTATATATCAACTTTCGCTGTGGTGCAGTGGGTAGAGTGCTCGCCTGCTATACCAGAGGTCTCGGGTTCAACCCAGGGCTGCACATTAACGTTATTTTTTATCAATAACCGAAAAAATATTTTGTTTTCAATTCAACTTTGAAAAATTTTAACGTTAATTGCTGAACAAAAAAATACTGTTTTGATAGTTATCAAAAAAAATTATGAAAAAAAATTTCGTTTTGTTGATTATCAAAAAACAAATATTGAAAAAATTTTGTTTCGGTAGCCAACAAAAAAATTATCAAAAAAAATAACGTTAATAAAAATTCAAAGTAAAATGAAGCCGTAAGCCCGAAACAAATTTTTATTATTATTTTGTTTTTGATAATCAACGAAACAACAGACTTGGGCATTATTCGAATAAATTTTTATTTAGATAATTATTTGAATAAAAATTTATTTTTCAAATTTTATTCAGATAAATTCATTCGAATAATTATTCTGAGGTTTATTCGATATTTCAAATAATAAATAAAAACTCAGGGTACAACAAAAAAAAAAACAACTGAGTAATAGTAAAAAAAAAATGTTGTATATTTTTGTTTGTTTGTATGTTTGTTTGTTCTTACATCGTCGCTCCCAACGAAGACTAGCACGGTTCAGTTATCGTGGAAGACTAGCACGGTTCGTTGTTCGCGTGGAAGACTAACACACTTCGTTGTTCGCGTGGAAGACTAGCATGCTTCAGTTCTCTGCGTGGAAGACTAGCATGCTTCACTTGTTTGGGTGGAAACTAACATACTTCTGTTTGTTAGAAATAAGCTTAGGGGTTAAGAACACGAAGAGGATGGTCCGAGGAGTGAAAGATATTTTATAAGTAAGTGCAAGAACAATAATTCATACTGCAATAAAACTTTAAACAGGAACCTTCAGCCAAACTATATGAAAAGTATCGTTAGTTATTACTCGGAACTCTATATTTATATATCGTCGCTCCCAACGAAGACTATCACGGTTCTATTTTTTTAAAAACATTGTGCACACTTTTTGTGTAGTGCCAAAGCACTAGTCATATCTACATATATATAAATATAGAGTTCCGAGCAATAACTAATGCGGTGTTTTATTTGATGCGAAATCCAGGTTTTATTTGCACAATCTATGCACATACTTAAAAGTAGGCCTAGTACAAGTCTAGGAATATTTGAAACTTTTCATATAGTTTGGCTGAAGCTTCCTGTTTAAAGTTTTATTGCAGTATGAATTATTGTTCTTGCACTTACTTATCAAATATCTTTCACTCCTCGGACCATCCTCTTCATGTTCTTAACCCCTAAGCTTATTTCTAACAAACAGAAGTATGTTAGTTTCCACCCAAACAAGTGAAGCATGCTAGTCTTCCACGCAGAGAACTGAAGTATGCTAGCCTTCCACGCAGAGAACTGAAGCATGCTAGTCTTCCACGCGAACAACGAAGTATGCTAGTTTTCCACGCAGAGAACTGAAGCATGTTAGTCTTCCACGCGAACAACGAAGTGTGCTAGTCTTCCATGCGAACAATGAACCGTGCTAGTCTTCGTTGGGAGCGACGACATATGTAAATGAAAATTATCTATTATTCGAATAATTTTTTGTTTGAATAAACGAAATTATTTATTATTCAAATAAAAATAAAAAAAATTTATTCATCTATTATTCTTATTCGAATAAATTTTGCCCAACTGTGCGAAACAAAATAATTTTTATAATTTTTTTTTTTTGATAATCAACGAAACGAAATAATTTCAATAATTTTTATTTGATATTCAACAAAACAAAATTTTTTTGTTAATTTTTATTTGATATTCAACAAAACAAAATTTTTTTGTTAATATCGTTGTGCAGCCTTGGTTCAAACCCCAGTCCGAGCCAAGACCAAAAAAAAATTTTCTAATTAGTAAAAATCCAATTATTGGGTTTTTTTTAAGAGCAGCGGTCACATCTCGGCAGTGGGCGGCATACCCTCCGAGTGTATTTCTGCCATGAAAAGGTTTCTCACAAATAATGCATTCGCCGTTCGGAGCCGGCATAAAACTGTAGGTTCACCCAATTGGTAGGAAAAACAAAAAGGAGCACACCTCGAATTGGGAGCGAAGCTCGACCATAAAACACGTCAGAGTTATGTATAATAGCGCCATTGTATTATATTATTATTATTATCAACTTCCATGACTATATCCTATGACTATCGCGCGAACATGGCCGCTTCGCCTGAATTAATTTTTATAGTAAGAAGAGCAATGCAGTGAAAATTTTCCGAAAACGTCTGGCTTCCATTCCACACCGCATGCTTTCTTTCATATTGTTTAAGCTTTGATGGGAGAGGGGAAGGCGAGTTGCTTTTTTGGAGGGAATTGGAGTGGGTTTGGCTACGGGGAGGTGTAGCATCTTTTTTTGGGTAGAGTGGGGGTGGCTACGGGGAGGTGTAGCATCTTTTATGAGAGTGTGTACATATGTACGTGTGTATGTACATATGTGCATATATTGGATGTATATATGCACATACATACCATATTTTACAACCCTTGAATGTATTCAGTTGGGGAGGAGCGTGATTGCGGCTCCAAGGTTGGGCGAGAGTGCCAACCTCTTTTTCGTTTGTGAAAAATCCCGAGTACGATTTGCTCCTTCATGCTATATAGCTCGAACAATGCATAAGACGGCTGAGAATTACCGCAGTTTTTCACAGCCGCATGCAAATGCACGAACGAAAGCTATACAGCATAAGTTGCATAAACACATATGATTGTTATTGTTAGCCATTCACAATGAATGGTAGTATTATTGTAGTGCAGAATATATATATGTATGTAATTGCTGGTGGCTTGTTTTTTGACAGGCCAACTCATCAAAGAAATGGGCTGCCGAGTAGTGAAGAAAGACCCAACGGAAGAATACCAAATGGCAATAAAGCGTGCAATAAAACAAGCAAAAAATATAATACATAACAAGATAGCCTACACTCTCACGGCAATGAATCCATCGGCCCCGTCACGGATCGCACTATCTAAAATCCACAAAGCAGGAACACCTATGCGACCAATAGTATAAATGCTACTAACCGAAAAACACAACGGAATTAGTCAACAAACTGAACAACCTGAACGTACCACCCAAGGACTCAAGGAACAATCGGTTGTTTGCTATATGTTATAGTGGTGCGATTCGGCCGATTCCGACAAATGATTAATTGCACATAACAACAAGACTGTATTCCAAATTTTATTCAGATATTTTAAAAACTGAGTGACTACAGAGTTTGCGTTCACACAGACGGACGGACTGACGGACATGACTAAATCGACTCAGTTTACGATTCTGATCATATCGTTATATATTTAGGTGTGTCTTCCACGCTTCCTTCTGGTACTTTCGACAAATACTTTTTGGCACAAAGTTATAATACTATTTCATTATCTTGAAAGGTATTATCACCCTGTTTTTATAATTTCTACGCTTTCAAACAAGTCTGAAAACTGTGTTTTTCAGGGGAAGCTCTCAAAGTTTAAATTCGATATGAAACTCCAGCTGTATGCTCAGTATATCTCCGCTGGCAGCTTCTACTTGGATTGAAAGGTCGATACCAAAACTCGATACCATATAAGTTAGGGTACGCTTTATATAAAACTATAAGAAAAAAATAAAAATTTGCTACTTTTTTTATCGTGGCAAGCTTTCAATGTTTTTGTTCTGTAAAAATCTCGAGTTGTATTATTTGTACACTTTTGCTTATAACTTTTTTTTGGATTGTCCGATTGATACCAAAATTTGACAGCACCCAAATTAAGACACTTAATACTTGAAAACGCCAAAAACGAGAAAACGTACTACGTCGACTTAGTACTGTATTGTTTGAAAGCGTCGATATGTATGTTTGTATGTATAGCTATGTTCTAAAGTTTGTTTAACATGAACATTATTATATACAGTGAAAATTTATTTCATAAAAAAAAAATACAAAAATAGAATATGAATGCCTAAAAAAAACTGAAAATTTTCATTAAAAAAATCTTTTGTTCGCTATAACTCCGTCACTTTAAGGGAGGATATATGTAAGTAGCAGAAGAAGAGTGACAATAACTAAAGTAAAGACAGGTAATTGTTAGTAATTTTTTCCTTTATTTAAGAATCACTCAGACAAAACATTATGCGACCAAAACAAAAATTTGCGGAAAAAATTATTCACACTTGAGCTAGCCGCATCAAATTTGGTATGCAGATTACTGTAAGAATTACTTCATTAAATAATTATTTTTAATTATTGTTAAATATTCTTTTATCTTTTACTCATTGAAATTTTTGAATATCAAAAAATAAAAATTTACATATATTATTAGATTATCCATTTTCAACAAAAGAAAATTAACTTTAAAACTTGTTTAATAAAATAAAATTAAAAATATGTATACAATACATTTTGATAAAAATGGTGTTCAACAAATTTTAAAGTTAAAATTTAAAGTTTGTTGAAAATGGAAAATCAAATAACACAAATTTTTATTAGAATTAGACGGTCAAGTAAGAACAAAAATTTATATTTTTTGATATTCAAAAATTTCAATGTCTAAAAGATAAAAGAATATTTAACAATAATTAAAAGTAATTATTTAACAAAGTAATTCCTACAATTACCATCGCCTACACAAGAAATTCACAAAAAGATTTACGGCCTACCCGTGCATCCATACGTATTTCAATTTACTCATTTAAGATACATATTAATTATTATTGATAAAATCATTAACAAACGCTTTCACTGCTGCATTATCCAATCTGACATATATGCCTGGAGATCTGGGATGTCCGCAACCTATAACTCCAGTTGCCACTCCACAAAGCTGCCCGTCGACGACGGCTGGAGCACCCATATCCCCATAACATGTATCCGATCCATCATGGTTACCAGCACATAGATGCGTACTCACAAAGGCTTGATTACGAGCATCACTAGGATAATACTCGCTCCAATTCCTTACGTAAACAGAACACTGCAATAAATTGAACTCGTTCGAAACATCTGTTGCGCTCCTTTGACCCCAACCACTCACAAGCAGTCTGCTGTCCGTCCTCAGATTAGTTTGGCAGAGTCCTATTGGAACTATCCTTGAAAAACAGGGAAGACTTTCATGCAGCGCAACAGCAATATCCATACCACCCCTTTGAGGATACCCATCTGGCAAATGAAATTGACATACTACTCTAAGTCTATTTGCACTTATTTCTCCAAAATTGGTAACTCCGGCTACCACAACGTAATTGCTTGGAGTCTGACCGTATACACATTGCGCCGCCGTAACCGTATGCCGATAAGATACTAATGCGCCCGAACAAGCATATTGGTAATTAGTATTTTCGTGCAGTGAGGCCATGTATGGAGCCCGCGTTATGTCAACCGGTGCGCCATTAGTGATGCGGAAACTAGTACTCGTAGTATTTGTGGACGCCGATGTCGTCCGGCGCACCACAAAGCTCAATAGGAGTGTCAGCACTATAAAAATTCTGCTTGAATTCATTATTACTTACTTGATTACTGTTGGTATGACTTATGAAATTTGCCACTTTCGCCGCCCCTATTTATATGTGAAATACAGGGCGTTTTAGGGGGTTTCGGGTGAAAATTCGTAATACTAGACACACAGAACAAATAGCTAATAAGAAACAAACACGCTTGTCAAATAGCATATACATATGTATGTATGTATACCCTGCTATAGAGTTGAAAACCCTCTTGTCTTCGAGAAAATTCGAATTTATCGTTTGGGAGTTCAACAGTCAAAACTATCATGTCTAGGTACATAACAAACAATTGCAAAACTCATAATTGTTCTGTTGAATTCTCGGTAAATATTTAGTATAATTAGCGTAGCCGTTGTGTGGATCAAGGCCGTATTTAGGTGGGGAGAGGGGTTTTGGGTGTTTGAACCCCCCAAGAAATTCTGGTAGATAAATTTTACTTCTATCATATTCAAAGCTATATGTTGAAAACACTAGTTTACAAATAATTAATTTAAGAAAATACCAAGAATTTCAGGTATAGGGCAGGGCTGGCATGAACCTGCTGAGGTCCAATCGATTTTGTTATGGTTAGGGTTTTGAGATAACGTAATTTTGGGTTTGTTTTTTTTGTTACAACTTCTATCGAAAATTCTTTTCGCTGAAGTTACAAATACCCGCAAACCGTATCTACTTCGTTCGAAAGATAATTAAAGTACGCTTCTAACGACATACCACTTATAAATTAAATTATGTTACATACATTTTCTAAAATTGTTGAGTTGTTATAGTCCGATTTCACCTAACTAACTTTTATTTTATTGATTTTTTGCGATTATTGAAATAATTTGGTTTTTATTGCGGTTTTTATAAGAAGTTGTAAAAATCAGGAAAGTTTTATTCTTTTTAAAATTATTCTGTTTTATTGCAAACATTTTAAGCGTAATATTTTTGGCGATTTTTTCCAAGTGAAACAAGAAGAATGTTTGCCAGCATAACACCAACAGTCTCAAAACATAAGCTTTTGCTGTTCTCATAATTTTTTGAGAACTTTTGAATTTCGATTTCCTTTGAAAATATCTCAAGTTTAAGCACAGAACAGTCGAATATATTTGTTTGTTTATTTGTGCTGTTGCTTTACTGTGTAATTTCAAACAGATCAGTCGACAGCAAAGCACAGAAAACAGAATTTTAGTTTTCAGTGCGGCCTTTTAAAATTGTTTTTTTTTTACATTACAATTTCTGCCATAAATTAAAAAAAAACACAACAACAACAGTGCTGTAAAAAATTGAAATTATTTTTGCCCTTTGCTGTGCTGTAAAAATATCCACAATACAGCAACATTCCACATAGCATTTTATGAATTTGTTGATCATATTCCAGTCTTTTTCGATCCCTATGCACGTTTAAAATAATGGAAAATGCGCTCGTTTTCTGATCATAAAAGAGCCTCTCGTCTGTAGAAAATGGTGGCCTACGCCGAACTCTTCTTGGGGAGTCGTTTTCGAGTCTGATTTTAATCTTATTTTATTCATTTTCGAGTCCCTTTCGATTTTTTTTTTCGAATATGTGCCTAGCTGTGCGCTGGTACTAATTTTCGTTAAAAAAAAATGTTGGAAATGTTAGTCACGCTTGCTGTGTGTTTATGAAGTAGATTAGAATATCATTTTACGTAAGTTTTTAGCCGGCCATCATTTTTTCGATATTTTCATGAAACCTATTGTTGCTTCCCGCCCACCGTGCACAGCTAGCGCGTATCTCAGCTCTAACTTCTTTTGATTATTAACCTATAGATATGTAGGAATGAGAACTGGATCATAAGTTTAAAATATTTACATAAACTAGCAAAATATTTGAACTTAAAATACCACCATAAAAAACGTACTTTTTTTGAAATTTTTACTTTAGATGCACCAAAGTACATTAAGCACTGCAGGTACATCAAAATTGTATTGAAATTTTTGAAATTTTTACTTTAGATGCACCAAAGTACATTAAGCACTGCAGGTACATCAAAATTGTATATTAAAGAAATATTGCTTTATTTATTCCGAATGAAACATATCATAACCTTTTTGTGTTATTTTATATTTCAGTGGTTATACTTTAGGTCCTGTTCACATTGGATTTTTCCACTACAGGTGTCCTGTTTTCTTTTTAATACCTTTTCTTGTATCCTTTAGCTACCAGATAATGTACTGAAATCGGAAAAATTTGGACTTTGGCGAATTTTCGATTTCGTCAATATTTGATCCTTTCAAAAAAAATCAATAAATGTGGATATCCTTGAAAAAGGAGCAGCTCGGATTTTAATTTCAACGGATGTTTCATGTATATACATCACATAACACAACCCCACTTTCCTTTTTTGTCGACATTTTCATGCAACCTATCGTCGCTTCCTGCCCACCGTGTCCAAATGCTATGTGGGATTCGACTGTAATTTTTTGAAAGGCTGCACAGTTGCAGCACAGTAGAACTTTTTATTTTTTATACTTCTGCTGCGCTGTTTATTATTTTTTAATTTTCAAATGAAAATGAAATTCTTATACTTTGGAATAAGCGGAAAAATCCAATTAGCTCATACAATGAAAAAAAAAAGTTGAAAATAATTTCAAACTCTGCTCAAAATACTAAAATAATGGCATATCTATCAATCTAACCGAGTTTTTCGTCCATAAAATATTATTGTTTTCCACTTGGATAAAATCACCAAAATTAAAGTATTCATCGTGTTTGCAATATAACAGTCTAATTTTTAAATGAATAAAGGTTTCCCGATTTGAAAACTTGTTATAAAAACCCTAATTTGAAAATCAAAAGTTTTGTAAAAAATTTTTCTTCTAAATAGCAGTTTAGAAACCAGATTTTTTTAATTATTTTTATTTAGTGCACGAAATAGGTTATATATTTTTCTCAAAAAAAAAAAAAAAAAAAAAAATCTACAACGATGAAACCCCCCTCGAAAAAAATTCCTGGCTACGGCCCGCTGAATCAACAACGTTAACCTGCTTTAACAGAGCAAAAGAAGGCAAATAAGTTGTTTGACGCACGTTAGGTACACGTATATCTATACTTCTATACTATATATACAGAGAAACCTCTCCTAACGGACACCTCTCGTAGGCGGACACCTCCCTTGAACGGACATTTTTTCATGCACCAAGGCTTAGGTTAAATTTTTAAGAACAAGTTGCCCTCTCTTAGGCGGACACTCCCTTGGCCGGACGCGGACAGTTATTTACTATTGAATTGAACTAAAAACTTCTGTTAAGCGGACACGAATCTCAATGCAGCGGGCTCGTTTTTTGTACCCGAGCTCTCCATTACATAACAAACATGGTGCAGTGAAATAATTGGATCAAAAATAGGGATTTTACTAATATAGCGACTCCAGCGCCATCTAGTGTTGGAAGATGTAGCCTATGTCGAGCGGACTTATCTAAAGAATAAACTGTCAAAGTCTGGCAAAAATTCGACCAGTATTTCTTGAGTCATTTCCTCACAAATATACAAATATCCCCTACACTTTTATATACAATTTTTTTACTGTTTTTTTTTTTTTTTTTTGGTTATTCACCTGAAGGAAACATGAGACAATTGCGTGCAAATTGAGCGTGCAAAAAACAACATTTACGCAAATATCATTTGTATCTCGGTTATTTGGTTTCATTTTTTTATGGAAAAAAAAAGTTAGAACGCGGCCAGAGACTTCATAACCTTGATCGTGTTTCAGATTCTCTTTAATTTTTATACAAAGCTCGAAAGTTTTTTGGCTAAAGTTCGACCTCATCAAGGTCAAGCGATTACCTTAGTCAGAGGAATTTGTGTATACTTAATGCGAGTGTAAGTTAAAGCTCCAGTTGTAATCGCAGCTCCATAGCATGTCCACTTACTAAAAAGTTTTTTTGAGTTTGAGCTGAGTCGTTTAAGCCACGTGTCCGTCGGTCTGTCCGTAAACGCAAACTAGTTCCTCATTTTTTATACTCAGCTATACTAGTACACAGAGTATTATAATTTTGATTTCGTAACGGTGGATTGTAATGCCATGAAATAATCGAGATAGATATAGGATGATGAGGATGAAAAGAGAAACCGAACGATCCATGTCCGTCCGTCCGTTTGTAAACACTCTAATTCGCGCAAAAATTTAAATATTTTGATGAAATTTGGAATGCAAGTTCGTATCAAAACTGGCGCTGTAGATATTGAAAATGGGCGAAATTGGCCCACGAGCACGCCCACTTTCTCTATATAGTGTACATACTTATATCGGAAATTTGGTATCACCGTCACTAATATAGCTGGAGTGACAATATTTCATTCACGTAATGGTCTCAGGACCTTTTGAAGAAATATGGTGAAATTTTGGAAAATGGGCGTGCCACGCCCTCGTATTAAAGGGCAAACTTTGAAATTTTTATGAGTCATAACTCAGAAACCGTTGCAGACATACCGATGAAATTTGGTACGTATGATGTACTGACTTGGTCAAATATTTGGACGAAAAATTGCCAATATCGGTTGAGAGTCGCGCCCAATTTTATATATGGGTATTATAAAGTGATTTCCGGTCATGGAGGCTGAATGCCCAAAATCGCATATTTTCGCTATTACATATCTCTTGCTGTGCATAATATATCTTAAATTTTTTTGCAAATTTCTTAGAAATAGGTCAATAAAATATATGAACAATATTTTAAAATATTAATATATTTTCTGGTTTGGGAAAACTAGAATGCACCCTTTTTTCCTTACATAGGCTGTTTGGTATTTGTTTTTTTATACCTTTCATGAGAATGAAATGGTATTATAACTTAGTGCCAAAAAAGTCGAAAGTACCAGAAGGAAGCGTGGGGGACCCACCAAAATATATACCGATATGATCAGAATCACGAGCTGAGTCGAGTAAGCCATGTCCGTCTGTCCGACTGTCCGTCTGTCCGTCCGTCCGTCTGAGTTTTTGAGATATCTGAATGAAATTCGGAATACAGGTATGTTGTTATATGCAGCTGATCATTTGTCGGAACCGGCCGAATCGGACCACTATAACATATAGAAAACAACCGATTATTCAGATATACATGAAATTTTTGGATGTAATTTGTGCATAACTTCCCCATTTAAACAGCTAAGGACATGAAACTTTGAAGTAGACGTGCCCATTTTGGCCCAAACAAGGTTACCGAAAATTGTCAAGATCGGACCACTATAACATATAGTTCCACAACATCCGATTATTCAGATATACACATTTTGGTGTATAATTCCTCCATTTTAACAGCTAACGGCCTGAAATTTTGAAGTATTTGTACCCATATGGACCCAAACGGGATTGCCGAAAATTGTTAAGGTCGGACCACTATAACCTATAGCTCCCCTACAACCGATTGTTCAGATATGGACATTTTGGTGTATAACTCCTCCATTTTAACAGCTAACGGCGTGAGATTTTGAAGTATTTGTACCCATATGGGCCCAAACGGGATTACAGAAAATTGTTAAGATCGGACCACATATAGCTCCCCTACAACCGATTGTTCAGATATGAACATTTTGGTGTATAACTCTTCCATTTTAACAGCTAACGGCCTGAAATTTTGAAGTATTTGTACCCATATCGGCCCAAACGGGGTTACCTAAAATTGTCAAGATCGGACCACTATAACCTATAGCTCCCCCACAACCGATTGTTCAGATATGGACATTTTGGTGTATAACTCCTCCATTTTAACAGCTAACGGCGTGAAATTTTGAAGTATTTGTACCCATATGGGCCCAAACGGGATTACCGAAAATTGTTAAGATCGGACCACTATAACCTATAGCTCCCCTACAACCGATTGTTCAGATATGCACATTTTGGTGTATAACTCCTCCATTTAAATAGCCAAGACACCATTTTTTCTAATAAATATCTCCATAAATAACCCACAAAATTAAAATTATAAATTAAACTTAATCCGGCTATGTACATACATAGGTAACTTTTCATTTCCCCACTCATCAAAGGTATGAAGTCTTCGGTACGGCCGAAGACAGCCGCGCTTTTACTTGTTTTAGTTTATACAACCCTAAAAAACTCGAGGTTGCTCGTACGTCATAGGGTACTATTGAAAGAAAAAACAATTTTCAAGCAGCATAAGTCTACGTTTTTGGGAATAACTCTTCCATTTTTGGAGATAAAATTCTGAAATTTTAGATTTAGATCATCCGTTGTACACAAAGCGCTGTCAGCGAAAATCGTCGATATCGGATAACTATAACATAGAGAATATACAAATTGCTCTGACTAAAGTAACCACTTGACCTTGGTGAGGTCGAACTTTAGCCAAAAAAACTTTCGAGCTTTGAATAAAAATTAAAGAGAATCTGTCCATGAAACACGATCAAGGTTATGAAGTCTTTGGTCGCGTTCTTAGTTTTTTCTTTCAAAAAAAAAAAAAAAAAAAAAACTCAAAGCTAATAAAGAAGAAACCAAATAACCGAGCTACAAATGATATTTGCGTAAATGTTGTTTTTTGCACGCTCAATTTGCACGCAGTTGTCCCATGTTTCCTTCGGGTGAATAACCAAAAAGCCAGTAAAAAAAATTGCGGTTGAAAAAATGGATAGAAAAAAAACACCTCTTTGCAGTTTAAGTACACACGTTTGAAGTGAAAATTTCTTCATAAATTGAAACCAATGGCGCATTTTAAAGTTTTCTGTACACGCTGTGCAAATAAGTGTATTATTCACTTGTGTAATTTATGTTATTTTGCACTAATTTAACATAAGTTTCTTATGAGAGCGGTAGATTTATTTGCTGTAAATTCTGCCTCGGTAAATACTTACCACTTTTCGCGAAGAAAGAATTCTTCCGGCTGTGGGTTATTTTGTTAAATAAAGCGCTAAAAATAGAATTTTGAATGTACACATAAAACTCTATATTTAGACTTTTGAACGTTTAATCGTATTTAATGCTATTTTCTCAGAATACGGAAGGATTTTGCAATAAATTCTTAATGGACATTATAAACCTTTAAATAGTTACTGTTACATAATCCATCAAAAACTCAATATCAAAAAAATTTCACATAGCCAGTTTTGAGAGTAGACTACTCATATCATCTCAACAAAAAAGTTTTCTTGCCGCTATAAATTTCTCCAAAAATTTCATCGCTTCTAAAAAGACTTTTACTTTCCACTTGATTTCAGCTGAACATCTAATGCTTGCCTTATGGTAATTTATCATTTTTGCCACGGCTGGCAGCAGAAGAAATTTTGTGGTTAGTTTTGTAGCAAAAAAGAAATCCACAAAAAAGGCACTGAAGCAAGAAAGGGAATAACTAAATTTAAATAATATCAGCCGGGTTGGCGCTATCACTTGCTGATGGGTTGTACGGTTGAGCTGAATGCTCTCGCATCTGTGTATGAATTTCTTGCACCCATTAGCTAGCTGAAAAGCTTCCCTGCAGGGAACTCAATAACTAGTGAGCAAAATTTCTAGTTCCGAACATGCGAAAACGTGTCAAAAATGAACTAGTTCAATTATAATTAGACCCTCACAACTTCAGAAGGAGTGAATTGAGTGACCATTATAAGACACCCTTTGATTTGTATGCAATTTCGAAGTGATAAAAGTTCTATGAAAATTTTTAGTTCGTTCAATTGCCGTCGGATTTGTATATTTCTGCAATTCTCAGATGTTTAGTGAAGCATTTTATATAAAGAGTTTTCTATTTGCATCTTAATTTGTATGAAATAAAATATTTCCCTAATTATGCTCTTATGATCCCTCAGGCTTATTTTAAAAATTTTTTATTTTATTACTTTTTAAATATTTTTGTAATTTTTTATTAAATAAATAAATAAAAAAATATTAGTTAAAAAAAAAAAATAAAACAAAAAAATTGTCAACCGCCTCGACACCGACAGGATTCGAACAGATTGCTTGTTACACGCGTTAGTCAGTATGCCATCGCGCTATTTACATGAAGTGTGTCAACTGCTGCACTTAAGTGGCAGATGTAAAACTGTAGAATTTATAGGTACTTGTAGTTAGTTCAGAACTATGGAAATTGTGCCAATAAACGAACTAGTGAAAAGTGTAGAATTTAGTACTAGTTCGGAACTATCGAAAATGTAGTGCAGAGGGTGACTATTGACACCGCCTACGACATCGCCGTGTTAAATTCGCCAGTTGATAACATGCAAAAGAGTTTTAGCTCGCACTAGTAGTGGCGAAAAATGCACTAGAAGCGACCTAGTTCGGAACTAGAGATTTTCCCTACAGGGTTAATATAGATATTTAGTATGTATATGTATATGTATATGTAAGTACCCAGCAGTACCCTGCAGTAAAAATCCGCAATGAATCCTTAATGAATCACTGATGCAATTCACTTATGACGAGGAGGCATCAGTGAATACTTTCATATAAAGACTGATGAATTTTTCATATAAAAGGTTTGCTTTCCTCAGAAAAAAAAACAAGAACAAATAAAAATATACTAAGTTATGACGACAGTGATGAATATTCAACAAAGAATCATCACTGATCCTTCAGCAGTGAAACAAATTTACTGCAGGGTATTTGAGGTAAGGAGGTGCATATTCAGTAGAATATTCAGTATGAAAAGTAACCTGAAACTGAGTTCAAAATTCATTGCTGAAAAATAACTGAACACGAAGTGAAGCCATCAGGTGTATTGAAATATATGCTATGGAATTTCTCCCTGCGTATTCAGGCCTTTTTTCATACAGAAACTCTCCCTTCTCGTTCTGCAGTTTTCAGGTAGTTGATTTTCGACGCCACCTTTATATAAAAACCAAAGAGAAAGTTCAGATTTTAGTACTACATCTACTGAATATTCAGTAGAAAATATGTGCTGCTTTCCAGCTGATAAATACTGCTGGGTATATATGTATGTATGTGAGCAAATGTGTTTTCCAACAAAATATTGTTGGCAAAAGCAAATACTTGGCTGTTGATTTGAAGTTTTCGAGATTGAGTCAATTGAAAGGTATTAAGTTGCTTTTAAAATGTTATCCCTGGCTTGTTTTCCACAGACTCATCCATCAGCTTAGTTTGATTTGATTTGCTCTGCTTTAAAATACTTTTCTATCCTAAGACACAAATCTAGTTGAGACGTCAACATAGCCAGCAAAAAGTCTCCTTTTCGTTTTTCTTCGTCATCCTTGGTCTTGGATTCGATGTTTATGTAGAAAAATTTTTCGCTATAGACAAACAACTCCATCATTTCCTTCATAGGTCAGGGGTTACTAGACCATACGCATTTGTGTCCAGCGAATTAAGCGGCTTAGATTAAACCCAGGGTAACTTATGCCTGTTCTAAGAGGCGACTTAAATCCACTGTCCTAGAAGATTGATAATGGCAAAAAAAAAAAAAAAAAATCGCCCGCATGATATTCGCAACTAGTCTTAGAAGGGAATAGTACCAGAGCGTACCGGATTCATCCGCAAAGAACTGTCACTTAGCCAACGCCCAGACCCAAGCAAACTTCGTTCGTTTAAGGAAGGTAATTGGAAAAATGGCTGGCGTATGCCGGTAATATCGACATCATTGACACTAACACCCGCGCCGTATGTTCTGCCTTCTCCAAGCTGAATAAAGAGGCTAAGAAAATAGGCTTGGCGGTCAACGAGGACAAGACGAAGTACCTCCTGTCATCACACAAACAAACAGCACGCTTTGGTAGCCATGTCACTGTTGACAGCTACAAATTCGAAATTGTTAAGGACTTCGTCTATTGGGGAACAAGCATTAGCAGAAGGAATAATGTCAGCACGGAGCTCCAACGAAGAATCACTCTTGCCAATAAATGCTACTTCGGACTATTTAAGTAGGCAATCGAAGAATAAAGTTCCCCCTCTCGACGGACAAAAACCACACTCTACAGGACGCTCATCGATCCAGTCCTCATGTACGGCGCAGAAGCGTGGACAATATCAAAAGTAGATGAGATGGCGCTTGGAGTATTCATGAGGAAAGTCCTTAGGAGGATTTATGCACCTCTGCGCGTTGGCGAGTGCGAATATCGATGGGGGTTTAACGATGAGCTGTACGAGCTTTTCACAGACATCGACATTGTTCAGCGAATAAAGATCCAGCGGCTCCGCTGGGCAGGTCATGTCGTGGGAAATGCAGAAGACATCTAGCGACAAAAATTTGAAATCATTATTCACAATAGAAAAAATTGGCAAAATCAGTTACGATCCGTTTAATTAATAGCTTGGCATAGGTACTCTCTAAAGTTCTCTTCAGGTCTCTTAATTTCTCCGACATTTTGTATGAAAACTGTCAGCTAGAAGAGCAAAATCCAGTATAAGGGGGCAGCGAAGTGCCAAAAAAATATGCCTAATGCTAATCAAGCAAGAGTGTAATCCCCCATTTGGCAGGTTATGAATCTTAGCTATGGTGTGTGTTTTAACAAAAATGCACGTATGCCTATTAGGGTGGGGCGATTTGCTAACCTGTATCGCGCCATCGAAATTCGGATTCCTCTAACTTTCTGAGTAGAAAACTCCTCCACGAAATTTGTCTACATTTAATTTTGAGGTTCCGGAATTTGGTTTTTATGTACCAAAACGGATTTTTGAAAATAAAAATTGGGCAAAAATCGACAAAAAATATCCAGGCCAATATGCACATCGAATTGAAGCAGAATTTTATGCTGAATCCAAATATGAAATCAGAATTAAAATCGAATGAAATGTTTTCGAGATATAGCCTGATTTCCAGTTATGTAGGCTGAATGCCGAAAATCGCATATTTAAATTAATTTTAGACAAATGTTGTGGAGGAGTTTTCTACTCAGAAAAATGAGAGGAATCCGAATTTCGATGGAGCGATATCGGTTAATTTCCCTCCGTACAAATCGCCCCACCCTAATTCGTAATCTTATTTGTAATGCTTAAGGGAAGTTTTTGCGCCTAAATGCATGCAATGGTATTAGCAATTCGCACGTACTACATGCTTATAAGATCTCACAAACTAAAGCATTTTTGTATGTGTATTGTTGGCAAGTCGGTGCATTTTCGTGAATTCATTCAGTCATTTAACGGATGCAGTCATTCAGCTTTTCAGTCATTTAGCTATTCATTCATTCATTTATTCATTCATTATTTTCTTGAAGCAACGAAATTATTTCACTGCTTACTAAGGAAGTCTGCACTCCCACTTCCATTGCACACACACACACACACATTGCATTCAATGCAATTTCGCAAAGGCTAGCAGACATTCTTGACAGGCAGACAGACCAAATGGCAGGCCGAGAGACAAGCAGACAAGCAAGACAAACTGCTCAACGGGAGCAGGAGGAGGTGGATGAGTAAATAGACAAAAGCTATTTACGGTTAAGGGCTGTTGCTGTAACGAAAAAGGTTGCCTTTGGCAAAATGATATACCTAATAAAAGTGAAATATAAAGAGAAGCAGTAAAATTATGGGCTGCTGCGAAAGGAAGGCACGCACACTTCCCTTTATGTGAATATGATGTGTTCCTGCTCATACTGCCAGTACTGCCAAGCACTGCAGTGAATGCTATTGCACCAGCAAGTTAGTGAGATTTATTAGTTGCACACGCTTCACTGGTCATAGCCGGCAGTCGGCAGCAGCCGAAACAAAAGCAAATAACCACTTAGACGCTGCAAGGTAACAGTTTAGGTGGCAAACAACGCGCCGAGGCCATAAGCAGCGCGGCAGCAGCGCAACAAAATTAAAATTTGCCTCAAGTGATGCTAAAACTCATGCCGATCAGACAGATTTTTGTGTAAGGTGTTGGCAAGCGGAAAAGGCGAAGCAAAAAGAAGAGTAAGTGAGGGTGGTTTTAAAATGACTGCTTTGAATTGTTTAAATTTTTCATTTTGAAAAAAAAAAAAACAAAAAAACAAAAATCAAACAGCTAATAAAATGCGCAGCAGCAAAATCGCAGCCCAGCCGCAGCGAGCAAGCGAAATCTGCATGCCAGTCAGCCAGCCAGCCAGATTCTACTTCTTAATATTTCACTTCAACTGAGCATTTTTGTGATATAAAATTCAATGTACATAAGTATGTATGTAAAGGTAAAATTTTGAAATTTTAAAATAATTTATTGCCAGCTCCAGCACAGCGCGGCTAAAAAGAGCACGAAAAGTTAATGTGTCGATCCAACCCTGTTTGACTAAAAAGAGCACGAAAAGATAATGTGCCAAGTTTGTGTGGAAAACAGAAATTAAGTAGTGGAAATCTATGCCTTTTTGTGTTAAAAATTGAAAATTTGCGAGCTATGAAGAAATGGAAGTTTTTTACTTGAGTGTGTGCTCATTTTTAGCTGAGTTACATACCACACCAAAGCCAAGACAGTTTCCTTCAACTTCTTTTAGAAATTTCCTTTTTTATAGCTTCATATTCTCTCATATGACAGATCAACCGGTTGACTGACGTTTTCTATGGCGAATCTCATTTTAGCTTACACCCATATATCTTTTTGATATTATTTGATGCAATAGTTATCAACTTAGCAAAGACAAGAACCCACCCAAAGCTAATTAATATTTACTGTTTCATAGCCAAAAATCTGTGATCACTTTAAGGAGAACCTCCACTCGGAAATCAAAGCGAAAAGCCCTGAAATTAACTATTAAAGAAGCTACGCTAATGTTGAAGCTAAAGTGACGCATAATAATATTAAAATTTTGCTGAGTTTAAGCTGAGTTGCACACCACCTTAGCTAAGACACTAGTCTGTCTACTACAACTACTGACTTTCATTTTCCTTTTTAACTAGAAGTATTATGACAGCTTTTACAACTGCTCCTCTAGATAATAAACGTACGTATATATTAACATTCAAAAACTGAAACGTTTAGCAAAGAAATTAACCTAAAAAATTGAAACTTTTAGCAAAGAAATTAACCTAAAAAGTGAAGCTTTTAGCAATGAAATTAACCTAAAAAAATGAAGGTTTTAGCAAAGAAATTTACCTAAAAAGGTAAAGCTTTTATCAAAGAAATTAACCTAAAAATTGAAGCTTTTAGCAAAGAAATTAACCTAAAAAGTGAAGATTTTAGCAAAGAAATTAACCTAAAAAATCTGTCATTACCTACTATCCATTTTTGATAAACTAGCAGCTCGGAATTTTGAACGAAAAATGCTGTATCATTACGCCTTGGAAAGTTTTTCTAATTCTGTATGGTATCTTCATTTGATCGAGGAACGGTGTCGCATTATTCTGCACATAAGCTCTGAGAGAATTTCTTCTATTTTTTATAGGGTCCTTAAATTGAGTCACAAACCAGCTTAGCCAAGACAATACTCTCTTCCAGTGCTTGTGCCTTTTCTCGCTACAGAAGTGTCTGTGATATTGATAACGATTCCGTTTCTATACCAAAAATATGTTTACCTTAGAATTATTGAAAAGGGGTTCGCAGAAACGAGAACTGGTTTAAAACTAGGCTAAGTGTCTATGAAAATGATCATCGGTCCGTGTTTGTGTTTTTATTTCAAACCCCATCGGTAAAATATATCTAATCTGTCTCTTCATATCTCTCATAACGCATACATAAGCTCTTGCCCTCTATCTAGCGCAATGGTCGGCAAAGTTTTGAGTGGGATTATGTGATGATCGCTAAGTGAGTTACGAGACATCGATTGAAATGATGGGTGATCGACGCCATCAGATTTCTCTAACTTAACCTTTATCTATTTTTGAAACTCCTTATCATCTTAACTTTATCTCGCTTTATAGCTTTATCCTTTCCTGTTTTTCTTTCTCTCTCACTACTTTTGTCCATATCTCGACCTCTTCTCCATATCGTTTCATTTTAGCTTCCATCTTAACGATTTTACTCCCTCTCTCTCACCCTCTTTATATTTCTTTGCCTCTCTCCTACCTCCAAATATTCATCTTTCTCTCCACCTCCTCCGCTAATCTCCCTCTCTATAATAATCTTTATTTCATTCGCAATGCAGGCATTCACCATTCATTTAGTTTATCTCAAACATTGCCAACTGACCTTTGATACTAAAAATCTTTATGACGCTCGTAAAAGTGGCTAATAAAATGCACGAGAGAGAGAGAAAGCATAGAAAAAGCGGCATAAAAAGCAAAGCGGCGTAAAGAAAAGCGGCGAACGTTGAATAATGCGATTCAGCAAATGCTCTACGTGCATTGCACAACTCGGCGCACGCACGCGCTGCATTTAAGTGGCAATTTTTTGTCAATAAAAACAAAAAAAGAAAATATTTTGATGAAAGCCAAAGGCATAAAAATGCAGCTTGAAAGAAGATAAATAGCGATCGTAAAAGATGGAAGCGAATCTAAGAGGTAGCAGATAACATTAGAGGCTATAAGGATTAAGACTTTGAAGTGTATTTAGAATGCAAGAGCAGGGTGAAGGGGAAAAAGCAAGAGAATGAGCAATAAATTTTGCAGCAATGCACCTGATTTCCATATTCATCAAGCAAAATCTAATTGCTGTTGCTTTTATGCTAAGTTTACTTGCATTTTAGTTAAGTCAAAAACTGTTGCATATCTGCAGGCTGCACACGCATTCATTATCGAAAGCTTTATTTGAGTACTTAATTAATATTTGTCGTTAAAACTCATACAAAAACGAAAACAAAAACAAAAAAAAAAAAGAAAAACAAAAACTTTGCCGAAATTCACAAGAATTTTCTCAATAAACAGCGCTTCTTCGATTTTTAGCTGTCCCTCTTCACTACTTTACTAGACTTGCTGCTGCTGTTGGAACTGTTGGGTATACTGCCAAAAAGTATGCAACAAACATTCCATTTGTTGATAGAAATTTTCGTGAAATTACGTGTGTTACGCAAGTTTGTTGTGTGTGCAAAGACAAAAAATAGACAGACAGACAGGCAAGCAGATAAACAAAGTGGCAGAGGCAGCGAGGACAAAGCAAGCAAAAAGCAGATAAAAGCTGCAAAATCAGAGCTGTTATTTAATGTTTAAGAATTTTAAGTATTATTATTTAAACCGCGTTTTGTTTTTGTAAATCTTTAATGATTACATTCGATTAGTTTTGCATTTTTAATGATCAATTTTTGATTAAATTAAAAAAGTACACTAAGTACACTGATTATATTAAATTTTTTTTTAATTTTATTATTTTTCGATTTTTTTAATTATATGATTAAAACGCTTATTTTGATTATTTGGATTTTTTTTATAATTTTTCGATTTTTTTTTAAATTGTATGATTAAAACGTTTATTTGATTATTTTCCGTTTGATTTTTACATGATTGTTTTGATTACTTGGATTTCTTTATCCTTTTTTAATTATTTTGATTGTATGATTAAAACATTTATTTAATTATTGTACATTTCTTATGATTTTTTTAACTGCATGATTATTTACCTAAATGATTATTAAAGAGAGTGGATACGATTAATTCAATTCTAATCGTTTGTAAGTATTAATAGCTAATTAAATTAAAAAATTACTTTAATTAATCAGTTAATTAGTTTCGATTTCATGATTAATTTGAGTTGGTTATTTTTCGTTTTTTTTTCAATTGCATGATTAACATAATTAGTTCATTGTTTTTAATTATTTCTGTTTTATTTAATTGCGTGATTAATAAGTTAATCGAGGATTATGAAGATTGGCTGCTACTACTTTCACCTTTTTAATGAATAAGAGTTAATTAAATCAAAAGCGTGCATTAACTAATCGATTAGCTTGTTTCAATTTCATAATTATTATTTTTGTTTTTCAATTACTTTAAATTTTTTAATTGCATGATACACAATTTTTTGATTATTTTTAATTATTTCTAGTTTTTTTAATTGCGCGATTAATAAAGAAGAATAAGAGATTTGTTTATCGTTCTTGGTTCTTTTATTAAAATTTCTTTTTTATTTCAAGTTGTGAATAATACATTTTAGCGTTACACTGCTAAAAAAAAAGTAAAAAGAATCATATAAAAGAGTAATGATATAATTGAAAATAACAAGCAAATTAAAAACAATCAAACAATTGAAAACAATCAAACAATTAAAAACAATCAAGCGATTAAATTCAGTCGATCAATTAAAAACAATCAAACGATTAAATGCAATCAATCAACTAAAAACAATAAAACAACTAAAAGAAATCAAAAACTTATAAACAATCAAACAGTTAAATGCAATCAAACAGATTAAAACAACCAAACAATTAAAAACAAGGAAACGATTAAATGCAAGCAAACAATTAAAAACAATCAATCGATTAAATGCAATCAATAAATTAAAAACAATCAAACAATTAAATGGGAGCAAAGCATTAAAAACAACCAAACAGTTAAATGCAATCAAACAATCAAATGCAAGCAAACTATTAAAAACAATCTGAAAATATCAAAAAATTAAAAACAGTCAAACGATTAAATGCAGCGAATCAATTAAAGCCAATCAAACAATTAAATGCTATCAAATAATTAAAAGCAATCAAAGAATTTAAAACAGTCAAACAATTAAATGCAATCAAATGAATAAAAACAATCAAACAATTAAAAATTATCAAACAATTAAAAATAATCCAACAGTTAAAAACAAGCAAACGGCTAAATACTATCAAACAATTAAATGCAATGAAAAAAATTAAAAATTATTAAAAAATAAATAATTACATTAATTAAACCATACATTTAAAAAAAATATTGATTCATTTTGATTAATATGATTATTTCTGTTTATTTTGTTATTTGCTATTAGTCGAATGATTTATTTTTTATTTAATTAATTGCCAGGATAATGTAAGATAATTAGAATAATCATCAAAAAAAAAAAAAAAAATAAATAAAAAATAAAAAAAAAACCATAATTAGTTTTAAGGGTGTTTACGCCCACACTCACTCTTAGGTGTCGCTGCTTGGAATTGGTGGTGCCATGATCGACGAGTCCATTGTGACCGACTTACTGGTTGACTGGACTCGTTACTTCTTCTCCCTTTTTGATGCGAGTCCTGTTAACCAGTCCCGTTGTTCATGTCACCACTATCCACGAGCCTATAAATAAGGTGAAAAATGAACGATCGGTCTTCTTTTGATCTCGAACCAGCAGCGGCATCTAAGGTGAGTGCAAAACCCCCACGTATATTTAGCAAGTGCTTTTTACATATGCATAGACATATGTATACATAATTACAAGTGAATTTAAAGTGAAAATAAATTTATTGGAATTAAATATTTAATAGTTTTCATTGGATTAATAGGAAAAATAAAGTAAGTGAAAATCTCTCAATCACTGGCTACCTAAAGTTCCCCGCTCCTGGAATTCATTTGGAATTCCAGCCCTCATTTTACCCCCGCACGAAGAAAGGGAATTTAACACCACTAGAGTGCAGCATAAGGGCAGGGAAAGTGTAAGGCCTGAACAAACAACTCCTGATGCAGATGAAGTTGAAGAAATGGAGTTCGAGTAAAATTGTGTGCGATGATATGAAGTTGGCGCGTAGTGCTTGCTTTTTCGTTAACTACAACTGGCAAAACTTTTGTGTTGCCGAATTTCGGGTGCATGTTGTAGTGTGTATTTTAGCCTGCAAAACCTGCAACACAGCAACAATTCTCCTTTTTGCCAAGACACTTGCATCGCAGTTAAAGTTTTCAGCAAATAACGCTAAACTGCTAAGTAACAACAACTGTCGCCCGTCTTTTGTTTACACTTTTCGTAGTACACACTACACTAAAAACAATCTTGCGCATTTGGTTGAGCTTCAAAACTGTCTCTTCGCGCACATACAGTCACATGTATACTTTTCGGCACTTTCTGTAGCTATATACCACAAATACACATTTGAAATTGTCATACAACCGCAGTTGGTGAGTTGGTTGGCTGGCTAAGCGCTTTTTTGAGAAGCTTTTGCTATTCTCTCTAACTGTTTGGTCACGTTTGTGCACGTGCGGATGGAAATCAAATTTAGTAGGCACAACTCAGCATACGGCAAATGTCTGCAATCTAACTGAGATTGCATATTTTTTGGATGCGGCAACTGAGAGTGACTGTAATTCAAGTTAAGTAGATAAGTGGAGATTTTGGAGTAGGGAAAAGTAAGAAGTGGAAATGTTTGTCATTTTAAGGGTTTTTGAATATTGGAGAATTTTGTTTGTCATTCTAGAAGTACGGCAAAAATTCCAAATCAACTTTTTGTCTGTGAGATGCCTAAAAATATGAAATGACTTTTTCAAGCCATATTTAATTATTTTTATACTCAGCTGTACTAGTACACAGAGTATTATAGTTTTAATCACATAACGGTGGATTGTAACAGAATGAAATAATCGAGATATATATAGACTTATATATATCAAAATGTTTAGGGTGAAAAGAGAAATCGATTGAGCCATGTCCGTCCGTCCGTCCGTCCGTCTGTAAACACTCTAACTCGCGCAAAAATTGAGATATTTTGACGAAATTTGAAATGCAAGTTGGTATCGAGACTGGGACGGTTGGTATTGAAAATGGGCGAAATCGGACCATGACCACGCCCACTTTTCTTATATAGAAAAAATCGGAAATTTGGTATCTCAGTCACTAATATAGCTGGAGCGATGAAATTTTACCCACGTGTTGAGCTCAGGCCCCTAGAAAGAAATTTGATGAAATTTTGGAAAATGGGCGGTGCCACGCCCACTTATTAAGGGTCAAACCTTGAAAGTTTTATATGTCATAACTCAGAGACCATTGAAGATATATCGATGAAATTTGGTACGCGTGATAAACTTACTTAGGCAAACGTTTGGACGGAAAATAGTTAAAATCGGTTGACGGCCACGCCCACTTTTATATATGGGTATTATAAAGTGGCCCAATAAAAACATTTTAAGCGATATCTTTGTCAAATATAAAGATAATTCATTGAAATTTTGTGGCAGGAGTCCAACTGCGGATATAAAACGAAAAACACAAAAATTTTGGCAAATGGGCGTGGCACCGCCTCTTTTTAGAAGCAGGAATATACGAGATTTCTGAGCCCATAACTCGACAAATAATTTATATATAACGACGAAATTTGGTGTGTACACTTTTATTACTTGTAGTAATACATGTTCAAAATTTTAGCGAAATTGGTTTGACGACCACGCCCACTTTTATACATGGGAACTATAAAGTGGACTAATAAAAACATTTTAAGCGATATCCTTGTCAAATATAGAGATAATTCATAGAAATTTTGTGGCATGAGTTCCACAATAGACCGGAAACAAAAAATATAAAAATTTTGGAAAATGGGCGGGGCACCGCCTCTTTTTAGACAAAGGAATATACGACATTTCTTAGCCTATAACTCGACAAATTATTGAGATATTATGACGAAACTTGGTTTGTACACTTTTATAACTTGTGTTAATAGACACGCAAAAATTTATTGAAATCGGTTTATGACCACGCCTACTTTTTAACAAAGATATTTCTGGAACACCCTTTTGGACTTTGTAACGTGACATCTTTGTAACTAGAAGTCAAAAAGGAATGAAATTTTGCACAAAGAATAATATTCATATGCTTAGTTGGATGACTGGTAAAAATGTTGAAAATGGGCGTGGCTACGCCCACTTTATGCGGCACTCGCTTTATATAAAATGCGCCGTGTTTCCATCAAACGCAAACAAACAATGAAAGCATACAGCTGAGTATCTAATGTTCGATTCCACTCGAACTTAGGCTTCCTTACTTGTTTTATTGCTACATTGTTGAATTACAAAATTTGTGTTGTGTTTGGAATCATTGTGAGAAAGAAAAAGGATGTTTGTTAGTTAAAATTTTTTAGCGCTCTAAGGTATGCTCCTTTCTGTAAGTGAATTTCAACATATTAGGCTTAATGAACAAACTTACGACTTTACTTTTTGCGCACGATAAATTTTGCTCCAATGCATATTATTATATTATTTTTATTTATCAATGTTTTGCTGCAATTTCCTCCACCCCAAAATTACGCATTTTTCAGCTGCATTAAGTCTCAAATTTAATATCAATGGCATGCGTTTTTGTTCAAATCAATGAATTGTCTAGCCTTTCGTAAAATTATACACTGAATGCAAGTCAAATTCATTCATAAATCACTAAATTTGTAGTACGTGGCTGCCCAAAGGTATGCAACAAATTTTAGTAAGCTTTGGAAGTGTTAAATGTTTGAATTTTGGATCAGCTGAATCAAGTTTCTGTTCATTTTGAAGAGCAAAAATAGCTTCTGGTGCTTCCCTAACTAGCCAAAGATCACCGGCTTTACATCTCCGCCTGAAAGTATGCAATAAATTTTTGTAAACTTTGGAAGTGTTAAATGTTGGAATTTTAGATCAGCTGAATCAAGTTTCTGTTTATGTTGAAGAGAAAAAATAGCTTCTGGTGCTTCCCTAAGTAGCTACCAGCTTTACATCTGCGCCTGAAAGTATGCACTAAATTTTCGACAGTAGTGGAAATTTTAATTTTATGCGTTATAAGTTTCTTGTCGAGTCAAAGGCATAGAATTAACTTTTAGTTTACTCTTGCCACCTCAAAAACTTTTGATGTATTTTCCTAATAACTTTATGCCCAAAAGTATGCACTGAAATATAGAAAGCATTAGCAGTGCGCATTTTCTGACATTAAACGCATTTCGGTGAAGCTTTTGTTCAAATTACAGAAATTTAATAAATTTTCGCATACACCTTAAAGCAAAAATCGTTTTTTTTTTGTATATATTTGCCCAAAAGTATGCAATTAATATCTGAAAATAATTGTTTTCTGTGTTTCATTATTAGAGCTCGGATAATAGGTGAAAATCAGACGCCTAAAATTATGCTACGTAATGTTTGTGAGCACATCTAGTGGCAAGTTTAAGGGTGGGGTGATTCGGGTTTAAGTCCCTCGTGAATGGATATTTTGCTTACTAGCATGCCAGAAAAATAAATCATTAATTATTATTAATTAAATTATTTTGGTGAAATAGCTATACACTCAATCTTCGCTGTAAATAGTTGTTAAAATTTTTATCCACTTACCCCCAACAATTAAAAATTGAATTAAATAAAAATTTCGTTCTAAGCACTAAAACTCTTTCAAGTACAAATTATTAAGGTTTTTTATGGATTGCACGTGAAAAATTGTAAAGAAATAAATAAATGTAATAATAAAGAATAATAATAAATAAAGTATAATAAATAAATATATAATTATAAAGAATAAAAAAAATTAAAAATTTGTAGTGACTCGCTTAAATTTTAGACAAAATCTTCGCACGTGAAGGAAAAACAATTACAGTTTCAAAGCAAATATATTTTGAATGAAAATGAGGCAAGTGCACATTAGCAAATGAATTTTACTATAAAAAATACTAATACCTGTTATTTGAGAATTTTTTTCTAGTTGTCCTTTGCATTTTTTTTCATGCGAATTTACAAGTCGAAAAAAATTGCGTACTAGAAAATAATATAAAATTTCTACTCAAAAAGTTACAAATTTTGCTGAAATATTGGCGAATTTTCCAGAATTTTGCACAAACTTTTTAACTTTAATATATTTGGTTTCTGTTATGGGTTTTTTTATATAACAAATTAAAATTATTAAAAACACATAAATAAATATATTTTACGAATAAAATCACTTTCTTAATTGTTGGGGTAAGTGGAAAAAAATTCAACAACTATTTACAGCGAAGGTTGAGTGTATAGCTATTTCACGAAAAACCATTTTCGATCATCAGCACTCTTTTCGGAAGTGGATGCACCGGGGATTGAACCCGAGTCCATTCCAACTTCAGCCGCAATGACCCAACGGATAAACACACTCGGCCATTGAGACTCTGTGCAAGCTGTTGGATTTTCCCCACTTTTGCCTTTTTCATTTTCAACATTAACGTTAATGTGTATATGCTTTTGCATATATTCTCCACAAACGTGCTGAATTTTTTGTTGTAGGCAGTTCGCAATGAACATTGTTGTTGGTATTTTATTTTATGTATATACCAAACAACGTTAACAATTTTACTTGAAAGTGTTTTTAGTGCTTAGCACGAAATTTTTATTTTAATTCAATTTTTTAATTGTTGGGGTAAGTGGAAAAAAATTCAACAACTATTTACAACGAAGGTTGAGTGTATAGCTATTTCACGAAAAACCATTTTCGATCATCAGCACTCTTTTCGGAAGTGGATGCACCGGGGATTGAACCCGAGTCCATTCCAACTTCAGCCGCAATGACCCAACGCATAAACACACTCGGCCATCACTTTCTATTCTGGCTTTATATCATCACACACCACTGTATGTTTATTTAAACTGCAAATTTATGTAACATGATTAAGAACTTTTCTTATAAAATCTTCACCCACCATACCAATATGGAACCCCTTTATATTTAAAATGTAATCCCGCCACTGAAAACAAACAAAATTTAAAAAAAGGAGCATATTTTGAGGCGCTTGATTTCACCTATTTTTCCGAGCTCTATTCATTATCGATTAGCTTAAGTTTCCTCTTAAACACAGCTCTTTTGCTGCTACTTTTAGTAACAAATGATCTTTTACTGTATCTTTCATATATCTTTTAGCGCAAAAGTATGCAATGCACGCTTGATAATCTTATTATTCTCAGTTGGTTTTAGATTTTTTTTTTTTTGATTAGTTCAAGTTTCCGCTCAAGTCAAAGATTATTGTTGCACTTCCTACTTACAAGAGTATATTTTCTTGTAACTTTGTGTTATATTACTGCCGAAAAGTATGCAATAAATGTTTTAAAGTTTTAAGGCGTTTAGATTTTTGAGTTTTTTCATCGATTGAGTCAAAGTTTTGCCTATAAAGTAGTTTTGTCTCTTAGACTATTTAATTTAGTCTGTTTACGTTCATAATTCAATATTTTTCCTGCCAAAGAGTATGCAATAAATTTGCTAAAATATTAATTCACCAACTTTCATATACGCCTTTAAGTATGTTAGGTATATTAAAAACCTTTTAATTTACATTAAAAATAGAAATAAGGAAATATAAAATTTATAATTCACTTCATTTATTTATTTTTAATACAATAAATTTTTTTCTACTCCCTTTCTCTCTCCATTTCCTCAGCTCCCGATGCCAATGCCCAACGCATTTTGGATGAGGCCAGCACTGCGGTGCATCGGCGTTACAATTTCTTCGAAACCACCATACAAATCGAAGAGTTTACGCCACAAATGGAAAATTGCCAACAATGTTGTGTGCCGAGCACGTAGAAAAGGCGCGTGAGGGAGGCCGATGGAGGCGAGTGTGTGGAGGTGTGACGTGACGCTTGCCAAGCGATAACAATAACTGCAGTGGGTGATGGAGCAAAGGAGGTTGAGATGGAGCTGTGCCCACATGCTACAATTAACAAATTGCTTTGGTTCTTCAGCAGAAAAATGTGGAAAACAAATATTTTGCAGAAAAATAAAAGCAAAAAAAAAAAACAAAAATATTTTTGTAATGCCATTTATTATGTATTAATGAATAAATTAAGGCGAAAAGTTAAGTTTTGTAGAAGACGCAAAAGAACTTTTTGGCAAATATTTTGCATAGCATAAACAGATGTACGTATGTATGTATATATGTATGTTTCGCATTAATTTTTTTTGTTTTTGTTTCTGTTTTTGTTTTTTTTTTGCGTTTGAAATTAACCTTAATTGAATGATTTAGTAAAAATATATTTACGTTAGTTACTACGCGTGTATGGATATCGTTCAAAATTTCATTTTATTTATTTATTTGTTGCATATTTCTGGGCGTCAATTTACTATTTCACTCGCTGTGCTCTTTTAGGTTCTTGCTATGAAAATTTAGTATTGGTTAATCTGTAGTGAAATTTTGCGGCGAACAATTTTCTAGTACTTTTTGAACCTCTAGCAACCACACAAATTCCGATTTCTAAGGATTTACAAAAAAGTTATCAAAAGCACGAGAAGGGGTTAAAATAACACTGGTCGACAAAATTTCAAAAAATTTTTGTTACAGAAATAAAATTCTACTTTTCTAAAGGATTTCGGTGCGCTGAATCCGAATCTGAAGTCAGATTTTCTGTAATACGTACAGTTTTTTAGATATTCATGCCCAAAGAGGCGAAAAACACGTTTTTTGCCTATATTCACTCCTCAATATCTTTTAAATTACTTACTTATTTTAAAAATTTGTTTAAGATTATTGAAAGCTCGGCCATTTCTCTTGAAGAAAACGTTTTAATTTTTCGGATATCTAATTTAGGTATATAGTAATACATGTTTTTGCACAATAAAATATTTGTCGTCGAAAACAACGTCAGCATTTGTAACATGTTATAGGGGCAATCAAATTTTGTAGTTGCATAGCAGAATAATTTTTTTTACGAAGCCACTTACATACGTCCATAATATAATAAACTGCCTAAAAGCGTGCTTCAAAATTTTTAATTATTTTTGTATGGAGAAAATATTGCAAAACTAATGAAGCTTAATATGCAATATTGCAAGTTACAAGAAAGATATCTGAAATATTAAAACGGTTTCTTCAAGAGAAATGTCAGTGTTTTCAATAGCTTTAATCAATTTTTAAAATAAGTAAGTAATTTAAAAGATATTTAGGAGTTAATATAGCCAAAAAACGTGTTTTTCTCCTCTTTGGGCATGAATATCTAAAAAACTGTATGTACTACAGAAAATCTGACTTCAGATTCGGATTCAGCGCACCCGAAATCCTTTAGAAAAGTAGAATTTTATTTCTGTAACAAAAACTTGTCGACCAATGTAATCAACAATTTTAATCCTTATGCAATTTTCGTATTACCAGCTGAGCTTTTGACTTTTAACACCCTTTGCCACTTATTCTAAAAATTGTTGCATATCTTAAGGCGTCACATTAATTTTTCACTTTTTGTGGTCTTTGATGTTCATTGTTCAGACTTTATGAGGTAACGCTAAATGAAATTTTCTGGCGAACAATTTTCTGGTACATTTAACCCTATAGCGACCACGCAAATGCCTTTTTATGGCAACTACCGATAAAATATCGCCCGTTTTATGCAATAGGGATTTAACTCGAAATTTTCGATTTCTGGGATTTTGCCATATATTTCAATAACTGGTTAGTGCCTTTGAGTCTAGTCTTATAAAATACTCAAAAAGATAAAAATGGCGGAAATAGAAGTGATTTTGTAGTTAGCCGTAGAAGGAAACTATTTGAAATTATAAAACTTCCCAATAAACACAGACGCGAGGATGATATCGCGGCGAATTAGAGGCGAGTTCGCGAAAGCAGATTTTCGCGAATGTAATTTCTCGAACTCGCCTCGTGTTCGCGGCAAGTTCGAGAAAATCAATTTTCGCGATATCATATTTTTCTATTTTTTTTCTAAGTTGTTTTGCATTAAAAAATCATTATAGTTCTGAAATTTTACATTTATACTTGAACTCGAATATCACAGTTCCGCAAGTGTTATCGTGGCGAATTCTAGGCGAGTTCGCGAAAGTAGATCAGTTTATAATCAAATAGATACGAGTATGTAGAAAAACCAATTCAAAATTGTTTAATAGGGGGACTTTATTTACTGCTTAAATTTATTTGAAAAGCTTTTGTTATTTCATGAAAGTTAAACTTTCTTTATAAAAATATATTAAGTGCTTTCCCAGTAAACCAAACTCTGAACTTTTAATTTTTCAAATCGCCATTTATAAAAAAACGACGAATCCCCAACGATCTGAGAAATTAAAAATTCTCGAATCGCTAATGATAAAAAATTCGAATCGCCAGCGATCCGAGAATGAACAAATTCTCGAATCTTTAGTGATAGGTGACATGCCTACGAATTCGGATTCGCCGATCTATCACCGCGAACTATTGCCGCGATAATATAATCAGAGAAAGCGAATCCGTTTTGTTTATTGGGTTTATTTGCGTTTTCCCAAAAAAAAATTTTTTTTAGTTAAATCCCTATTGCATAAAACGTGCGATATGTCAAAAACTGCCTTTTCCTGAGGCAGCTAATGGGTTGAGGTATTCTACAGAATTGATCCTCGTGTAATTTTGCTATTATCATTTAAACATGGCAATTCGATCCTATTCGAATTTGAACTCCTCGCTACTTTTTTGTTGCATATCTCAAGGCGTCACATTCATTTTGTCACTAGTTTTTGCCTTTTACTTATTTGAAAATTTATTCTTAGATTGCGCTAAATGAAATTTATCGGCAAGTTTTCTAAAACATTTTAACCCTCTACCGGCCACCCAAATGCCATTTTATACGTAATAAAAAAATAAAAAATGGTTATCAAATGTACGATAATGTGTTAAGATAGTCAATAATATTAATACTCATAATATTTTACTATTATTAGCTGAACAGAGCATTTATCTGCGATTTAAATTTTAGCCCTTTTACAAGATTTTCTAAAAATTGTGGCATACCTCAAGGCGTCACATTAATTTTTCACTTATTGTGGGCATTTACTTATGTATGTACGTGTGTATATACCTACATATGTCATAATTTAGTATAGTTAGTACTTCTCTTTAATCTCCAACCATTTATGTTACACTTTAAACCTTGCAGTGGGCGTGTCTTGAAATATTAAATCATTTCAAGTTTATTTTACACTAAAAGTGCAGCAAAATGATTTTAATGCACAATCTGAAGCATGATTACACTGCCTCAAAATCATTATTGCGTAGCGCAATTAACTTTGCTATGTGACGATTATTACTACTACTTTTTTCTATGACTTTTTTCCTACAACTTTTTTACTACTATTTCTACTACTTTTTTTCTTTTACTTTTAGCGCATCAAATTGGCCATGCTCATTATTTCATTTGCTCTTCTCCATTTTCATTTTCATGTTGTATAACATTTTTTTTTTATTTTTTACTCATTTAATTTCTCACATCTCTTTCCTTTCCTGCTGCCATAGCGCTTATGTCTTACTACCTTTACTTTGATTGCCCCTTTTTGCGTGCAATTTTAATTTATTTTTAGTTATATTTCTAGACTTTTTTAGCTGCCAAGCCTTTCATTATTTTCTTCTTTTACTTGCATTCTACTCATTTTTCAACCATCTAGTTTAAGGAAGAAAGAAATTATCGCGTGCTTCTTCTTCTTATTTTTCTTTCTTGTCTCTAACTTTGTTCTCTCTCTGTAATTTCTGATTTATTAACGCTTTTTGTTACGTTGACATCTCATTGCGTTGCATTGTGATGTCTTTTCGTTGAAAATAATGACGAAATTAAAGTGAAATTTGCAGAAATTGAGAAGAAGTGAGTTGGCACAAGAGGTATTTGAGATAACTTATTTGATTTAGTTTGATAATAGTGATGATGGCTGCTGCTGCAATTGAGCAAGGCAAAGAGTAAGAGACAGTAATAGAAGCTAAAACTACCAGCAATGGGAGACACTAGTGTGCATAATGCATGAGTCAATTGCTGATGAAAGCGTTGATTGTGTTAACTGCAACACTTTAAACACACCAACGCACACGAAATTGTAAAAAATATGTTTATAAACAAAATAAGGAATAGAAAAAAAAAAAAATTGTTGCATACTTCAAGGCGCCTTATTCCTGTTTTACTTCCTGTGATCTTTTAGCTTTTTTACTTCCTGTGATCTTTTACTTTAAGTATATGAATATTTAAACTGAACATCATAACACTAGTGAAGTTCTGCGGCGAAAAATTTTCTAGTACGATTTAACCCTTTGGCGGCCGCCCCTAAAATATTTTATGCGGATTTAACCAAAAAAAAGTGATCAAATGGGCTTAAGTTGGTTCAAATTATCGGCTAAATGCAGCATCTGCTTCAATTTAAAGTTTAGCCTGCTTTACTACTTTTTCCAAAATTTGTTGCATACTTCAAGGCGTTAAATCCCTTTTCACTGCGTTTAGTCCTTTATTTCACTTATATGAAAATTTGATCTGAGGTGAACCTAAACGAAATTTTCTGACCAACAGCCTTTTTATGCGAATTTCTTAAAAAAGAGTTCAAAAAGCCCATGAAAATGGCGTTAAAAGACTAAAATATTTACGATATTAATGCCTATAATCCTTTTTTGTTATCAGCTGAACACAGCATTTAGCGACGATTTGAATTTTAACCCTTTTTGCTACTTTTTCTAAAATTTGTTGCATATCTCAAGCGTTGCATTCCTTTTTTCCTTTTTTACGGGTTTTTATTTTCCTCATACGAACATTTGGTCCCAAAATTAAATTTTCTGGCGAACCAATTTCTAATACGCTTTAACCCTCTAACGGCCACGCAAATGCCCTTTTATGCGAATTTCTTAAAAAAATGGTTTAAAAGGCGTTTAAATATTATTATATTTACGATATTAATGATCATCGAATTTTTTTGTTATCATCTGAACACAGCATTTAGTTCCGATTTGAATTTTAACCCCTTTTGCTACTTTTTATAAAATTTATTGCATACTTCAAGTCGGCACGTCACTTGTTTACTACTCGTGGTCTTTTACTTAAGTTGTATACAAATTTGGTCTGAGGTAACCTTTACTAAACTTTTCTGGCGAACAAATTTCTAGTACATTTTAACCCTCTAACGACCATGGACTCTGCGGACTAAAAAAAATTATCAAAATCAGCACTTCCTTGGGCGATTATGGTTTAAAATATTCTACAATATTCATCCTCAAAGAATTTTACTACCAACACTCTACTTTACTATTAGCTTCGATTTGAATTTTAATTCTTTCTGCTGCTTTTGCTAAAATGTGCTGTATATCGCAAGGCGTCACATGTATTTTTCACTTCTTGTGGTCTCTTACTTTATTTGTATGAAAAAATTGTCGAAGTTTACACTAAATACAGTTTTCTAGTACATCTTAACCCTGCACGCTTAATTTATATACATATTATTTTTCAAAGTCATGGCTTCACTTATTGCCAGCATTTCGCACGAAGTCAATGAGTCACACATGTTACACTGGTCGACAAGTTTTTGTTACAGAAATAAAATTCTACTTTTCTAAAGGATTTCGGTGCGCTGAATTCGAATCTGAACTACTTTCAAGCTTTCAATAGCTTTAATCAATTTTTAAAATAAGTAAGTAATTTAAAAGATATTGAGGAGTGAATATCGCCAAAAATCGTGTTTTTGGCCTCTTTAAACATGAATATCTCAAAAACTGTACGTATTAGCGAAAATCCGAGTTCAGATTCGGATTCAGAGCACCGAAATCCTTTAGAAAAGTAGAATTTTATTTCCGTAACAAAAATTTGTGGAAATTTTGTCGACCTGTGTTATTAAATCGATTCGATATGCATATAAATTATCTAAAATTATTATATCAGCACACACATACACATACACATTCATACACATGTATATCATAAAATATAAATAGCTTTCCAACACCTTGCTGACTGCCACGGCAGCCATATGAATCGCGTGCGCTAATAAATCACAAGCCTAAAATTATGCTATAATTCAATAAATCGAAAACAATCAATGCAAATAAAATAATAAAGTGGTGACGTGTGTGAAAGTAAGCAAGGCCAACGAAACGAGCGTACAGAAACATTGGCCTCTATACAATTTTGTGGCAAAACATGAGCAATGCCACCACACTCTGACCTCGAACGAATAACGAATAGATGGAAAACACACACACACACACACACAGCACACAAACAAGCAAATATGGCAACAAGGCAACAAGGCAGCAGGGCAAGTTTGACTTTTGCTTTTGGCTATGCAAAGCTGATATTGACACGCATACAACTGGCTGCACATACGAAACACCCACATGAAAGCAGACACACACACACACCCAAACGCATGCACAATCATAACAAATGAAGTATACTTTGGTTATAACGGCGCACTGCGTGTCATGCAACGAACGCGGCGGCGTACGCATGTGGCAACACGCAATATTCATAAACAACAAGTGCCGTTAGAAGCGCTTGAAATAAATTCAAAGCCAAAGCGCCTGTCAATATGCAAACATAAAATTATTAAAGCGCCAAACAAGTGAGTGAGTGACCGTTAAATTTTGTATGCCGGCATGGTCTGCCTGCTAATGACAAAATACACATCACTCATGCGATATTTTATACACACACACACATGTGCCCACACTTTTTTGCATTTTAGAGAGCGCCTAAAATTATGTGTTGGATGCCGCTTATAACATGCGCTGATGTAGTGTGAGCTTTTGTGTTTTGAAGGCATGATTTGTCTAAGCTTCGGGCTGGTTGTGGACTATCGTTGGCGTTTGCCTGTGATGCTGAAATATTTTTAAAAGTGTTTAAGTGAAGATATGTATTTGAATACAGAGCAAAAGTTGCGTGGGGTTCTGACAGGGGATTGGTGACTGTTGTTATGCATTTAAAGGTGCTAAATGCTCAATGTGAAAATATCTTGAATGGTGAAGATTTTAAAGATTCAAAGAATAGTATATACTTCATTGATTTTTAGTGAGGAAATCTGCTTGAGAAGAGGAAGGCAAAAAATAAGAGACAGCAATAGAAGCTAAAAGGACCAGCAATGGCGTCACAGGTGGGCATAATGAATGAATCAGTTGTTGATGATAGCATTGATTGCGTTAGCCATAACGCATTGGCTAGACCAACACACTCGAAAAGAGTGAAAAATATGAAAAAATATAAAAAATTGCATACTTCTAGGCGACATATCACTCTTTTGCCTCCTGTGATCTTTTCTGTTCATTGTATACAACGCACTTGGTTGTGATTTCAACTTAAACCCGTTTTAGGCACTTTTTCTAAAATTTGTTGCATATCTCAGGGCGCCAAATTGATTTTTCACTGCTTGCAGTCTTTTACTTTACATATATCAATATTTAAACTGAGCATAACCTTGCTAACATTTTCCGGTGATAAATTCTGTAGTACATTTTAATTCTTTAGCTGACAAGCAAATGCATTTCTTTGTGCATTCACACAATAAAAACTGATCAAAAGGATGTTAGTGGTTTAACAATATTTATCCTTATACAATTTTACTATCCTTAGCTGAACATTGCATTTGTGTAGCTTCGATTTGAATTCTAACGCTTTTTACTACTTTTTTGGAAAATTTGTTGCATACTTCAAGGCGTTGCATCCCTTTTTCACTGCTTTTGGTCCTTTATTTTACTTATATGAAATTATTATCTGAGGTAACTTGAAATGAAATTTTCTCGCGAACATTTTCTTAGAACATATTAACCCTATAGCGACCACGCAGCTGACTTTTAATGTGGACTTGTTAAATAAGGCGACAAAACGCATATGAAGGGGGCATTAATGCGTTAAAATTTTTACAATGTTAATGCTCATAATATTTTATTATTATCAGCGGAACACTGCATTTAGCTACGATTTGAATTTGAACCCTTTTTACTAATTTTTCTAAAATTTATTGCATAATTCAAGGCGTTACATCCCTTTTTCACTCCTCTTTTCTTATATGAAAATTTGACATGAGGTAATCCTAAATGAAATTTTCTGGCCAACAACTTTCTAACACATTTTAACCCTCTAATGGCCACGCAAATGCTTTTTAATGCAGACTTCTGAGAAAAATGATGTTAAAAGCAACGCTTCATGGTGTGATATATCTTTATATTTGACAGAGATATCGCTTAAAATGTTTTTATTAGGCCCCTTTATAGTTCCATTATATAAAAGTGAGCGTGGCCGTCAACCGATTTTGACAATTTTCCGTCAAAACATTTATCTAAGTAAGCAAATCACGCATACCAAATTTCATCGATATATCTTCAACGGTTTCTGAGTTATGACATATAAAACTTTCAGTGTTTGAACCTTAACAAGTGGGCGTGGCAACGCCCATTTTCTAAAATTTCACCAAATTTCTTCATAGGGGCCTGAGCTCAACACGTGGGTAAAATTTCATCGCTCTAGCTATATTAGTGGCTGAGATACCAAATTTCCGATTTTTTCTATATAGGAAAAGTGGGCGTGGTCGTGGTCCGATTATGCCCATTTTCAATACCAACCGTCCCAGTCTCGATACCAATTTGCATTCCAAATTTCATCAAAATATCTCAATTTTTGCGCGAGTTAGAGTGTTTACAGACGGACAGACGGACGGACGGACAGACGGACGGACGGACAGACGGACGGACGGACGGACATGGCTCAATCGATTTCTCTTTTCACCCTGATCATTTTGATATATATAAGTCTATATCTATCTCGATTATTTCCTTCTGTTACAATCCACCGTTATGTGATTAAAACTATAATACTCTGTGTACTAGTACAGCTGAGTATAAAAAGTAGAATATCAATGCTCATGCAATCTTACTATAATCAACTGAAAAATGTAATTAATTGCGATTTGTATTTTAACGCTTTTGCTAATTTTTCAAAAATTTGTTGCATAAATCAAGGCGTCAAATTCCTTTTTCTCACTTTTTGTTGTTTTTTTTGTACCTGCTTACGCATATAAAAATTTATACTGCGGTTAACATAAATGAAATGTTCTGACGAAATTTTTTTTTGCACATTTTAACCCTCTATCGACCACGTACATATGATAATTTTACTATTATCAGCTGAATTTTGGTGTCTCTCATAATTCAAGGCGTTACATCCCTTTTTCACTCCTCTTTTCTTATATGAAAATTTGACATGAGGTAATCCTAAATGAAATTTTCTGGCCAACAACTTTCTAACACATTTTAACCCTCTAATGGCCACGCAAATGCTTTTTAATGCAGACTTCTGAGAAAAATGATGTTAAAAGCAACGCTTCATGGTGTGATATATCTTTATATTTGACAGAGATATCGCTTAAAATGTTTTTATTAGGCCCCTTTATAGTTCCATTATATAAAAGTGAGCGTGGCCGTCAACCGATTTTGACAATTTTCCGTCAAAACATTTATCTAAGTAAGCAAATCACGCATACCAAATTTCATCGATATATCTTCAACGGTTTCTGAGTTATGACATATAAAACTTTCAGTGTTTGAACCTTAACAAGTGGGCGTGGCAACGCCCATTTTCTAAAATTTCACCAAATTTCTTCATAGGGGCCTGAGCTCAACACGTGGGTAAAATTTCATCGCTCTAGCTATATTAGTGGCTGAGATACCAAATTTCCGATTTTTTCTATATAGGAAAAGTGGGCGTGGTCGTGGTCCGATTATGCCCATTTTCAATACCAACCGTCCCAGTCTCGATACCAATTTGCATTCCAAATTTCATCAAAATATCTCAATTTTTGCGCGAGTTAGAGTGTTTACAGACGGACGGACGGACAGACGGACGGACGGACAGACGGACGGACGGACGGACATGGCTCAATCGATTTCTCTTTTCACCCTGATCATTTTGATATATATAAGTCTATATCTATCTCGATTATTTCCTTCTGTTACAATCCACCGTTATGTGATTAAAACTATAATACTCTGTGTACTAGTACAGCTGAGTATAAAAAGTAGAATATCAATGCTCATGCAATCTTACTATAATCAACTGAAAAATGTAATTAATTGCGATTTGTATTTTAACGCTTTTGCTAATTTTTCAAAAATTTGTTGCATAAATCAAGGCGTCAAATTCCTTTTTCTCACTTTTTGTTGTTTTTTTTGTACCTGCTTACGCCTATAAAAATTTATACTGCGGTTAACATAAATGAAATGTTCTGACGAAATTTTTTTTTGCACATTTTAACCCTCTATCGACCACGTACATATGATAATTTTACTATTATCAGCTGAATTTTGGTGTCTCTTAAACTGTGGTGTTGTAATACTTGCAACGGGAATGAGTATGGGTATATAACATCTCTACCCAACTTTTCTAAAACAATGTACATATGTATGTAACTGAGGAAGGATTGAGAAGCGAGCTAGCAACCACACCTTTGCCGCCTTAACTATTTTTATTTTCTACAAATTTGATACATTTCGCTTATTAATATTGATGTGCCGTAAAGAACAAGAGTAACATCCCTGCAGCGAAAGTCCAAACTAGTCAGCCAACCTACCAGTTAACTGACTAGGTAAATTATGGGAGTTGTCCAACTAGATTCATAGGGGACAAATTCAGATTAGTTATGAAACAAGAAGTTTTGCCAAAAAAAAGGGTTTTAAATTAAAAACGAATGTATCCGGGGTTTCTGGAGGTTGCAATGAACACGTATGCAGTAAAAGTAAAGCAACTTCTTTATTGTTGTTGTAGTATTCGAACCCTGCGTAGTAGGCCCCTTGTAGATTTAGTTGGTTGCAAATTGTTAGGTCATTAAATCAGGTGAATGCCACAAATATAACATAGTTTGAGATGTTAATATAGCCCTGTATTAGAGGACGGAAACTATCGATAGTCAGCACCATCGATAGTGTACGATAGTTTTTTGCAAACTATCGATAGTATATCGATAGTTGACGATAGTTTCGGGAGATTTGGGAGAGTCTACAGCTACGCTCACACTGTAACCGCCTTTTGCCGTCCGGCAGCAAACACATCCACAAACACATCTGTTTTAAATGAGTTCACCCGATTTCACCCGAATGTAAACAAACTTTGCCCACCTGTCCTGGCCTTATTCTTACCAATACATGAAAGTAATAGAAGATGATCCAATAAAACTTTTTTCAGTACATTGTTTTGTTTTATTTATTTATTAGCCATTTATTTTTGTTCAAAAAAATTAGTATATTAACCAGAGACCATAACAATTATAACAAATAAATATAAAAATCACTTGATAACAATTATTGAGCAATGAAACAATTTTTCCATCATCAATAAAAATTACTCAAAGATCGATATTTTTTCGATCAGATCATAATTATTATGAGCAATTGATATTTTTTTCGATCTTCCATAACAATTTCTGGATGATGGATATTTTTTAGATCAGCTCATAATTGTTACTAGCAATTAATATTGTTTTCGATCTTCCACAACAATTACTGGATGATGGATATTTTTTAGATCAGTTCATAATTAATTAAGACTCGATGCACTAAACTCGTTCGATAAAAATATTAAATTTACTACAGAAATAGAAAAAGATGATAAATTAGTTTACCTTGACTCCATCATAAATAGATGCGGAAACCAATTGAAAATTAAGTGGTATAAAAGCCGACTTCTTCAGGACGAATCGTCAACTTCAATTCTAAACACCCGAAGGCGATGATAATGAATACAGCAAGAAGCTGTATACGAAGAATGTTGGATATATCAGACAAAATTTACCACAATGATATCAAAAAGGAGATATATAAGTTGTTAAGAGAGAACGATTTCCCAAAACGCACTATAAACAAATTACTAGACAAATCAGAATTTCCAACCGTTTCACAAAAATCCGAAAAACCAGCAGTGATCTTCAAATCCGTCACTTACGTACCCAAAATATCTGAGCGGCTAACAAAATCTGATTATTATAATACAGAAAAAATTAAAATAGCACACAAGCCATCCAATACTTTAAAACAATTTTTTAATAAAACTAAATCAAAAATACCCTTAACTGAAAAAAGTAATGTTGTGTACGAAATACCTTGTAATGGAAAGAGCAACGAATCATGCAGTAGCGTATACGTAGGAACAACGAAGGCCAAATTAAAAACAAGATTGGCACAACATAAATCAGACTTCAAATATTGCCATCACGTAGATAACCCAAAAACAGCGCTCATGGCCCACTGTGCGAGTAGCGGCCACTCGCCAAATTTCGACAAGGCAAAAATTCTCCAACAAGAACAACAATACAGAAAGAGGTTTACATTGGAAATGTTACATATAATAAACAAACCAACAAATATTTATATCAAATAAAATATTATTGTAAATTCAATAATATTAATAATAATAATAATAATAATAATAATAATAATAATAATAATAATAATAATAATAATTATAATAATAATTATAATAATAATTATAATAATAATTATAATAATAATTATAATAATATATATATATATATATATATATACATTAAATATTAAATACTTAAATATATAATAAATCAAAAAATAAATAGATAATTATTTATTATTCATAATAATAACTTTAATTATAATAAATTAATCCCCTAATTAATCTATTTACAATTAAAATAATTAACTTTTATAAATAAATAAATACTAATTTATAAATTATAAATAATTTATATATTAAAATTTCTATAATTTTAAATTTTTAATATATTAAATAAATTAATTTTTAACAATACATAATCATAAATATATTTAATCATAAATATATAAATACATATATATATATATATATTAAACATTAAATAATATTAAATCATTATATAAATTAAATAATTTATATCAGTAAATCCCAAACAATTATTTATTATTCATAATAATAATTTTATCGATAAATTTATCGAAATATATCGAAGTCCAAATGAAACCTGGGGTCATCCCCTTTCGTTTGATACCCATATTGTAGTGTAATTTTAATGTTTTTGGGTAATCACATTTTAAACGACCATGCGACTAGAATGCATAGTCGTTTTTATGTTGCTTTGACTACTTGCTAGTCAGCAATTCAAACCCTGCATGGAGTAGTTACCGTTTGTTTGGTGCCTAGTGGTCACATTTCAAATTTTCAGTAAACTATCGATAGTTCAAACGATAGTCGAAAACCATCGATAGTGCAAACGATGTTCAGAAACCATCGATAGTGACGATAGTGCCATCGATAGTTTCCGACCACTCCCCTGTATATTAGATACTACTTCAGCCATAGAAAAAAGTACATGATATGTTTGTATAAAGTCAGAAAATCATCAATATAAATGTCAAGCTTAGAATGGTCAACGTGTTACTTATTCACAATGTTAATGTTAATTTTCCTAACTATTTAATATGCAAGATCACAATCTAATGTGCCTGAATTCTTTAATTTAAATATCATACTCTAATAACTAAATAAATGTATTAGAAACTTTATTTTGCAATTTTTATTTTCATTGGAGTAGCATGTAAAACTAGTCGGTCAACTGGTATAGTTCTGATATCTAAACTGACTAGTCAGTCAAGTGGTATGATGCTGGTGTGGATACTGGCTAGTCTGTCAAGTGGTATGACTCTGGTGTGGATACTGACAATTGCCATTTCCTAGGTCATCACCGTGACTAGTTGAGCTGTATGGCCAACTAGTTGTCAATTAGTTTACAACTAGTTGATTTCGCTGCAGGGATATAGCAGATTGTATGTACATACATAAGTGTGAGTGCAGTATTTAAGTACATACGTTAGAACACACATACTCTACGAAATAGGGCGTCAGCACTTTCGCCAAAACAGACGACGAACAAACAAACAAGCAAACCAACAAGCAAACCAACAATCCATTTATGTCATTCCCTAAGCCCAAAAACATATGCTTGAATATTTAATGAACATTAAAATTTAAATTTATGATTTACACAAAACAAATGATACATAGAAATGATCGCAGAGTTGAACAGCAGTAGAGAACGGTGAGTGGTGAGTAGTGTAGATATATATACATAAATATATGTATGTATGTATGTATGTATGTATGCATAGGTGTGTTTGTACAGTTGTGTGTGTTCCATTTTGCATGCCGTTGACACGTTTTTTTTCTGTTTTGGTTTTTTAAACAAAATTTTTACATCTTACTTTTCACTACGTTGCATATGGAAAAACACATAACTCATTGAACTGGGACTATGGGAAATATTGCATAGTTTTAGGCATTTTAAATATGCACAAACATACATATGTGCTGCTGCTGCTGCCGTGGAGTATGTGTGTTTTCATGGTGGCAGGAAGCAAAATATGTAAATATAACACATCAGCAGCAGCAATAATAATAACAACAAGAAAAACAATCAGCCTTACATACAAACAAACATATGTACATGCATTCATTCAAATATTTATAAACAATTCCATATGCAACTAAAGCTCATAAATAATAAATTATATGCGCCACAATTTGTATACTATAAATACACTTTTTTTGTAAATAAAAATTTCTTTTCAATGCACAAATTTGCTTCATATTCAGATATTTATTGTATGTGGCTCTATATCTATGTAATTGTCTTGAGAAAAAAAAAGAATAAATTTCACATAATTCAGGGTAATAGTGCAACATAAAAAACAAAAATAGACTGTTTTCGGAAGAAAATTAGGAGAATGTGAATAAGAAGAACAATAAAAAAGGAGATAAAGAAAACGGAGAAAAATGAGATACCTATTTTGAAGTGTTTTCAATTAGTTTGTCGATATCTATCTCAATTTTTGTGGTACATAAATTTAAGAAGCGCTTCAAAATGCTTGTTTGTTAATCTATTTCTGTTATTTGTTTTTATTTGCTTAAGATACGAAAAGGCGCTTTCATAAATATAAGTACTACCAAACATTGAATAAAATTTTAAAATTTCTTGACGCGGTATGGGACATTTGTCGTTGCTAATAAATATCCAAATATCAATGCCATTTAAATCCAAGGATTTTAGTTTCTGAATTTAGTTTCTGAATTTTTAGTGCAATTTTAACATTAAAGCATGTTCTTTAAGCTAAGTATTATTAGCCGCTTTCGATTCACAATTTCTCTGCTGGCTATAAATTTCCCTCTGCCAATTTTATATCGACGACTGAGAATAAGATCGCCCTATTTCAAAAATTGTTTCAAAAACGCCCTATTTGAAAAATTGTTTCAATAACGTCCTATTTCAGATTTTGCTTGAAAAACGCCCTATTTCAGAGAAAATTTCATATATATTTCTCTGAAATAGGGCGTTTTTGAATAATTGTCTGAAATAGGACGTTATTGAAACAAATTCTGAAATAGGGCGTTCTTGAAGCAAAATCTGAAATAGGACGTTATTGAAACAATTTTTCAAATAGGGCGTTTTTGAAACAATTTTTGAGATAGGGCGATCTTATTCTCAGCCGTCGATATGTGAATGATAGCGAGCAGAGGGAAATTTTTATCGACCAGTTAGCGAGTATGGCTACTGCTCATTATGGATTCAAACATTTTTGTTCGATCCGACCTCGCTTGTATGATGGCGAATCGAAAACGCCAATTAATTCTTCAATTTTTAGTTCAATTTTTCATTAAAGAATGTTTTATGTCCAAATAAAATTTTACAAACAAAATTTTTCTTGAATATTTCGTAAATATTATAAATGTAGTATGTGTAGAAGTTTTTAATTTTGTGCTTTAGATATTTCTGTCCTATGTTATTATTGAAATCGAAAATGTTCAGAAAAATATTACTCAATTTATCCTTCGATTTTTATCATAGCAGCGTATTCTTTAGTTTTTTATATTTTAACGATTTCATCTGCAGATGGTGCTGGTGTTGTGCGTTTTTATATTTTTCATTATTAGCGCACGCTTTAATAGTTAAAGTTTAATTTATACTATAAATTTTATACTATAAATTTTATGCTATAAATTTTATAGCTAAAACAGCGTCATCTGATTGAATTAATCTCATTAGAATTTATGTTGCGTATTTTTAGGCACAAAGAAATAACTCATATGCATACAGGTGAAGCTAATAAAAATGTGTTAAAAAAAATCTACATAAGTACATACATATCACACTATTGAATTCCGTATCAAATCTTCATTCACAACGATTTGTCTCAGTGTGTGGGCGGCGACTCGCTGTAGCCTGCTTCTGCAGAAAATAAAAAAGAAAAATGGAAGCCAAAAATGGCGTGTACACAAACCCCGTCGGAATTGATTGCTTTGAAAATTCAGGTTTCATTAAATACTTTTAAAAGTGTTCAATATAATAAAAGAAACTAACACCATAATTTGTCTTCCAGGTCTGATAGTGAAAAAATTGTTTGATACAAAAAAGATTCCAAAATAATAATAATAATTTTACATGAATTAATAGTAATTTTGCGCTGCTGTTCCTAATGGGTATAGCATTAAACTTCGTTTGTAGGCGAGAGGATAGAATGCGCGGTCGCGGTGATTTTCGGCGCGCTTGCCTATGCTTAAGCGCGGCACAAAAACAAAAAGCGCGGAAGCGCGATAGCAGTGGAGACCCTTGGTTTAGTACCTAGATATGCTGGCTGGTTTCAGGTAACCAGTGTCAAATGAATGCTCGAATTATACTTACGAGTACATAAGTACACATCGTCGGTCTGCTGCCAGAAACACGAATGTGAAAATTTTTTTAAGTGCGATATCTGCTTTTTATTGGGTATATATTGATATAATAACAATTATTATTTGTATATATGCTTATGTACATATTAGTACATATTATGTATGTATGTTGATATAAGAATTTATAGAAATATTAATTGTTATTACATCAATATATACCCGATAAAGAGCAGACATCGTACTTAAAAAAATTTTCACATTCGTGTTTCTGGCAGGAGACCGACGACATGCACTCACACATATCCATCAAATGCTCAGCAGGTGAGTTGTTCAAAGATATATATGTATACATGTGTGTAATTGAGTTCGAATCAGGAAACTATTGATATTTTTTGACAAGTTTAAGCATGTGCGAAAAAGTAGCGGAAGTGCATACCAGTGAAGGACTGCGAGAGAGTGTGTGAATGAGAAAAAAGAGGCATGGAGTTAAATATAAGCTGAGCAGTTGAGCTAAAGGCGGAAGCAAGTGAGCGAGCGAGTAGTTGCGTGTACTAAAATTTTTTTAAGGAGAAACAGTAAAAGAGCGTGTGTGTATAATAGAACGTAAGAATAAAGAGAAAGTTTAAGAGAAGTGAGTTAAGGCATTGCTTTAGCACACTTTTGTTGAAGAGAAAGCGTAAAATAAGTTAAAAAGTCATTCATGTTTTTTAGAACTATTTTTTGTACTAAAGTAATGCTTTAATAATTTCATGCTAAATTCAATTCAAAAAACAAACACTAAGAACAAAAGACAAATTGAGTTAATCTTAGGTAGATATATTTATGTAAGTATGTCGGTATTGATAAAAAATAAAATAAAATTAAATTGAGTTTTAAGCTCGGCAAACTGGATGGCTGGAGAAACATTACAAGTAGTGGAATAAGCTTTTCTACGCATCTTGCTTAGTAATGTCAAAGGAGTGTGTGAACTTGGCCAGCTTATAACGCCACAAGAAGCAAAGATTTAATACGAAGGTCCTGAAGTGAAATCTTCCAGATCAGGGCCATGATTGCAGCACACCGACCGTTCGGTAAAGACGTTGACTAGCGAACCCGTTCAAAATAATATGTAGAAGCTAAAATCAAGAGGGATGTGCGGCAGCCGCAGTTCTGTTGGTGCAGAGGACCATTGGGATAAAACGAATACAGATTAGGTACTGCTCCCTTTTTAACCACATTGAGAGCCTAATCAAGCTTACGAGATCGCCATATTCAACTCAATATCCGCGACTTGATATAGACCAGTTATTCAGAAGAGGAAAGCAGCTCACAATGATCGCTGTCTCCCTGTCGTGCTGTGTCAGTTGAGTACATGTCCTTCTCATTTTCATACTTGCAGCTTCTACAACATCTACGTTAGGTCACTCTTAACTGCTTTGTGTGGTTTTCAAAGAAATAGTGCCCCTGTGAGTGTCTTCTTTCCTCAAGTGATAGCTTTCTGCTAAGTACTAAGGCTGCATATATGCTGAGATCGCTTGTTATCCCATCATCATATCCACTCGCTTGGATTCTCCCCCCCCAATTAAAAAAACTAGAGTGCTGCCTACTGTCGAAACTCGACAGTCTTTCTAGATGTTTTCTTATGACTAAAGTGCAACTATAGTTTTTGTATAATTGTTTGTTGTTGTCACTGTTATCTACCATTTTCTTCTTGTTCCTGTTGATGCTGCTCCTTTTGTTGCTACTGTCGCTGCTACTATTTTGTTGTTGTTGTTGTTGTTGGTGTTATTGTCGTTACTCGTCTTCCAAATTCTCCTACCTACTTCTTTCTTTCTATTTCTGCTCTTTTCTTGACTCAATTTATTTCCTACTTATTCTTTCTTATCCTTCTTATTACTTGACTTTGTATTTTTGCTGCAGTGCTTTTGCTACCATTTTACGTTTCTACTTCTTTGAAACTACACACCACATCCAGCCAAACATGTTCACAATTGCATGATAAGTTTGGTGAAAACGCACAAAGTCAGGTATGCTTGCGCATTGATACAGCTCTGTTGTGTGCAAAAGCATGCAACAACAACCACACGGGAATTTTCCAACGACGACTGTGGACGCATTTTCCAACCAATTTTCATTAAAATTGGCGCAGTTCTATTTGAGAGCAATACCTTTCTAATGGTGTGCTTAGTTTTAAAATCGGTTTAGTAGTTTCGACGGGTAAGATGGAACAAACTGTATGTTAGCGTATTAATAATATAGATACTGACCTCATCTGGTCATGTCATCGGCAAACATTTCAAGCAACACTACACACCTTTTCTTGGGTTAAAAAGCGCCATCGATATCACACTTGATTTCCTGTATTTTCTTGATTGTGTGATATGCTTGTGCTTTCATGGCTTACGAAACAATTTTTTTTTTGTTAACTAAGAAGAGACAGAAGTCTAATTTTCTTTTCCTTTAAAAAAGAATTGATACTAAAATTGCAATTTCGAAAAATTGTTTTTTTTTCTCTCGCCAGTAGATTTTTGATTCAAGTTTTCTCTCTCTCTAAAACCTTGCGCTCCTGCAAAAGGTATTCGCTCACTCCCAAAGAGCACACTCAATTTATTTGCCTCTCTCACTGTAATCACCAGCTTCGAATTTATCTCAGTCACTGTCTCTCTTTCTCTCTCCCTCTCTTCCATCTCTTTCGAACAACAAAGCCATCACTTCCGTGTTTGATTCGCCTCAACTCAGCTCAACATCTATTTGTCCTATTTAAATGAAAATGCAGGAAACAACAAATGTCCCATATTGACTTAACATAAACCGCACAAAAGGAAAAAAGGAAATACCTACTCGTTGTAAAGGCGGAAATACAAATAGTGGTAAAAATAAATAAATGTAAACAAAACAAAAGAGAGGTAGGTAGATAATGAATTGCGTAAAAAAAAAGCGTTGGGAATTGATTTTAGTAAATGCGTTGAAATGAAAGTTAAGAATGGGATGTTTGGCTTTGAGCTAATAGGAGCGCTTAGTAAATGAGGCTGAGAGTGAAACGGTGAAGGTATGAAAAACATCACATCCCTTAGACAATTTGCTGGCAAGCGTTTAAGTGATATTTTGGAAAAAAATTTATTTTTTTTTTTTTTGAACTCGCTTTTATACAATAATACTTAGAATAGAATAATATACAGTAAGAAATGGTTCAAGTGGGTTTTTAAGATTCAAACTTTTCTTTCATTGCTAGACTTATCTGCCTCTAACAATTTTTGCTTCTAAATCAGTCAATCGTGATTCAGACTCAAGTGAGGGCCTATGCAATGTCATTTGCAGATGCGAAAGGCGAATTGTATGTTTTTTGTGATACATAAAAGACTCTTCTTGATTAGAAGTTGTGATAAACGTTCACGTGAAATTCTATAATTGAAAAAGTGACGTGCGATACATACAACATATGCTATGGAAGACACAAGCATGTGACCCATTGATCAGCTATATGACATCCATTGATTGATGTGTGTTATCTAAATCACCTGAGACTTCTTAAAATAATTTTAAATAGATACGTGTGATATAGACTTCATATGGCATGTATGTATATTATGATGTGTGATCTCTACTACATCACATGACCCTTTGAGGTGATCTTATAGCATTGACAGAGGGCAGCGATAATCCCGATCAGTGGCGCACACAGAAAAATATTTTGGGGGGGTTTTCAATATCCAACGGAAAATTAAAAAAAAAATACTTAAAACTCGTCCAGACAATTTTTAAACAAAGGCACCTTTTAAATCTCAATTCATTGCATTTTCTCTGTATTTAAACTAAAACTAACAAGTAAGGAAGCCTAAGTTCGAGTGGAATCGAACATTACATACTCAGCTGTATGCTTTCATTATTTGTTTGCGTTTTTTCGATTAGGGTGTATTTTATATGAATCGAGTGCCGCATAAAGTAGGCAAAGCCACGCCCATTTTTTTAATTTTTTCCAGAAATATCTTTAATAAAAAGTAGGCGTTGTCATAAACCGATTTCGCTAAATTTTTTAGCATGTATTACCACAAGTTATTAAAGTTTTCAAACTGATTTTCGTCATAACATCTTAATTATTTGTAGAGTTATGGGTTCCGAAATCTCGTAGATTCCTTTGTCTGAAAACAGGCGGTGCCACGCCCATTTTCCAACATTTTTATATTTTTTGTTTTTTGTCTATAGTTGGATTCATGAGACATTTCAATGAATTATCTTTATTTTTGACAAAGATATCGCTTAAAATGTTTTTATTAGGTCACTTTATAATACCCATATATAAATTTGGGCGTGGTCGTCAATCGATTTTTGCAATTTTTCGTCCAAACATTTGCCTAAGTAAGTAAATTACGCGTACCAAATTTAGTCGATATATCTGCTACGGTTTCTGAGTTATGACATATAAAATTTGCAATGTTTTACCCTTAATAAGTGGGCGTGGCACCGCCCATTTTCCAAAATTTTATCAAATTTCTTCATAGGGGCCTGAGCTCAATACGTGGGTAAAATTTCATCGCTCCAGCTATATTAGTGACAGAGATACCAAATTTCCGATTTTTTCTATATAGGAAAAGTGGGCGTGGTCATGGTCCGATTTCGCCCGTTTTCAACACCAACCGTCCCAGTGTCGATACCAACTTGCATTTCAAATATCTCAATTTTTGAGCGACCTGAGCTAAATACGTAGGTGAGATTTCATCGCTCCAGCTACATTAGTGGCTGAGATACTAAATTTCCGATTTTTTCAATACCAACCGTCCCAGCCTCGATACCAACTTACATTCCAAATTTCATCAAAGTATCTCAATTTTTGCGCGAGTTAGAGTGTTTACAGACGGACGGACAGACGGGCGGACATGGCTCAATCGATTTCTCTTTTCACCCTGATCATTTTGATATATATAAGTCTATATCTACATATGTCGATTATTTCATTCTGTTAAAATACACCGTTATGTGATTAAAACTTTAATACTCTGTGTACTAGTACATCTGAGTATAACAAACCTCAGCTAATATCCACAGCATACTTTTAGGGAAATGTCTCCACACTGCTTGCTAATAAACATAATCAGTAGTTGTTGACAAACATTGGCAATGTACATCTACGAATATTCATAGATTTTACAACATGTATTTACACAAATATTTGTAAATGTACAATCTTTTATAAAATAATTTTTTGTATGGTGTTGTCAAATTTTGGGGGGGGGTTTAACCCCAAACCCCCCCCCCTTGTGTGCGCCAATGATCCCGATTACCGCAACACTTAATTCGATTAAAATTTTACCCTGACAGACGGCAAGTATTGCGGATTAACAAAACAGCTGAAGGAAGGTAGGCGCAGCGGTGAATTCAAAAACTTCTTGTTTTATTTCCAAAGGTAGGGTAATGTCAAAATCAAAACGAAGTCACATCATGGTCAGTAGGAATGGGCGAGTCCCAAACGAATTCAGATTTCACCCAAGGCGAAATATCATTTTGACATTACACTACCAATTACAGTAACAAATTGCATTCGAAATTTCTGAATTCACTTATGTGCCTACCTTCCTAGATCTGCCTTGGTTTCTTCTTTTTCTTCCCTTTCATTCACAATAGACATTTTTCACCAGGGATGTCATTACAAAATGCTTTAATCCGCTAAAATTTTGAGCACTAAATCAAGAGATATTCCGGATTACCTCCAGTTAATTCTGAAGTTAAGTCCGAATTAGCCAGATATTCCGGATTATCGCTGCCGTCTGTCAATGCTATTAGATACATATGAAAGCGTGATTTTTTACTCTTCATGTGCAGTAATTGTCATGCAGGTTTTTGCTGTGATATTATATACTGGAAAATGATATTTTTGTGATAATCACATGATCACAATTTCATTAGTTTCCTTATATTAAAGGTCAACGTCGGCCACAGAGTATTATAGTTTTAATCACATAACGGTGGATTGTAACAGAGTGAAATAATCGAGATAGATATAGGCTTATATATATCAAAATGATCAGGGTGAAAAGAGAAATCGATTGAGCCATGTCCGTCCGTCCGTCCGTCTGTAAACACTCTAACTCGCTCAAAAATTGAGATATTTGAAATGCAAGTTGGTATCGACACTGGGACGGTTGGTGTTGAAAACGAGCGAAATCGGACCATGACCACGCCCACTTTTCCTATATAGAAAAAATCGGAAATTTGGTATCTCTGTCACTAATATAGCTGGAGCGATGAAATTTTACCCACGTATTGAGCTCAGGCCCCTATGAAGAAATTTGATAAAATTTTGGAAAATGGGCGGTGCCACGCCCACTTATTAAGGGTAAAACATTGCAAATTTTATATGTCATAACTCAGAAACCATTGAAGATATATCGATGAAATTTGGTACGCGTAATATACTTGCTTAGGCAAAAATTTGGACGGAAAATAGTTAAAATCGGTTGACGGCCACGCCCACTTTTATATATGTCTATTATAAAGTGACCTAATAAAAACATTTTAAGCGATATCTCTGTCAAATATAAAGATCTATCATTGAAATTTTCTGGCATGAGTTCCACAGTGGACCGAAAATAAAAAATGGAAAAATTTTGGAAAACGGGCGTGGCACCGCCTTTTTTTATACAAAAGAATCTACGATATTGGAGAGCCCATTACTCGACAAATAATTGGGATATTATGACGAAACTTGATTTATATACTTTTATCACTTGTGTTAATAGACACGCAGAAATTTATTGAAATCGGTTTATGACCACGCCTACATTTTAACAAAGATATTTCTGGAACACCCTTTGGGAATTTGTAACGTGACATCTTTGTAACTAGAAGTCAAAAAGGAATTAAGTTTTGCACAAAGAATAATATTCATATGCTTAGTTGGATGACTGATAAAAATTTTGAAAATGGGCGTGGCTACGCCCGCTTACTTACTTGTTAAAATTGCAATTACTTAAAAACTACTGAACCGATTTCGAATATTTTTATACCACTCGATAGGTATGTTGATTCTCCTTAATTTGATATTACTTTTATGTGGGTTCCATAACACCCACCCTGCGGGGGGTCAACTCCCCTTTTACCGCCCTTGCTTTTCATATATAAAATGTAAATCAAATTAAAGGGAATCAAAATATCTATCGAACGGTATAAAAATATTCGAAATAGGTTCAGTAGTTTTTAAGTAATTGCAATTTAAAAATGCATAATATAAACTTTGGCTTTTAATAACGTTTGTTGTTGTTGTTTCGAAAAGAAATAAATTAACTTTAATACTCAACTTAGCCATGTTTATCAATTCCCATACTTCGTTTTTTGATTTTATAATTTTCAAAATTTCATATTTGAACCAGATCGTGCTTATTGCCTTAAACTTTGCGAGCCATTCTATCGCCACAGAATTTTGTGGGGTTCATTAACTCGTACAAAGGCAACTTTTCATTGCTGGTACGTTCAAAAAAAAAAAAAAGCGAAAAAAATCTCCATATGTTTTCACTCCACCTTAATGCTTATGTAATTTATTATCACATGAATGTTCTTAAAGTGTTCTTGTGACTAAGTGACATTTTGTTGCCAAAGACACATTCCTGGGGCTCGTCACAGTCCCCGTCCATTAATACAAGAATTTTGATATTCGGGCAATGCGTGTGCGATTTCAAACTTTGAACGATGATATGATTATGATATGTATGTGATCTCTACATCATATGGATATCGCATGACGGTCTTAAGGGATAATCTAAGACGTACCTATACCTCTGATCTATTCTGAACTTATGGCATGTACATATGTGTGTTGTGATGTGTGATCTCTACTGGAGGTTTTTGGTTTGTTCTAGGACGCAAACGTGTAACCTGTTACGCTTCATATAACAGTCATATGGTCATATACATGATATTTTTATTATATGGAGTACATGACTTTATATGTGATCACTTCATCGCACGAATGCTTATGTAATGATGTTAGAATATGAACTTATTCTATTAAAACAAATCAGTATATGCTGGTATAATAAAGTGTGTAGCGCTCTTGCCTACTACTTATTAGAAGTGTCGGCGAAATAATTAAATATATGTATGTACTTGTAGCAAGAAATGTCTAAAGGTTATGTTGCACATTTTTTGCTAGTTAAATGCTACCGAATAAACTCTTCTTTTATTCTTCTTCCTGTATTCCGCTTTCTCTATAAAATTGTTTCATTACGCATTGCTGCATTCGGCGGAATGTTGTTACGTTTCACGTGCCTGCCTGTCTGCCTGAGGGAGTGTATCGCGCTACAAAGCGTAGTTTATTGCAATTGCGTAAGTGCAGGTTATGCCGAATATTGCAAAAAAAAAAGCAAGAAAGCACACACAAACACGCTTGTACTTGTGCTTATCCGCATACAAATCGCCTGAGCTTACATATGTATGTAAGAGACTATGTAAGAGAGTAAGCAGAAAAGGAAGAAGAAGCAGAGAGAAAAAACTGTAAACGAGAAAACAGAAAACAGATTCTCGCAATCACTTTATCGCGTTGCATGTACAAACTTGCACGCAAAAGGCGAGCTTATGCGTTTGTGTGTTTGTATTGCACATGCCATGCAAAGAAAAATAAGTCGCGCCGCCGCCATGGCGTATAAGCAACCAACCAACCAGCTGAGCCTGCTAGTGCTGGAATACCATCGATAGTGGTCCCATCGATTGACCATCGATAGTTTTAAAGGCAACCATCGATAGTATCGATGGTTTAACCCGAATCAACCCACGAGCACCATATGGTAACGCAAAACATCCCTTTACATTTTCAAGAAAATAAACAAAAGGAAAAGAAAAAACACCAGGAAAAAGCCGATTTACAATGAAAAATTAATGTAGCTTTACAAAAAGGTAAAGATCGTGTTATTCTGTACTCAAATGTCGAAGCTATTGCGTGTGAAAATGAGGTGACAAAAATTAGTACTGAAAATTCCCGTTTTCAGATATGGCATGTCGGTAAATATAAGTATATTGTATAACTTTTGGAATAAATTGTTCAAATAATTACACCTTTTGAAAGCTAATGAAATTATCTATGTAATGTAAATTAGTTTTTAAAGAAAAAATTCTTCTTTCCAACATTTCTTACATTTTTCTAAAGCCGTTACCATATGGTAGCCGTGGGTCGTCTAGGGTACAGGTTTTTTTTATTGGGCTTCGTGTGATTTTCTCTGCCGTTGTGTAAATTTAACTAATGTAATATTATTAATTTGTTGGAATTTTATAAATTTTCTGCTTGTAGAGGTTTAACCTTACAGCAAATGCTTGATTTCATTCAAGATCAAGATAAGGCATTCGACGAAGGTGGACTAATTGACATACCAACTGTCATTTAGGTACATACATGGAGCCCCATCAATATTACAACATTTTTGGAGAAGATAATACTGAAGAGGAATGTGCGGGTAAACCAGAGATTGTTTGCCCGACCTAACTAAAAGGCGACTAAGAATTTGTAATAGCTGGTAGCTCGACATTACCCCATTTTGTCCAAGAAGATGAATGGCTGAAGAATATTTCACCATTTTCTCTTCCAATTTTTCCACTGGCGAATACGAAAATTGTCGTAATATACACCGTCATGTTCAATTTGAGAAGTTTTTTAATTATTGTTATCATTTATCAAGCATATTTGCGAAGAAAGTGCAATATATGCTATTGGCCAGAATAGGCCAACCATACATGTGGAAGTATTTAAAAAAAAAAAATATGTTATTTGCATAACTTTACTAAAAACCTACTTAAATCTCAATAAAGTCAATTAAAAATGTGTTTTTTTTGTGAAACTAAAAAAAATGTTTCCAAATATCATTTACCCTTTAAACAAAAACCTGTACCCTAGGCGACCCACGGCTACCATATGGTAACGCTAGTTTTTCACATTTTCCGGAAAAGTGCGACAAGATATTGGAAAACGGACTTCATTTTCATGCTCAGGAGGTGGAAATTTATTGGTGTACATACTTTTATGAAAATCTGAAACAAAAAAAGTTCTGGGAAAATCCGGGTTAATATATGTACGTAGGTGGCCCGTTAAAGGGAAATGTGGTACTCAAATATTTAATGTACATATACATACATATTAGACTGACCACAAATGCAAAAGTGCTGATTTTTTTATGCTCCCCGTACATTTTCTGATAGTTTGACAATAGAAAATAAGATCTGCATAAAAATCTGACCATCGGTAGTGGGAAATAGCCACGCGCATCCAGACGGTCAGTAAAATGTTTGAAAGAATGCGACTTGCTTATTTTAAATCATTTTCTTGACTATAATAGTGCATGTAAATCAAAAAAAATGTATGATGTGTAAAACTACTTTAAATAACCTATTAAAGGATGTATAGTTTATACAATTCTCTATTTTTTAAATATTTATTTTTGCGTTTTTAACAAACAAAAAATTTAAATTTCAGTTTAAGGACTCAATATGTCCTGAAAGGATAACGTTAGGTATAAATATCATATGGAAAATATGTTCCCAGTTTCATTTAGTATAAAAATGGTTATTACATTATTTCTCCAAAAATCATTGTTTAAGGAGATATTGGTCTCTAAAGCAATGCATAATTTTTAGGTAAATTTTTTAACTTTAGTTCAAATGCGCGTGGCTATTTCCCACTACCGATGGTCAGATTTTTATGCAGATTTTATTTTCTATTGTCAAGCTATCAGAAAATGCGCGGGGAGCGAAAAAATTCAATACTTTTGCACATCCCATATGTTTTGTAGTCAGTCTAATACATATGTATGCATGTATGTGCTTACGTTCTCATATTTAAAAGAAAAATATAAATTTTTATTAGAAACATAGTATTATAAAATTAATAAAAAGCCAAAATTTATGTAAAAGGTTCAATACCATAAATAAATCAATAACTACCCCGCAGTAAAAATCTGAAATGAATCTTGTATGAATCACTGATGAAATTCACCCATGACTGAGGAGGCATCAGCGAATACTTTCATATAAAGACTGCTGAATTTTTCATATAATTGGTTTGCTTTCCTCAGAGGAAAAAAAATAAATAAAAAATTGTACTCAGTTATGACGACAGTGATGAATATTCAACAAAGAATTATCAATGATCATTCAGCAGTGAAACAAATTTACTGCAGGGTATTCAAAATAAGAATACTACATACACACATTTGTACATATACAGTTCGTCGTACCATACGAAAACTAGCATCATATTTTTTTTGGCTGACGAAAAGTAACATGTTCGACTTTTGGCTGACGAAAACTATCAATTTCGTTTAAACAACAACAATTTTAATGTAAAAACAGTATATAATTACTGATACTTTTCGTCAGCCAAAATTCGATTTTGTTATTTTTCGTCGGCCAAAAGTCGATTTTGTTATTTTTCGTCAGCCAAAATTCGATTTTGTTATTTTTCGTCGGCCAAAAGTCGAACTTGTTACTTTTCGTACAGAATTTTTTTATTGATAGCTTTCGCCAGAAATTTTAAATATGCTAGTTTTCGTATGGTACGACGAGTTGTCCACAAAATAATAGGAAAACCTAAATTGCTCAATTCTCAATAAAGAAAAACCGTTTTATTTGCAAGATTTTTTCATAAAATTATTCACTAATCTTTTATTTATATATTCACAGCCCACATATTCCAATCAAGTGCCTTAAAAATTATAAATCTCAGTTTTTTGATTAATATTTTTAACAGGCGTTGTAGTTATGAACCATAAAATACTATCAATGGTTAAAAAAAAACCATCGATAATCGCTATGGCATCGGCCCCATCGATAGTATCGATAGTTCAATCGATGGTTTTCCAGCACTACTGCCTGCTGTCTGCATGTCGTTGTGTGTGTTTTTTTTCTTTTCTCGTTAGGCTTTCGGTGGTGTGCAAGTCGCCCTTCGCTGGTCACTCTTCGCTATTCTCTGTTTTTCCTTTAAGTGCTGTTCTGCCTTTTTTTGTTCTACCTTGTGCTTTTCTGCCTTATTTTGTGCTGTATTTGTTTGTCTCAGTTTGTTTGTTTGTTTGTTTCAGTTACACCGGCTTGACTGGCGGCTCAGCTCAGCCCGGCTCTGTTGTTCAGCACTTCCTCTTAAAAGTTGATTTTGGTCTGCAAAACGTTCTGTCTTTCATTTTCAATTTTGCTTTTTAATTTCTTTTTCTTTTCGAGAAAAAAAATTCTTTTTCTACATTTTTTAAGTTCTTTCTCCTTTTCCATTTGTAACTTGGCCACCGCTTTTGTTGTCTGCTTGTAGTTTGTAATTTCTTGCGAATTCGCTTTTTTTCTTCTCTTCTCTTTTTTTATTCTCTTCTCTTTTTTTTTTTTGTGCTATTTTCCTGTTCGCTTTCGTCATCACTTAAGCTGCAGTTGTTGTGAGCTGGCTTGTATGGATTTGACATTATGACGTAGTGACGTTGGTTGGTACGGTATTTAATAAGCAAAAATGAAACCATTTTTTTGTGCTTAATCGAATTTTACGAATAGTGAATGCATGCTGTTGTTGCTGTTGTTACGCAGAAGATGGTACATAAGTATAAAGAGCTTATGTGTTATGTACTATCAAATGTTTTATGCTTATGATGTTACTTTCAACTGGTGATGACATAATACATCAAGGGACTCAGAAACGGCTCCAACGATTGTCATGAAATAAGGTATGCTGGGAGCTTCGGAGGTGAACTTTCGAAAAATTTAATTTGTTTACTTCACACGGGTTCCGAAATATTGGTCAAAACGTGGATCCGGTTGACCCTCGAATATTTCTGAGCGATATTTGTATCAAATGAAATGTATTGATGGGAACACTGGCGATATTACAACCCTGACGAGTTTTATGGCCGAACTTCTCTCCCAATTCGAGGTGTGGTCCTTTTATTTTTCTTACTAATTGGGTGGACCTACAATTTTATGCCGGCTCCGAACGGCGAGTGCATTTTTTGTGAGAAGCTTTTTTCATGACAGAAACACATCTGAGAGTATGCCGCCCACTACCGAGAGTTGACGGCTATTTCTAAAGACCCAATAATTGGAATTTTACCCGATACCTCTGGTGGTATAACGGACGAGCACTCTAGCCACTGCACCACAGCGGCCACTTTAACATACAGCTCTTTTAATTGTGATGCCTAGACCGGGTCTCCCCAGATATGGGTCAAAACGGTTTACCATCGAATATTTCGGATCGATATTGATATCAAATAAAAGGTCTTGATATGGACTTCAATATAGATCTCTTTTAATTATGATGCCTGTGGTGGGTCTCAATATATGGATCGTGGACCCGGATGACCCCGAAAACTGGAAATCATGGCTTCTCCCTAGGTAAACGGAAGATGAAAGGAAAAAACAAGATCGAATTAAATGGGAATGGAGAAGGGAGGGAAAAAGAGAGAATAGAGGAGGGAATGGGAGAGAGAGATTGGGAAAAGGAAAGGAAAAATGGATCGGAGGGGCAAAGAGGAGAGCGATAGCGAAAGCAAAGGGTAATGACAAAGAAAACGGAGATGAAAGAGAAAGGAAAAAGAAAAGTAGAGGGAAAGGGAACGGAAGTCTAGGACGAAGAAGAAAGGGAGAAGGATATGAAGAGGTAGAGGTGTCGTGGCGAAGCCAGACGGACTCATATTAGTTCTGGATCTCACCAAAGGCTTCAAAGATGTTCATGAGTAGTACCTGCTTACATATATAAAGTTTAATTTTTCCACATTTTTTTTTTGTACTTTTTATTTCGCTTGCAAAGACCTGCTACAAAAACGGCAGCCCGAGATAAGCTCGGTCATCCGGGTACTATCGATATTAAAACAAAGCAATTTGACTTTTGTCTTTTCTTTGCTCAGTATAAATCTGCATTATTTTAGTCCACTTGAAAGTAATCGAATAGCACCCAAAAAATATTTGAAAAAGAAATCAGAAAGAATTTTCTTTCATAAGTAGGTACGTGGTTAGTAGCACTTGCTGTTCTTGTCGTCATGGTCTCTTCATTTCGCATACACACTTTTTTCTTGTCATTCGTGGCATGCAACTTTATTTTTGTATGTATTCAAAGTCACATATGCACATATATGTGTGGTTTTGCTTTTGTAAAAGTGCAAAGTTGTTGTTTGCTTTTAAGCTATTTTTACAAAAATATGTATTTATGTATATAAGTGTTTACTTATACGGAGAAGTACTTGCCATTTTTGTTGTTGTTGCAAATCAAGTCAGCAAAATGATTTTTAATATTTTTAATTTTGTTTGGTTTTCATTTTTATTTTGCATTTGTCATACCACAAAAGCCTCACTCACTCACTCGCTCACTCGCTCTTGCCTTTGCCCACCGCTCACATGCCTTTCATACGCACTTTGAGTACGGTTATTCGTCGGTCACCCACAAACATGCACAAGCGAGTATGGAGAGAGAAAATTGTCATGGCAACTGAAGTGGCCTGCAGCACACACCTGTCAAGCCGGCACGGCACACACGCTACCAAGTACCTAAATAGGCTATTCCACGAATGTCACTCGAATAAAAAAAATGGCGCGTTTTTTTTTTTTTTTTTTTTTGATGCGTTGAAAAAAAATATGGCAAGTTTTGATGAGACGTGGTAATGGCAATGAATGTGTAAACGAATTTTACATTTCATCATCATGTGGTGTAGCACATTTTGTTACAGATTTTGGACAATTTTTCGGCTTCTCAATCTCTAGCACATCTCCTTTCGCTGCACATATCAAGTAGAAGCGTTTAATTCTCAGCTAATAGAGAAAGTATCAATATTGTGTAGCTAATTTGAGTTGAGCGTGTCTTGTGTCTCCTTCTAGACTTGATAGAGAAAATGCCAATTTTGTTGGTGTGGTTGATATGGTGCTTCTCAATGTTGGGGTCATGAAAGATTAATTTGTCTATGAGCTTGTTTCTTAAGCTTTTTTTTTTAATTTTTTTCATCAAATTATTCCCCCAGAAATTTTAAAGTTGGGAAATCGGATGATTTTATCGGATGATTTTATCGCAATCGTGAGGGGTTTTTGAGCTGTTTTTAGATGCTTATGTGTGATTTTATCATCATGTGTTATGACGATTTGCGATCTCTGCGTCACATGTAGGTTTTTGGGGCTATTTTAAATACTTGTCTAGGTGTGATTTTTGACTCTTCATGTTGATGGGGTCATGGTTGATAGTGGTATTATGCGCAGTATTATGATATTTTTGTCATGATCACATGATCACCTTTTAATTAGTTTCCTTAGTGTGATGTGTGATATCTACATCGCTAGTATGATTCTGTCATTTTTTATCACATGAACGTTCTTCAAGTGATCTTCTAAATATGCAAGCAAGTGATATATAAACAACTTATTGCATGTATGTGTGACTTTTTTTTTTTATTATACATACATATCGTCGCTATAGAAGAAAAAAGACGCTAACTGTTTTGTTGAGGAAGAAAGACGCAAACTTTTTTTCTTTCAAAGAAAGACGCATTAAAAATATTTTTCAAAAGAAAGACTTTATTTTTTTTGATAACGAAGAAATACGCTTTATTTTTTTTTTACTATAAAGAAAGACGCATTTAAATATTTTTTAGGAAAGAAAGACGTATTCGATTATGTTTACGTGTGATTTTTTACTCTTCATATGACAACAGTCATATATGTGATAGGTAGTAGTATGATATTTTGGTGATGATCACATGCTCACCGTTGATTCCTTAGTGTGATATGTGATATCTAAATCGCAGTTATGATTATGTGATTTATTATTTCCCTGTCGGAAAAGTAAGCAACCAAAAGGAAGTATATATTTTTTATTGCATTCATGTTACTAAAGTGTTCTTAAGTGCACACAGGTGATACACAAATATCATGTTGCATATATGGAGCGATTGTTCATCGTACATAGGTACATACGTATATCACAAGCAGTCTCTTGGTGATTTTTTAATCTATGGCCATGATATTTTTTATAGGTGCATATGATGTTCAAGGCGTGATGTGTGATCTATATATCGCACGTATGCTGCTGTGATTTATTATCACGTTCATGTTGCTAAAGCTTTATTTGGTGCATAAAGGTGATATTTAAATATCATATTCTATATATGGAGTAATTTTTTATCATATGAGTAGATGCATATATCACACGCAGTCATTTGGTGATCTGCTTAACTATGCACATGCTGGATATTATTTTATTTTAGGTACATATGATGTTCATGGCATGTGAGGTGTGTGATCTCTACATCGCACATATGCTGCTATCATATGAAATTAAAATAATAAGTATGTGAGTAAAAAGAAATATTGGCGCTTGACGCCAGTATTCACAATCTCTAAGTGCAGTTATGTGCCTATGCAGGTGCCTTGTAACCAAAATTTATTTATTTTCAGCTTCAAAGTGAACTAAGCTTTATAAAAAGCCAAAAACCTCACCGCGTACTACATTGTAGTTGACACTTTTGTTTTCTCATATTTTTCTGCTTTCTAATGTAACTTAATTTGCCTTTAATGTATACAAAACCAAAATTTGGCGAAAAAGCCCATAGCCCCTAATATTTTTAGTTACATGTTAAAAGGCAAGGTAGCAGTTTTTGTTTTTTTTTGGCAAAACACAGCTTTATTAGAAAGTAATATTTTTTTATATTTATTTTTTTTTTTTAGTTGTTCGTTTATTTTTTTTAGCACTTTAAAATTTTGCGCTCTTCCCTGTCAGCCAGCCAGCGTAGTTTTGCCTGCTGCCTGTCACTGCCGTTGACAGCGTTTTAGGGCAAAGCTAAAATTAAGCAAAGCCAAAGCAAAAATAAAAAATATTGCAAAAAAAACAAACAAACAAATTCAGCTAAAAGATGTCGCTGCAGTAAATTCCCAACTCAAATTTAAATAATTATCGTACACTTTACATACATACATACATACACACTCCTATACATACATATACATACATATATTTGCAAATTTCGAGCACTTTAGTCCACTTACTTTTCGTGTGTCTGAAATTTTGCACTGCCACACTCGCTGCTTCTGTTTTTTTGTCATTTTCACTTTTGTTTTCCAAAAATAATTTTTTTGTTGTTTTTAATGTGTTTTTACCGGCGCTTTTGCATGCATTTTGGCATAAAGTTTTTTCTTTCTCGTTTTTCGTTGTTTGAACAGCATCAGAGGCAGCATCGCTGTTTAGAACAGTTTAGAGTGCTGTGTTTTATTTTTGCTGTTGTACGGCTGTTGTTGTTTGGATGTTGTTTTTGATGGTGATGGTGATGATGAGTGCAGTGGCGTATTATACAGTACGTTTTTTTTTTTTTTTTTTTTGGTTGTTTGAAAACTTTTAAAATTAACCCAGTTTTCAAGTAAATTATTTTGTTACACACACAGCACAGTTTGAAAAGGGTTCTGTTTGGAATTTGGCCGCATAACTTATTTATTTATTTATTATGTAGTTAGTTAGTTGGTTGGCAGGTTAGTTGTACATACATTCAGTAGTAGCAAATATTTAATGCATTGAGCGCGTGTTGGACACCTGGGCGTATGAGTGTTATGGTCACATATGTACGAGTATTTGCATGTGTTGACATAAAAGCGTGACTTTGATAAAGCAAAGTGACGTTACGTTTGTTTTTTTTTTAGTTTTCCAAACTAAAAATAAAGCAAATATTTTTCCGAAGATACTCATAATTACTTTGGTGAAAAAGTAACAGTTTTTAGTTACATACATAGAATGCCTCGGAAGCGGAGAGAAATCTTTTTTTGTTTGGAAATCCTCATTTAAAATCCTGACTTATCCATTCACGTTTTACGAACGCTTAGACCGCATGCTGAATTGTCAAAAATTTGTGAGCCGCTTAAAGCATTTTAAAGTAATTAAAAAAATTTTAAAATTAAAAAAAAAAAAAATACGGAACGCAAAAAAAAACAAAAAAAAACAAAGTAAAAAAAATTTTTTAAAAAAGCTTTTATTTAATATTAATATAACAATTTACTAAAAAGGAAGAAAATAATTTTTTTATATTTTTGAACAAGATTTATATTAGTCCTTAGTTCATTTGGATCTTAATTTCAATCTAAACATACATTTAACGTATTTCTTCAAAGCATTTCTGTATATGTATCAACATAAATAAAAGCGCGGGTGCTCTTTACGTAATGCATATCTTACGTAATTGGAATTTAAAGTTTTTATCGCTTCCTTCCATTTCACCAATACGGTTTTATAACATGAATATGTAATGAGTACCCGCGCTTTTATTTATGTTGATACATATACAGAAATGCTTTGAAGAAATACGTTAAATGTATGTTTAGATTGAAATTAAGATCCAAATGAACTAAGGACTAATATAAATCTTGTTCAAAAATATAAAAAAATTATTTTCTTCCTTTTTAGTAAATTGTTATATTAATATTAAATAAAAGCTTTTTTAAAAAATTTTTTTTACTTTGTTTTATTTTTGCCTTTTTAGTTTTACAATGCATATTACATCTAATATCTGGTTTTACTATACTCTTTTGTGAATAGATTACTTCGTAATACGTGTTCAAAATAGGAACAAATCTGGTTCATAAATACTAATTTTCTAAATATCTTGACACTAGCGCCACCTAGCGGCGATTTATTTCCACGGATATATTTACTTTCTCATAGGCAATATATATACCGAATATGAACAAATTCGGTCGGTAAATACGAATTTTACAAATATCTTGACACCAGCGCCACCTAGCGGCGATTTTTTTCCTCGGATGTATTTACTTTCTCATAGGCAATATATATACCGAATATGAACAAATTCGGTCGGTAAATACGAATTTTGCAAATATCTTGACACCAGCGCCACCTAGCGGCGATTTTTTTCCACGGATCTATTTACTTTCTCATAGGCAATATATATACCGAATATGAACAAATTCGGTCGGTAAATACGAATTTTACAAATATCTTGACACCAGCGCCACCTAGCGGCGATTTTTTTCCACGGATGTATTTACTTTCTCATAGGCAATATATATACCGAATATGAACAAATTCGGTCGGTAAATACGAATTTTGCAAATATCTTGACACCAGCGCCACCTAGCGGCGATTTTTTTCCACGGATCTATTTACTTTCTCATAGGCAATATATATACCGAATATGAACAAATTCGGTCGGTAAATACGAATTTTACAAATATCTCGACACCAGCGCCATCTATCGGATTTTTTTTTATTTCACATTGCATTGTCTTCGGGTCCTGAACTATGTTACAAATTTCAAGTACCTAGCTCAACTAGAAGTATCTTAAATGTTCGTTGCAAAATTCCACGACATACATACAAAAAGTGAAGTTAAATAAAAGCTTGTAAAAAAATGACAAAATATGAACAAACATGGACAAACATTAATAAGCATTAATAAACATGCAAAATATTGAATAAATATGAACGGACATGAACAAACATGAATAAATATGAATAGACATGAACAAACATGAATAAACATGAATAAATATGAATAAACATGAATAAATATGAATAAACCTGAATAAATATGAATAAACCTGAATAAACACGAAAAAGCGTGAGTAGAAAAGAAAGCAATTCTTTTTCAAAAATGTTTCCAAAAAAACTAGAAAACACGAGAAGCAAAAAAAAGTAATAAACATAAAAAAGTATGAACCAACCTGAAAAAAAAATTATCAAACCTGATTAGAAAGATTAGAAAATTATTTAAAATGTTCCTTAACTAATTAGAAAAGTATGAAAGGCAAAGAAAAAAGAAACATAAATAAACATGAGAAAACATGAACCAACATGAAACAACCTGAAAAACATGATCAAACATGAAAAAAGTTTAATTTGCCTAAAAAATTTAGAAAATTATGAAAAGCAAAAAACAAATAAAAAGATTAAACATTAAAAAATGTGAACCAACCTGAAAAAATGATCAAACATGAAAAAAAATTAAATTTTTCCTAAAAAATTAAGAAAAATATGAAAAGCAAAAAACAAATGATTAATGTCTAATGAACTTGAACCAAACCGAAAAATGGTGAAAAAACTTGAAAAACATGAACACACCTCAATAAGCATGAACAAGCGCGAACAAACGTGAACAACCCAGACTAAACATGAACAAATATGAATAGATAAGCATGCAAAATGTTTAAAATGTCTAAAAAATTTAGAAAAATATGAAAAGCAAAGAAAAAAAAAATTAATAAACGAACAAACCTGAACCAATGTTGTATCAAATGTTGGTCCAACGCTGCCTGGTGTTAGTAAATCTTTTACAAAATCGGTGAAGAAACGTTTTTACGCGCCCTCCAGTGAGCCTGTATATGAGAGAAATTTACAAAAGAAAAAAAAAAGAACACATGAGTATATTAATGTAAAAGAAATAAGTATAAGTATATAAGTATAATAAAAAACATGATCAAACATGAATAGAAAAGCATGAAAAGTTTTAAATTTTTCCAAAAAATTTTGAAAAACATGAAAAGCAAAAAAAAAACAAAATCAATTAACATGTAAAAACAGGAAAACACGATAAAACATGAAAAAAATTAAAATGGTGCTAAAGAATCTAGAAAATATGAAAAAAAATTAGTAACATTAAAAAATATGAAACAATCCGAAAAAGCATGAATAAATATGAACAAACATAAAAGACATGCAAGCACGAATAAACATAAAAAAACATAAACAAACATGATCAAACATGAATAGGACAGCATGAAAAATTTAAAATTTTTTTTTTAAATTTTGAAAAAACACGAAAAGAAAAAAATTAGGTATTATGTAAAAAAAATGATGAAAAACATGATAAAACATCAAAAAATAAAAATGTTCCCAAAAAATCTAGAAAATATGCAAAAAAAAATTACTAACATTAAAAAACATGAAACAATCCGAAAAAACATGAATAGACATGAACAAACATAAAAAACATGCAAACACGAATAAACATAAAAAAACATGAACGAACATGATCAAACATGAATAGAACAGCATGAAAAATTTAAAATTTGTTTAAAAAATTTTGAAAAAACACGAAAAGAAAAAAAATTACGTATCATGTAAAAACATGAAAAACATGATAAAACATTAAAAAATTAAAATGTTCCCAAAAAATCTAGAAAATATGCAAAAAAAAATTACTAACATTAAAAAATATGAAACAATCCGAGAAAAACATGAATAAACATGAACAAACATAATAAAAATCATGAACAAACATGAAGAAAAAACCAGAACAAATTTTAGAACCGAGCTAGCACTGATGACGGTCCTATCAACGCGCCATATATCTAATCCTCGGAAAGTATGCAGAAAGGACGAATGCGGCGCTTCCTATAATGATTTCTGTCGCGGTTGTGAGAGCGAAGAGGAAACGGAAAATGTAAAAAACTTGCCTTGCGATTGTCCAGCGCTGAGGAGGAGGCGACTTAAATACTTGGAACTTAGCGTTTTAGGATTCCAGCAGATCTATATATATGGTGTTACAATGGAATTCAAGAAATTCTAAGAGTTGTGGAGTCTACACAATGGTTCGGAAAAGGGGGGGTCGATCGAATCCACGCCTAAGTGTGCTGGCGGAAACTAACAGGCACTACAAGCTTACCTAACCTAACCTTAGCATCAATAGTGTTACCTACTCTAAGTTCATAATAATCTCACATCACACATTAATTAATAAAAATTAAGTTATTGCCTCCATCAAAAAGATAATATTAAGATGATAAAAATGTATAATTGTGTTGCCAACTTTCTATTCAGACAGTCTTATATGGAATAAGTTGGAGAAGTTGAATTAAGTTTTTTAACAAAAAAAAACTTTACTTGACCACTTGGCAGCTGCACTCATAACTTTTATGTAATATTTGTACTTCGCAAAACTTGTACATATTTTGTTGCTAGTAGAGCCCGAGAAAAACTAAAAAAAGGAAGCAAAAGAAAACAAAAGCGAAAGAAAACAAAAGAAAAAGAAAAACAAAAGCAAACGCAAAAGGAAAACCAAAGAACTTCAAGTAAAAATTAAGCAAAAACAAACCCACAAAAACTAAATAATATTTGTTTAAACTTAACTAACTCAAGTAGCCATGCACACAATCCAATTTGCTTGGTTGTTACCAATGAATGCCTGGCTTGGCTCGGCTTGCTTTGGTTTGCCTTGGTTTGGCTTGTCATTGCTATTGCCAGCTCACTCGCTGCATATGTATGTAAATTTCATTTTCAATTTATTTGCCGAAAATCTTTATAATATTTCCTTAACGCAGAAGTGGAATTTGTTTCATTTTTTGGTTTGCTGTTTTATTTATATTTTTCATATGCTTCTATAGAGAGTTCCCTCTAGCTCCTTATCTTGCATGACTTGGTTACCTTGCTTCTCTCATGCGCTTTTGGTGCAATGCAACAGTTCATTCATGCATGCAATATATGAACGAATATTTTTGAGGCTTTGGCAGCACTGTCCCTGCAGCGAAATCAACTAGTTGTGAACTAATTGACAACTAGTCAGCCATCTATCTTTTTTCCATATTAGCAACTGGTACTTTTAACACGGTGATGACCTAGGAAATGGCAATTGTCAGTATCCACACCAGAGTCATACCACTTGACTGACTAGTCAGTATCCACACCAGCATCATACCACCTGACTGACTAGTCAGTATATACACCAGCATCATACCAATTTGCTGACTAGTCAGTGTAGACAACAGAACTATACCAGTTGACTGACTAGTTTTACATGCTACTCCAATGAAAATAAAAATTGCAAAATAAAGTTTCTAATACATTTATTTAGTTATTAGAGTATGATATTTAAATTAAAGAATTCAGGCACATTAGATTGTGATCTTGCATATTAAATATTTAGGAAAATCAACATTAACATTGTGAATAAGTAACACGTTGACCATTCTAAGCTTGACATTTATATTGATGATTTTCTGACTTTATACAAACATATCATGTACTTTTTTCTATGGCTGAAGTAGTATCTAATATACAGGGCTATATTAACATCTCAAACTATGTTATATTTGTGGTATTCACCTGATTTAATAATCTAACAATTTGCAACCAACTAAAAAATCTACAAGGGGCCTACTGCGCAGGGTTCGAATACTACAGCAACAATAAAGAAGTTGCTTTACTTTTACTGCATACGTGTTCATTGCAACCTCCAGAAACCCCAGATACATTCGTTTTTAATTTAAAACCCTTTTTTTGGAAAAACTTCTTGTTTCATAACTAATCTCAATTTGTACCCTATGAATCTAGTTGGGCAACTCCCATAATTTATCTAGTCAGTTAACTGGTAGGTTGGCTGACTAGTTTGAACTTTCGCTGCAGGGGTAATACTACATATGTATATATGTAAATTGAAACACATATGTATGCACTTCTAAGTGACTTAGTTGCTTAGACAGCCATAAAGCGTTGTTTCTAGTAGATATGTATGTATATTTTTCTGGGAGGCGGTAGCAGCGGTAAGGCTCAATGTATGGCAACTAAACTTCAACTGTATTCCCATATGTGAAAAAAAAAAATAAAAACTAAAATAGAAATGAAATAAGATAGAAGAAAAGGGAAAAAGCAAAAAGGAAAAAGGAAAAAAAGTAAAAAAGAATACAGAAAATGAAATAAAGAACAAAAAGTTATGACTTATGGAAATTACTTTAACTTATTTTGAAGTTTTATATCCAAAAGTGGCAAGCATGGGAATGAGCAAGCAATGAGTGAAAGAAGTTTAAGGCAAAACAAAAAAATCAAATTTTTATGTGAATCTTAGGCTGCGAACAGAGTGGGCGCTGAAAGCCGAGCCGAGATTGTCAATGCGATAAAGATTGTCAGTTCGATAAAACTGGTTACATACAAGTCAATACAAATAAGCTTGTGCATAACACAGTGAACGCCGACAAGAGCAGAGAGCAAAGCCGATGAGTGCGAGAAAAACAGTTTCAAAGCGTTTTGCGCGCTTGTTTGCATTGTTGATGTTTACTTTTTAGCGTGAAATCGTGTTTTTTAATGGTTTTTTTAAAGAAATTTAGCTGGATATTTTCTTAAATCATTATATAAATGATGAAATTCACCAAATTGATATATTTTTAGTGTAATTGGATGTTTTCGAAATTCTTTTGTGATAATAATTGCATTAACCACACTAGGAGAAGCAAAATACTCTTCATCAGCTGAATCCATTACCGTGTACACCAATTTTATAAACACAAATGAAAAATAAGACTAAATCACATAAAGGCAAAACACATGGAATAAACAGAATTTCAGCGCTGATTCTCGCATTCACTGTGTTATAGACAAATTTTGTTCTCGCATGAAAATAAGCGTCAATAAGCTCGGCTCGGCTCCGCTCGGCATCAGCGCCCACTCTGTTCGCACCCTTATAGAGCTACCAGCTGACCCGGCAAACTTCGTTCTGCCCAAAATAGATTTTTTTATTAATTTCATTTCAAAAATTGTTATTACACCGGTATTATTTTTAATAGAAAATTAACGATTTTTCACTACTTCATATATATATATACATATATAAAAATGATTTGGTGTTTAATTGTAAGCTGTCAAATGGAATGACCGCCTACTACGCCCCAATTTATTTTCACTGAGGCTATTTTAATTAAGTAAGTAAGAGGATTGATATAGTATACCTCCATAATGGTTTTCAGGCCCCTCCTCCAACCCTTTTACATATATTCAGCCTCAAAAGTTTAGTACGTATGGGAGGTGCAATGCCCCATTTTTCGAAAAATCTTTTTTTTTTGGTGAACATGGTATTGATATCGTATATCTGCATGGTGATTTCTATGTACATGCCATTAACGCTTTTAGGGATATTTAGCCTTAAAAATTAAGAACGCATGGGGGGTGCCACGTCCCCTTTTCCCAAAACTACTGTTTTTTCATAAGCATGCTATTGATATCGTTAATCACCTGATCAATTTTCAGGTCCCAACCTTAAACGCTTTTATAGATATTCAGCTTGAAAAATTAAAAAAAAAGTTTGTATAGGAGGTGCCACGCCTCCTTTTCCGATAACCCCCACTTTTATGCGCAAAAATTTTGATGTCATTTAGCTCTATACAAATTTTCAGCTCCCTACCTTGAACTCCTTTAGAGATAATCCGCTTGAAAAATTAAGATTATATGGCAGGTGCCACGCCCCCTTTTCCGATAACCTACACTTTTATGCGCAAAAATTGTTTTGATATCATATAGCTCTGTACCAATTTCCAGGACCCTGCCTTAAATCCTTTTAGAGATATTCAGCTTAAAAATTAAGTGTGTATGGAAGGTGCCACGCCCCCTTTTTCGATAACGCCCACTTTTATGCGTGAGAGTGGTTTTAATATCATTTAGCTCTATAGCAATTCTTACTGATATATTCAGCTTCCAACGCTAAGTATGTATGGGAGGTGCCACGCCCCCTTTTCGTATAACTCCTATTATTTTGCGTTAATATAGAATTGTTATCTACGTTTGTATTTATATGGCCGTTTTAATTTAATGTTTTTTATGTTAAGGTTGTATGGGAGGTGCCACGCCCCCTAATATTTTTTAATTTTTTCTTCGACTAAACCTTCGCGGGGTAACAACAAACAAACCCCCCTAAGGAAGTATTTCATTTGGTTCAGCCGTTTTCCAGTTTTAGTCTTAAAATTAAACACCAAATCATTTTTATATTATTTTTATTTATATATCGTCGGTCCCCTGCCAGAAATACGAATGTGAAATTTTTTTTAAGTACGATGTCTGCTCTTTATCGGGTATATATGTATTGATGTAATAACAATTAATATTGGTATAAATTCTTGAGTAAATATACATATATAATATGTACTTGTATGTACATAAGCATATATACTAATATTAATTGTTATTAAATGAATATATATCCGATAAAGAGCAGATATCGCACTTAGAAAAAATTTCACATTCGTGTTTCTGGCAGGGGACCGACGATATATAGATTGGCCAGTTTTTAATTAAGAAAAATTGAGAAAATTTTTTTGGTAGAAGTTATGGATGCATTTCGGAGACCACCACATCCCCTCATCAGACTTCTTCAGGCGGCCTCAACCGAGAATCGAACTTAAGTCTTTTCGATTGGTAAAAACAAACATAAAAAAATAAAATGTTGCATACCCTAAGGTGTGATACTTAATTTAAGTTAGCTTAGAGTGGTTGGCCAGTGTGGCGGCCGATTGTGATACGACGGAAAAACAGATTACCTACAACTCCTTTTTGAAGCAGTTTTAAAACCTGTTGACGTTCACATCATCATTTACATCGACGTTTGTGATCTTAAAAAGGCTATACAGGAAACGAGTACCAAGAAAGCGTCATACGGCGCCGTTAAGAACCAGGCAATAACAAGTGAGTTGTTCAATTGTCTCCTCTTACTCATCATCCTCATCCAGCTTCTGCAGCATCTGCAGTAGGGTGCGCCTAGCCTTTCTGCATGCTCCCAGATGAAGCAGTGTCCTGTGAGCACCACGCCTACCAGATCGAGATTTCCTCTATCTCTTTAGGGTGCATATTGGGCGGCAAAAATCCTCGGCTAAAACCTCCAAGAAGTTGCTGCCTGGGCAATATACCACGGACTCTCCTGCTTTGGTACTTGTGCCAGGGCAGCTTGCTGAGGGAAGACCGTGGAGGGCTAGCAAAGGCTGTTGTTCGGTCGAATAGGTCCTGTCAAAGCGCGATGCAAGGGGGGAGGTGTGAAACGGCCTCAGTCATGGCTCGAGGTGCCTGGCGAAAGGCATAAAACGCATTTATCTTTTCGTTATGCAGGATAAGCAGGATAAAGCATCACAACGTTGTACAACATATCGAAAAGGCCCTTCATTATAGCGAGTGCGATGGGTATATTTCTTGATATTTCGGTCGCCTTTCGCAACGTCTTTGCTGAGGCGCTGTTGGAGGGGCTCAATTGGATCGGAATACCCTCAGTCATTCAGCGCTGAATCGAGGAATTTTTAAGTTGTCGGACGCTGACGGGTGGTTGGGGCCTTTCACCGATGTCATGGAGGGCTTATAGCGGCACCCCACAACTGGAGTACTTTCAGCCCTGTTCTGGAATCTAGTGGTCAACAAATACGCTTCATTAATACACAAAATACTCGTCGGAAAATACACAAAATACAAAAACTTGCAAATTCTTTCATTCCAAGTTTAGTATAACGCCTGCAATGTGATGTTGACAAAACTAAAGACCATATGTGATCTATATGAGGGATCACTGTATCTTGGCCAACGTAACTTAACTTCGAGCAATCGGTATAAAGGGAAGCGTTACCTGGGAATGGCTAGCACCCATTTCGCTCTTCCCAATCATACCTATTAGAAATCTTTGTTTCGAAGTTGCTACAACTGTGGTAGTAAAGCGGTCCATACTACGAGATAGAAAACTTAAACCGTTTAATATACTAAGTAGAGAGTCCTGTTGTTTTGTGTACCAGCCAGATGACTCGTTTGGGCGTAGGGCTGACGTAGCCGCCACTTGGAAACCAGCTAGATCTAATGGCAAGATAGCGTGATAGTTAATTCTGCTTATTATAAAGTCCTATAACACAAAGGTGTATTTTTCTAAACTACCTTGCATACAATTTCGGCACAAATATGTGATTAAAAATACAAAAAAAATGTATGGGTTGTAACGAGTTTATTACCTTCCTATACCCTAAGACTGCATTTGCATAGTATTGCCTTACAAACAAATTCTTTTCCACATAAATATGATTTTTGTTAAATAAAAAAATTTCTTGCACAAAAAATTAAAGAACAAACAAAAGCAACAGCAACAACAACAACAACAATAACCGTAATAACCAACTAGTAAGTAAATAAAAACCTTAACAATATCAGCAAATAAAATAATGAGAAAAGCAAAGCCAAGTAAAGCAACAAACATTGAAGTAATAAAAATAAATTTTAAGCAGCAATGAATGTGGAAGTTGCAACAAACAAGCAACCAAACAAGCGAGTGAGTAAGTGGTAAGTTGCAACTGTAAAAATAAACAGTAAGCAAAAATAAGTAAATTATGTGCAACGATCGAGTGAGCAGAGCAACAGAAGAAGGAGAGAAGGACAGAAAGCGGAACTGGCAATGAACAGAAAGAAATAAAATGAAAGAAATAAAAAAGTTAGAAAAAAATTAACAAACAAACAAACAAGCAAACAAACAAAAATATAAAAACAAAAACAAAAAAAACTAAAATAAAATAAAATAGAATAAAATAAAATAAAATAAACTAAAATAAAATAGAATAAAATGAAATAAAATAAAATAAACTAAAATAAAATAGAATAAAATGAAATAAAATAAAATAAAATTAAAAAATAAAATAAATTAAAATACAATAAAATAAAATAAAATAGAAAATAAAATAAAATAAAATAAAATAAAAAAATAAAATAAATTAAAATACAATAAAATAAAATAAAATAGAAAATAAAATAAAATAAAATAAAATAAAGTAAAATAAAATAAAATAAAATAGAATAAAATAAAATAAAACAAAATAAAAAAAATACAATAAAATAAAATAAAATAAAAAAAAATAAAAAAAAAAAATAAAATAAAATAAAAAAGCAACCAAAATAACAACAACAAATATGTCAGCGAGTAATAGGCCCGTCACATAGCATACGTCAATCCGTCTACGTCGACGTATGTGACTGACAGCTCACGTACTTGACGGAGAGGTCGCCACATAGGAAACGTTGGCGGATATACACAAATCAGCTGTTTGATTAACCTTTAACTACAGAGGTGGTGGCAAAAATTTAACTCTTTAGAATATTTTGTAATTTCTCTTTTAAGTTGCCCTCTTGAAATTCAGTTTTCAGTAACTTCACATCTCCTGATAATTCTTGACCATTTTGTTTTATGGAGGAATGTTATACAAATGAGAAAAAACTCGAAAAGCAAATTGCAAAAAAAGTGAAATTCAAGAGTAGCTAAAGGTTAACAATCAAAAGCAATCAGCTGACATAGCGACGGATTGACGTATACCAAAAGTTGACTTTTGGGCAACTTCGGTACGTTGCGGCGACGGATCCGTCGTACGTGTGACGACGTACGTTTAAATGCCGACATTTTACTGAGCTGTCAGTCACATACGTCGACGTAGACGGATTGACGTATGCTATGTGTCGGGGCTATAAGGCACATAAGAGTTTAACTAAACCAGCTGTGCGTATTGCACTGTTGCTTGCAACATAGAGCAGCAACAGAACAGCTGGGTCGCTCGGTCAAGCGGTTAGCTTAAAATGAAATGGAATAAAACAAAGCAGTCTGATGGCAAAAATTGATAGAAGCGTGGCTGAGAAGAAGCAAGTAAGCAAACAAACACGCGTCTAAACTCCAAATATAACAACAAAATAAAAAAATAATGCTGAAAAGTCGCAGTCGTTGTGGACGCAAGGCTCGGTAGCACAAATTTCTATATTTTTTGTTTGTTTTTTTTTTTTTTTTTAACTGCAACGCCCACTGAACATGCACCATTGGTTTATGGTGCGCTCTTGTGTTTAGTTTTAGTTTTTTGTATTTTTTTTCTTACCCAGCACTCGCTTACCACGTATTCTTTTTTTAGTATTGCTTTGCATACTTTGCGGCGCACATAACCAAAGCATTTTCATATACGTTATGCACTTGCTTGAGAATTTCGCTATGCAAAAGCTAACACACACTAGAGAACGTCCATGCATGAATATTAAAATAACATGAGAAAAAAATAGTAGATATGTGTATGTGTACAAATAGTAAGAACATGGAAGTATGAAGGATGGAAAAAATCGAAAAAGAAAAAAATTAGTAAAAAAAGGGTTAAAATTCACCGAAATTCATATAAAAACATTTTTGAACACTAATTTTTTTTTTTTTGCAATGGTTTTTTTCACTTTGTGGCATATCGTTGGAGGGTTAATAATATGATTATATATATATATACAATTTTTCACTTGCAGCTTCACTAAATAAGGTCTGTATACAATGAATCAAAAAGCGTTGGGAGCAAACTAAAAAAATTAAAAATTTCGCCTTGAAGTATGCAATAATATTTTTTTTACGAAATTTAAACTAACTTTATAAGTTTTAATTAGACATAGGTAGCTTCTAGTATGCTAAAATTTTACAAACAGTTACTCTTTGAAAAGTTTCACTGAGAGTTTTTTTTTAATTAAAAAAATCAGTGACGCCCGGAAATATGCAACATTTTATTTATTACATTTTCTGCTTTAAATGCCATAATTGCTCGAAATAACTCTATATGAAATTAGTGAGTAATTTAGATAAAAAAAATGAGCACTATCGCCTGAAAATATGCAAATTTTTTTTATTTACAGCGCACAGTTGTTTCTGAGGTCGATAGAGGGTTAAAATGATATAATAGCAGTCATGCTTCGGGAAGTCTCACGGCAATTTTTTTCGAAATAAATCCTTTAATAAATAGGGAGCAAAGCATTTAGAGGGTGAAAAACGTCATGGCGCCCTGAATTATGCACCACTCAGAATAAGGATATACATACATAATAACATAATCACTCAGATTCTTGCAAGAAAATACGAGAAAAAATCCAAACCCACATCAACATTCTTTCTTCAAGTAAACAACAAGTTATTGGCAGCTATCATTTTGAGAGCGCTTAAAAATTCATTCGTGTTCAATAAAAACTTTAAAGTAAATAAACAAATAAATAAACATTTAATTGTATATACACCTCACTTGGCCTCTTGTGCACTATTGGGTTACAAGCAAGTGCTACCTGCAGCACAACAAACAAATACACAAAGAAAAAAACAACTCAAACCAAACTGCCGGCTAACGAACCCAAAGTGTTGATGAAAAATGCCAATGAAGCGAGACGAAATGGTTTTTACAATTTTTGTTTTATTGTTTTACAATTTTTGTTTTATTGTTTTTTTTTTTATTCTTCATTTAACTTTTGTTACTATTTTATTTTATTTTTTATTTTTTTACACTGAAAAAACAACTTACTCAGATTATGGAAAGTGGGAATGATTCGGCGCTAAAGACATATTTCCATATTTTGATGTACGATTTTCTTCAAATCAAGGAATAAAAACCACGTTTTAAAGAAAATTATACATCAAAATATGGAAATATGTCTTTAGCGCCGAATCATTCCCATTTTTCCATAATCTGAGTAATTTTTTTTTTTGAGTGTATTTTCATTTTACAGGCTTTTTTTTTTTTTTTGGTTCGTGCTTTACCCGCTGCGTCAAATTTTTAAGTGAAAAAGTTTTTTAGTGCTCACGAATTGCTAGTTAAAAATTACTTTTCATTTGCAAAATAAAACAAACAACAACAATAATAACAATGGCAATTGTGCGGAGAGAAAAAGGAGATAAAAAAGGCAGAAAAAAGCTAAAATAAAAATTATACAAAAATTACATGCAAAAACATGTACCAAAAGCATGGAAAGAGCAGTAAAAGGAGAGGGGGTGAGTAGCGCATTTTTTTGTTTGAAGAAAAAGTAATTTCAATGCCTCATTTGAAAGATGACTGAATGGTTGAGGAAGGGTGTAAGGCGTTGTACGGAATAACTCTGCCACAATGCTGTTTTATGAGACCATTATGTCTATTGTGGCATAAAGCATTGGGCGCCCGGTGGCATTGTGGATAATATATGGATGATAATGATGATGCTGATGTGATAATTAAGGCGATGAAAATGATGATGATGATGATGATGATAATAATGATGATGATGATGATGGTGATGATGATGATGATGATGATGATGATGGTGATGATGATGATGATGATGATGATGATGATGATGATGATGATGATGATGATGATGATGATGATGATGATGATGATGATGATGATGATGATGATAATGATAATGATAATGATAATGATAATGATAATGATAATGATAATGATAATGATAATGATAATGATAATGATAATGATAATGATAATGATAATGATAATGATAATGATAATGATAATGATAATGATAATGATAAAGATAATGATAATGATAATGATAATGATAATGATAATGATAATGATAATGATAATGATAATGATAATGATAATGATAATGATAATGATAATGATAATGATAATGATAATGATAATGATAATGATAATGATAATGATAATGATAATGATAATGATAATGATAATGATAATGATAATGATAATGATAATGATAATGATAATGATAATGATAATGATAATGATAATGATAATGATAATGATAATGATAATGATAATGATAATGATAATGATAATGATAATGATAATGATAATGATAATGATAATGATAATGATAATGATAATGATAATGATAATGATAATGATAATGATAATGATAATGATAATGATAATGATAATGATAATGATAATGATAATGATAATGATAATGATAATGATAATGATAATGATAATGATAATGATAATGATAATGATAATGATAATGATAATGATAATGATAATGATAATGATAATGATAATGATAATGATAATGATAATGATAATGATAATGATAATGATAATGATAATGATAATGATAATGATAATGATAATGATAATGATAATGATAATGATAATGATAATGATAATGATAATGATAATGATAATGATAATGATAATGATAATGATAATGATAATGATAATGATAATGATAATGATAATGATAATGATAATGATAATGATAATGATAATGATAATGATAATGATAATGATAATGATAATGATAATGATAATGATAATGATAATGATAATGATAATGATAATGATAATGATAATGATAATGATAATGATAATGATAATGATAATGATAATGATAATGATAATGATAATGATAATGATAATGATAATGATAATGATAATGATAATGATAATGATAATGATAATGATAATGATAATGATAATGATAATGATAATGATAATGATAATGATAATGATAATGATAATGATAATGATAATGATAATGACAATGATAATGATAATGATTAATGATAATGATAATGATAATGATAATGATAATGATAATGATAATGATAATGATAATGATAATGATAATGATAATGATAATGATAATGATAATAATGATAATGATGATGATGATGTTGATGATGATGGTGATGATGATGATAATGATGATGATGATGATGAAGAAGGTTATAATGATTATCATGACAATAATGGTGATGCTTATAATGATGATGAAGATAATGACGATGATTATAATGATCATAATATGATCATATGATAATGATGATGATGACGATGCTTATAATGCTTATAATGATGATGACAATGATCACGATGATGATGATGGTAATGATGATGATGATAATGATGATGATGATGATGAAGAAGGTTATAATGATTATCATGACAATAATGGTGATGCTTATAATGATGATAAAGATAATGATGATGATGATAATGATCATAATATGATCATATGATGATGATGATGATGATGATGATGCTGATGATGATTACGATGATAATGAGGATGACCATGACGACAATGATAAAATAATGGTGACGATGTTAATTACGATGAGAATGATAATGATGGTGATGATTAAAAGGATGATGATTAAGATGATGATGACGAGAATGATTTTCACGAAAATAATGCAGTTTTATTTTTATTTTTACTTTTACTTTTATATATTAAAAGCTCTCTGAAAATCGTTGCCTACAATTAGGCATTTAAACAGCTTTACTTATTGCATCAATTTCAAGTTCAACGACTTTCAGCAACGCAAACACAAGCATATTTAAATTTATTTCTCCTCTCACCTCCTCCATACAGCCTTCCAACCATACAACAACATAATTTACTACCTGCAAAACTTTCCATTGACCACTTTTAGGCTTTCACGCTGACCTGAACTGTCAGCCGCAGGCCGACAGGCGGAGATATCCAACTAATATAAATTTGAATAATGTACTTTGCCAAACAGCCAGCAACAACAACAGCAACACAAAAGCGAAATGCCACAGGCAAATTGAAAGAAAAGGCAACCAACAAAAACAAACACAAACACACACAAAAGTGTTCAGCGTAGACCAACGACCAACTGCTGCGCCTAAAAGTCGGCATTGGACAAAAAAAGCGGAAAAGCAGCAAACCAAAACTAAAATAGAAAAAAAGAGACGTTGCACAAAACTTTTGCTATCTATGCATGAATGAGAAAATATGTGAAAGAGCGAGCAAAAAAAAAAATATCTGCATTTTATGCGCTTCGATAAAGCTCAATGAATGAACGAATGAGAATGAGCGTATCTGCAAACATGCTAGAAAATTTAGCAATGAATTTTGCTTTAGCTAGAAATTAAATGAAATGAGCAAATCGTAAAAATTTGAATTGTAGAAAATAGATATTTTTCTATTTGTAAAAATGTGCAATGCTGAATTTTGAGTTGCCGCAAAAGCTATCTATGTAGTTCTTCGGCCTGCTGCCGCATAGCGCCACAATCACAGTTCTTACCTGCTTTTTATCGCTATCTACTGCACATACACCGTTCGTTGTATACCAAAAGGCGCATGCACATATCCAGCTAACTATTTACCTACTATTAAGCTTAAAGTAGGTTGCAAACTTTTCGCATTTTTGAGACTATCAAAATGGCATCGCATCGCAAAAGATTGTGCATGACTGCAGGAGAGTTAAAAGGCTGCTGCAGCCATTTTTTTAATTTCTTTTTTTTTCTGGTTTTGAAATGAAATTTATGCGTTTACTTCTAACTTCAATCTCTTCTCTCTGATAGCAGCCAGCTTTGGTAGGTACTTATTTGGTATTTATCTGTAGCCCCGCTGGTCATTTGCTAAATTGGCCAACTCAAGACAGACATAAATTTTGGTTGCATTCTTTTTTTTTTTATTAATTTTTCGAATATCTTCTCGGTTTGCCGCACAAGAAGCAAAAGTAGAATTATTTTAACTGCATGCTTTTCGGTATTGATACAAATGTAAATTTGCATTTAATAAAAATATGTTATTGCACACAAATTTGAAACATAGAAGCATTTAAACTGCTTTGCTGGAGCTCTTACACATTTTGCGTTTTGAAATTTTAGCATAGTTTTCCCACTCACTCCTTACTCTTCTCACATTTCTTTTGTCTCTGAAAATCCGCAACATAAATAAGAGAAGTAAGATTGCGGCTGCCTTCGGCCCTGCCCACAGCTTAATACCTTTTATGAATGTTTTATTAAAAGTTTGATGTCTTAGCTATTTAACTGGTGAAAACAGATCAACTTTAGCATAATCAGAGCTTTCGTCCCTAATAGTTTAAAAAATTTCGCCTTTTGGGATTAATTTAAAAAATCTCCCTTTTTGTGATTTTTTGTAATGCGTATTATTTTTAGGTAAAATAGTAAAAAATCAACTTGAGCATGCATAGAGCTTCAATTGAAATTAATTTTAAAAATTTCCCTTTTATGGGACTTTTTTCATTTTCTGTGATTTTTTTGCGAAATTTCCCTTATTGGGATTTTTTGTAATGCACATTATTTTCAAGTAAAACGCCCAAAGAATGACTTAAGAATGGTTAGGTCTTTCATTGGTATTAGTTTTCAAAAATTTCCCTTTTTGGGATTTTCCGTAATATGCATTATTTTCAAGTAAAAGGGTAAAAAAATAAATTTCGAATAATTAGAACTTTGCATAGCTATTAGCTTTAGAAATTGCCTTCTTTCGGACTTTTTTTACGCTGTACAATCAAAATTTCCCTTTTCGGTATTTTTTTTTTTAATATGCATTATTTTCAAGTAAGACGCTCAAAAACGAACCTTAGCATGGTTAGAGCTTATATTGCTATTAATTTAAAAAATTTCCCTTTTATGGAATTTTTCGTAAAATTTCCCTTTTATGGATTTTTTGAAAAACACATATTTTCAAGCAAAACGCTTAAAAATCAACTTTAGGTGGTTATAGTTTCCATCGTTTGTTAATTTTTTAAAATTTCCGTTTTGGGAATTATTGTAATGCGCATTAGTTTTTGAAATGTCCCTTTTTGCGAATTTCTTTACACTGTTTAGTAAAAATTTCCCTTTTTGGGATTTTTTAAATGCATTATTATTCAGTAAAATAATCGAAAATAGAGAATGGTTATAACTTTCATCGCTATTGGTTTTAAAAATTTCCCTTTTATGGGATTTTTTTGTAAAATTCCCTTTTTGGTATTTTTTGTAATATGCATTATTTTCAAGTAAGACGCCCAAAAATGAATCTTAGCATGGTTATAGCTTACATCGCTATTAGTTTAAAAAAATTAACTTTTATGGAATTTTTTTTGTAAAATTTCCCTTCTTGGAATTTTTTGCAAAGCACATTTTTTCAAGCAAAACGCTTAAAAATCAATTAGATTGGTTAGAGCTTCCATCGTTGTTAATTTTAAAAAATTTCCCTTTTGGGAACTATTGTAATGCGCATTATTTTCAACTAAAATGCTCAAAAATCAATTTATGAATGCTTAGAGCTTTCAGTGCTATCAGTTTAAAAAATTTCCCTTATTGGGAATTTCTTTACACTGTTTAATAAAAAATTTCCCTTTTTGGGATTTTTTTTTTTCAAATGCATTATTAGCCGTTTTCGATTCACAATCTGCGTTTTCGATTCACCATCAGACAAGCGAGGTCGGATCGAACAAAAATGTTTGAACCCATAATGAGTAGTAGCCATACTCGCTAACTGGTCGATAAAAATTTCCCTCTGCTCGCTATCATTCATATATAAATTTGGCAGAGGGAAATTTATAGCCAGCAGAGAAATTGTGAATCGAAAGCGGCTAATATCTCTGCTGGTTATAAATTTCCCTCTGTCAAATTTATATGAGAATGTTAGCGAGCAGAGGGAAATTTTTATCGACCAGTTAGCGAGTATGGCTACTACTCATTATGGGTTCAAACATTTTTGTTCGATCCGACCTTGCTTGTCTGATGGCGAATCGAAAACGCCAATTATCAAGTAAAATAATCGAAAATAAAAAATGGTTTCAGCTTTCATCGCTATTAGTTTTAAAAATTTCCCTTATTTGGAATTTTTTTTTTGAGCATTATTATTTTTTTCAATTAAAACGGTCAAAAATATACTTTAGCGTGGTTAGATCTTTCATGCTATTAGTTTCAAAAATTTCGCTTTTTGGGATTTTTTTTTTTAAATTGCGGTTTTGTTGTAAGTGCTTCAAAATGAGCTTGCAATAAATTTTCTCTCAAGCGAAGTTATTTATAATACCATGCGTCATGTTATGAACGGTATAATAACACTGGCATGTGACTGCAGGCGGGTGTTGTCTCCTAAGCCAAGCGCCTGTAGCTATGCTAACATATATTCTATATGTGAAACATTCCAAATTTTCCAACTCAGGTAAATATCATTTTAGGCAATGAAAATTTTCAACAAATATTTGCCATCCAATTTGCCATTAACTAGATAGAAATGTGCTTTGGTGCTTAGCAGTGTGTTAAGCTGACTGGCAATGCTGTGAGCATATTCATTTGTCTCTCGCTTGCATTGCTTAAACAAAATTTCGTCTTTTTAGTTGTAGCTAGTATTCTTGAGGTTTCATTGCCTACATTTAGGCTTGTTTTAGAGTATATTCTACCTTAGCATATTTTTGGTACTGCATACCATTTGCGCAAAACTTGAGAAGTGCCGCTTTGAAAATTTAGTACGTTACTTACGAGTGTGCAGTAAAATATTTATTTGTTAAAAAGAAACTATTGTCACAATTGTCACTACGCACAAAAGTATACTACAAAATCTGCACATATTAAGTGTATTAATGTTTGTATGTACGAGTGTACACTTAGAGCTTTCTAAGTTGTGAAAGTCATCCCAACACCATAAGAAGATGTTCAATAAAGTAAATTTGGTCACTGCGGTTAATGCTGGGTTTAACTGTTGCCTACATTTAGGCTTGTTATATTTTAGTAGCGCATATTTTGGGTATTTCATTACTTTTCTTCATACCTGTATGTTTCACTTTCAAACGGCTTGTTTCAGAAGCCTAGTGCTTTGCTGACGAATGTCCGGCAAAGTGTTTATTTGCATGAGGAATGTTGCAATTGATTACGCACAAAAGTAGGCTACAAAATATAGAAATTTCATATGAATGCATGTAAGTGTGTATTATAAAGGACATTGGATACTTTTCAATCCCCCAAAAAAATTGTATTGCAGAGTTTTCTGTGTTTATTTATGCGCTGGAAAAAATATGCACATCAAAACAACGCAGCTGAGCGTGATATGATTTCTCAAAGATTTAAACGGAAACATGACAAAAAAACTATGCTTATAAATGTCAACAGTGCACATTGAAAAAATTAAAAAAAAATTCAGAAAAACTAAATGTTGAGTTAAAATCAGTAATATCAAGCTTTTATTGCATTTCGCTTTATAAAAAGCAGATCGTGTTTCAATACAATAAGGTATCTATATACAGAGGCTTACAACGGCGTTCAACTGCGCGTTAAACGAGCAAAGCCAAAAAAATTCGAAACAGTAAAAAGGTAAGCGCGTGAAGTAAAAAAATTAATAAAATGCCGCAGTGTATCTACTTGTATAATAAAGAAATAATTAAAGGAATGAGACAAAAAAATTAAATTTAAAAGCGCATATGAATAGCAAAATCACAAGAGGCGGTCGCAAATAATACAAAATTGAAATGGCCAGGCTAAGGCAAGTGTTCAATAAAAGCCGTGGCATAAAAAAGCCATATGAGCCAAATGACATGTGTTGTATGTGCGTGGAAGAAAAAATTGTGATACGGTGAACAAAGTAAAGAAAAAAAAAATATATGAAAAAATTAAATATTTAAAAAATTAAATAAACAAAAAAATAAAAAAAAACATTTCAAAATTTAAATAAAAAAAATTTAAAAAATATTAAAAAAAAATATTTAAAAATAAAAAAAAAATATTTAAAAATTTAAATAAAAAAAATTAAAAAAATATTAAAAAAAAATATTAAAAAAAAAATAAAAAAAAAAAATAAAAAAATAACCAAAAAATTATAACAGGAAAAATTAATAAAAAGATATAAAAAGAGTAAAAAGATCAAAAAATGGAAGAAAATTGACAAAAAATCAGAGTTGTAATTATTATAAGAGAAAAAATAAAAATCAAAAAATAATTATTATTGAAAGAAACATATTTTAAAAGTCTTTCCATAATAGTTATTTCTGAGATATTTTTTTTAAGTCTTTTTGTAATTATTATAAATGAGAAATTTTGTTTTATATCTTCAAAGACTTTTATATTGAGACAAATTTGAAAAAAGTCTTTGAGTAATTATTATCCGTAACAAATTTTTTTTTGATTCTTCAAAGACTTTTTCATTGAGACGAATTTCAAAAATATCTTTAAGTAATTATTTTGAGTAACAAATTTATTTTTTATATCTTCAATAAAAATCTTTCATACAATTTCAAATTGGAAATTTGCTTGAATTTTGAAGTACTTATATGAAAGTTATTCTTATTTTATACTTATATGAAAGTTATTGAAAATTTTCTGAGACTTTTTTGAACTTTGTCTCAATGAAAAAGTCTTTGAAGATATAAAAAACAATTTGTTACTGATAATAATTACGCAAAGACTTTTTTCAAATTTGTCTCAATATAAAAGTCTTTGAAGACGTAAAAAAAATATATTTGAAATAACTATTATGGAAAGATTTTTAAAATATAAGTTTCTGAATAATAATTATAGAAGATTTTTATCATTTTCATCAGAAAAAAAATATTGACAAAAGACTTTTATGATTCGGAAGGAAATTTGTGAGACTTTTTTATAATTTGAAAATGAAATAATAATTATTCTACATCTCTGCAAAAAATTCAGTCAAAACATCTCTTACCCATTCAGAGCTCTCGCTTTACACAACAATGTAGCATACTTATAGGCATTGAGGCATTGCCTGATTTGAATAGTTGAACGGGCAGGTTTTGTAATATGAATTTCACACTTAAGCAAAGCTTTTACATGCATGCGTGCGCTTTTGGCGGTGCTTTGCATTGTTTTTGTATAAATAGTTTTTTGCGTGTGACATATTTGTTGTTTTAATTAAAAAAGAGGAAAATTTGCAATAAACAGCGCCAGCCACATTGTTGTACAACAAGTAGATATATGCATATATGACAGCGCATAGAGAAAGCAAACTAAGTTTAAAAAATTTTTTTTTTGATGTGCACAACATGCTGAGCATCGAATGAGACCGATCATATGCCCCAAAAAAAATATTGATTTTTTACCCTTAGGTCCCTTTCTGTATGCGCTGTGACATATTCATATAGTTACATTAGTGTGGTTCCGAAATACATAGAAAAAAAATTTATATCATATTTCTTCAACCTCAGCCGATATCATATATCTTCAATCTCACCCCCTAGACTGATGGTAGTTTAGTTGAAGATACCACATATACATTGCTGTCCTGATCGGAGTAGGTTAAAGGCTGTCGCATATGGCTCAAAACTAATATTACCATATATCTATAACCCTGTGCGACATCACTAAGCCGTCTCCCATAGGCACCAAAATTTATATGTGATATCTTTGACTGTTGTGTTACCGATCTAAGAGGTGAAACGAAGAAAATCGCTAACTTGATTTTTGAAGGACCACCCTAATATATACATATATGCTTGTAGAGACCAAAAAAGTATTATATAGTTTTTACAACGATATTGACAGCAATTGTAGCTTTTCTGAGATGGAAACGCATGCCCAGCAATTTTTTTTTTTATAAATTTCCCGTTTTTGTTGGTATCCGTAGTAAGCGCACGTTTGTTATAAAATATTTTAATTTATATATATGAAAATTTGGTATGTGTTTACGTTGTATATAACTTCTTTATTGTCATGCCAGAAAGGGTATACTGGTAGAGCAAGCGGATGCGTTGGTTTCTCTCCACATCTACAAAAATGGATCTACACTCAAAAAACAGAATCACTATTCCTCTGCTATTTACCATAGCAGCCGTGTTATTACTGCATACGCTAAATATTAAAGCCATTTCTATTATGTATATAGCATGATCAGTATTAATTATAGCCGTAGTAGCTTTATTTTTAAGCCAACATAAATCACTGTGGCAGCAAGTATTTATGGTATATAGTGCCGTTTGTATAGCACCAGCCGCTAATATAAACATCTGAAACTCATAGCATTGCCGGTAGCTGATGTAGCAATGTAACATAGCTGTGAGAGCTATGTGTTTAGCATTTATGGCTATGTTCGCTGCTGTTTCGGCTTTTTTATGCCAATTCACTCTCGATCAGCTGTCAAAATTGCATTGTTAAGTTGAAGTGCGACATTTCAAGTGCAACACAAAAGAAAAAGAATTTATAAATCAAAATGAATGAATATGTGGAGAAAAAACTTGTTGAGTGGGAATTGGTGTCGTTAATTGATGTTTTTAAAGGTAAGTACGTAATAAAAAGTGCAAAATGCAAATGTAAAATAAAATTTATTGAAACGCAAACCGGGGTTGCTAAAAGTGTATTACGATTGCAACCGATTTTGCGATATCGTAGAATTAATAAATGAAAAACAAGCAATAATTTTGACACATGGTTTCATTAAAACATACAATTTAATACACTTTAATTCCTTAAATATGATATTATAAGAGTAAATTAAGGAAAATATAAGTAGATTAAGGAAAATGTGAACTATTAATTAAAGCCTATAATTTAATAAAATGAAAATAAAACAATATACAACTGCAGTCAATGCATTTTTATTCATCGTCACTAGCCATTATTTTAGTGGTACTTACAATTTTATCTAGCAAGTGAGGCAATGCTACATAGCAGTCGTTGCAATGCTAAATAGCCGTAGCTACAATTTTATCCAGCAAGTGAGGCAATGTACATAGGAAACCCAATGATAAACCATAGCGTGATCCACTATTTCTATTATTATAAAATATAGCAGCGACAGTAATAAACAGCCACTATCCCGATTTCTAGTAAGAACATAGCATCCAGCACCAGAAAACATAGCAGCCATAGCTATAATTTTTTTAAGTGTAAATTGAATGTTAATTTGGGTGATGGAGTTACCATAGCCCAATTGAGACTGAAACTCTCCAATAATCTTCCGAACTGCAGGCGATTGGCGCTGTCACGCTGCACACTGGTCAGCCCCTATACACAAAAGTAAAAAATTTTGGTGTTTCAAAAACAAATTTCTGTCATGCATTCCCGTGGGAAATATATTGAATTTTATGGAAAACCTCCTTCTATACGCAATAGACACCATTAAACATTACTTTGGCTCAGGCCCGACGATAGGGGGGGGCTGAGGGGGTCAATTGCCCCGGGCCCGGGCTTTAGAGGGCCCGGGAATCTCAAAATGATATCCAAGTTTTTGCTTAGAGAAAATAAACGAACAACACCTTTAATCACCTTTCGTAGATAGCAATCATTTTAAATTTCAACAAATTTTATAAATCTCTTAAAGTGTCTGCACCCCACTTAAGGAATTGTTGGTTTTTGGCGTCGACTTTGCAGCATAAATTTGAATTCGTTTTCTGTTGCAACAGAAAAATTCGGTATGATGCAAATTCTTATACAGCGATATGGGTATATCCTGGGCGTTTCGGACGGTATGTTCGCACGATTTTTTGAACTTTTGAGGCAGAAATATCGCGAAATATTGTATCGTTTTATGATAAAAGGAAAGATTTAGGCCACAGCTAATGATTAAAGTATGTTAGCGACAGAAATTTAGTTTAATGCCTCTGTTTTAGCCACTTAAACTGCGTTCCGGACGCTACAAAAGTTGAAGATGGCGCATATTAGCCGAAACCGGTTTGTCTCCAAACCAAACTTGACAAGGGATGACGGAAAATCGTTCCACAATACATAATAAAACTTTCCTAATTTTTACAACTTTTTATAAAAAACTTAATTTGAAAATCATAATTTTTTCAAAAATCGCAAAAAATCCACAAAATTTTGACTTTGACCAGCTCTCGCTCAGCGAGTTTTTATTACACCGCTACAAATTGTATGTCGTTTAAGCGTATTTTAATTGCCTTTAGAACGAGATACTGCTTGCGTTTATCGTATTTGTAACTCCAGCGAAAATAATTTTTGAATGAAGTGATAAAAAAAAAAACAAAATTACCGTTATCTCAAAAACCTAACTATACAAAAAATTAAAAAAAAAATTGTTCCAAGCTCAGCAGGTCAATTCCTATCCTCCCCCATTCCTGGTTTTCTTGTTTTTTTTTTTGGCTGTAAACTAGCGTTAGTGGTGGGCGTGGATTACAACATACATATATGCCTTTAATTTTTCGTATAGTGGGACACCAATGGGCAAAATTTGGTTTCGGTAGGTCCATCCGCTTCCACGAAATTGAGTTTTGTCCCACTCCCCATACAAATGTGACCAGTGTGCGCTGTAAATCCAGAATATTAGAGGGTTGTCGCAAGTATGTTGATGAGATGGCTACGCACTACTACTTTGACACTGGTATGGTGCTTAGACATTATAACATATCGGCCAATGAGATGGCAGACGACAAATTTGCAAGAGAGGGAGCACCTCTGATTCGCTTTCGTCAGCTTGGAAGGGTCTGAGTATGCCGCTCGCTGACCAGATGCAAGCTCATTCTTAAGGACTTTTTCTTTGCAGAAGCGGCTGGTGGATGGATATGCTTTAGTAACGAAAATTACTCAAGATATAGTGTGTCCAGTTTACAGATACACGACGCTCTGAAAGCTGCTTCTGCTGTGTACAAAGGGCTCATTCACTTGTTTTTTGGTTTGATTACTGGTCATATTAGGTACTATTAGCAGACAGCGGCAGAGACGAGGAGCGAGCTGCAACCGCAAAATGTCTAAATATAAGAAATAATAAAATAAAGCTGTGAAGGCAAGTCTTGTCTAAAAAAAATAATAATTTTCTAACCTACTTACTTAATTAAATAATTATTTTTACAACAAACCCCAATTTTTTTTTTCTACCAAACAAAACCAGGTCAGAAATTTCGAAAACTTTTCAAAAAGCAAAATATTACTACCACTTCTGTACTACTATTGTTTTTGTTGTTGCATACTTTTAGATTATTTGCATGTAAGTGAGGCACACCACTACCCCCAAAAAAAAAACAAAAAAAACTTAATTAACACTTGCAGTGTTAATTGCTTTCACAATTCAAATTATTTCACTCAATTAAAGTTATAATGGTTTAAGATTTTAATAACAAAAACGAAAAACAAAATTTTAAAAATTATGTAAACAAATATTTTTGTGCTGCTTAAATGAGAGCCGCAGTCATAGCAACGAAGGCAAGTAAAAGTATGCAACAGCAAAAGGCGTTTTTTTTACATTTAAATTTATCTCTCTCTGCGCTACTCCGCCCTCCTGCGCTCTCCTCCGCCCTCCCCTCCTCTGCTCTGCTCTGCTGTTCTATGTCTTCCTCCACATTTCTCACTTTCTTCACTTTACTAGTATTTGCATAAATGTTGTTTGCCAGCTAATTTTCAAATATTTATTCGAGCACAAAGTAATTAGAATTATAATCGAGTAAAAAGTTGTTTTAAAAAAAGTTTGGACACACAAAAACAAAGCAACAAAAAGAAAAGCCAGAAAAAAAAGAAAATTGTTCTTGACCAACTTAAATTGTAGGCAAATATTGTTCATGGTTTGGCGCGTACGGAAAGCCAACAACAACAACAACGAGAACAACAAATGAGTCGAAAAAGGCTTAACTAATGCAAATATTAATTGGCATGTTAGTATGTGAGTACATACATACCCTGCAGGGAACTCAATAACTAGTGAGCAAAATTTCTAGTTCCGAACTAGCGAAAAGGTGTCAAAAGGGAACTAGATTGATTGTAGCTAGACCCTCACCAGCTCAGAAGGAGTGAATTGAGTGACCATTATTAGCACACTTTGATTTATATGCAGGTGACAAAAATTCTACGAAAATTTTTCGTTCGTTCAATTACCGTCGGCTTTGTATATTTTTGCAATTCTCAGATGTTTAATGAATCATTTTATATAAAGAGTTCTCTATTTGCATCTCTTATGAAATGAAATGTTCCCCTAATTATGCTTTTCCGATCCCTCAGGCTTATTTTTAATTTTTTTTATTTTATTACTTTTTAAATATTATTGTAAATTTTTATTCAATAAATAAATAAAAAAATATTAGTTAAAAAAAAGATTGAAAAAAAAATTATCATCCACCTTGACACCGACAGGATTCGAACCCGCGACCCTCAGATTGAAAGGCACATGCGTTAGCCAGTCGGCCATCGCGCCACTTGCATGAAGTATGTCAAATGCTGCACTTAAGCGGCAGATGTAAAACTGTAGAATTTGTAGGTACTTGCAGCTAGTTCAGAACTATCGAAATTGTGCCAATAAAAGAACTAGTGAAAACTGTAGAATTTAGTACTAGTTCGGAACTATCGAAAATGTAGTGCAGAGGGTGACAATTGACACCGCCTAGGACATCGCCGTGTTAAATTCGCCAGTTGATAACATGCAATAGAGATTTAGCTCGCACTAGTAGTGTCGAAAAATGCACTAGAAGCGACCTAGTTCGGAACTAGAGATTTTCCCTACAGGGTATGTATGTATGGGTTTGTTTGTAGAAATGTTTTAAGCTGTCTCGTGCGCATGGCGAGCTGATGAAGTATCTGTCATGCTTGTGATTTCAACAGCTGCTCATGCAGTGAGAGAAATTTTGTTCAGATTATATGATGATTATGTGATGCTGATGAGACTATGATGATTTTGGTGATTGATGATTGTTTATTGTTGATTGTAGATTGTTGACTGCTGATATGTTGATTTTTGATATGTTGAAATTTTGATTGTTAATTGTTAATTGTTAATTATTGATTTTTGTTTTTTGATTGTTGATTTTTTATTTTTTATTTGTTGATTTTTTTCTACTGTTGATTGCTGATTGTTGATTAATGTCTGATATTTGACGATTGATGATCGCTAATAGTAAATTGCCAATTGTTGATTGAAGATTATTGATTTGTAAATTTTAAACTGTTGATTGTTGCCTTTTGATTTCTTGATTTGTTGATTTCTTGATTGCTTATTGTTGATTACTGATTGCTTATTGTTGATTACTGATTGTTTATTGTTAATTGTTGATTTTCGATTATTGATTTGCTATTTGTTGATTTAATTTTTGATTGCTGACTTTGGATTTATTGATTTGTTACTTTGTTAGTTTGTTGACTTCTTGATTGTTTATTGTTGATTGAAGATTATTGATTTGTGAATTTTTAACTATTGGTTGTTGACTTTTGATTTCTTGATTAGTTGATTTCTAGATTGCTCATTGTTGATTACTGATTTTTGATCGTTAATTGTTGATTTTCGATTATAGATTTGTTATTTATTGATTGTTAATTTTTGATTGTTGACTTTTGATTTCTTGATTTGTTTTTTGTTGGATTTTGGTTGGTTGTAGCTTGTAGATTGTGGATTGTTGATTGCTGATTGTGCATTGTTGTTACTAATTGTTGAATATTGATTATTGACTTTTGATCTGATTGTTAATTGTTGATTTTTGATTTTAGATTTCTTGATTGCTGATTTTTGATTTGTTGAGTGTGTATTGTAGATTATTGTTTTTTGATTTGTTGATTTTTTTGTTGTTGGTTGCTGATTGCTGATTGCGGGTTATTGATTAGATATTGCTAATCGTTGATTATTGATTATTGATTATCGGTTATTGATTATTGATTATTGATTATTGATTATTGATTATTGATTATTGATTATTGATTATTGATTATTGATTATTGATTATTGATTATTGATTATTGATTATTGATTATTGATTATTGATTATTGATTATTGATTATTGATTATTGATTATTGATTATTGATTATTGATTATTGATTATTGATTATTGATTATTGATTATTGATTATTGATTATTGATTATTGATTATTGATTATTGATTATTGATTATTGATTATTGATTATTGATTATTGATTATTGATTATTGATTATTGATTATTGATTATTGATTATTGATTATTGATTATAGATTATTGATTATTGATTATCGGTTATTGATTTTTGATTTGTTGATTGATTTTTGATTATTGATAATTAATAATTGGTTTTGATAAATTAAATTAGTTTCAACTATATTAAATTTTTTTTCAGTGTATTACATTGCATACATTTGCACATATATACATATGTATATGCCGTCAAAATAATCATCAAACTCAAGCATATTAACAGCAAATTTTCGGTATGCAGACAAAGTTTTCGACTTATCCTTCAACCACACAGACACACATACCCCGCTGTATGTGGCATGCTTTTCCCAAACACTCGCCACTTCAATACGCTGCCATTACACATCAGCGCTAACAAATCGCATTGCAAGCTGAATATTTTTTAAACAAAAAAAAAAATAAAATTTGTAGAGTATTTTTGCATACAGAACTCAGAATTACAACACAAATTTGAACAGCAGTAGCGTCGGGACGCTAGAACGCTCCAGTACTATGAAATGGCAAAGCGAGCAAACTCACATTTTCGTATGTCGAAGAAGAAGGCTACAGCTGTGGGTTTTGCTTGGTTGTAGTAGATACATAATAGGGTATGTGGTTATGATTGGTATAACCCAGTGAGCTTTGAGTTATTGAAATGGTTATTTTTAAGAACACAAATGAGTCTAAAGGCCATAAGAGTCAAAAAGTGCACATAAAACACTTAATATAACAAGCACACCATGTCGTATGAGTAATCTAAAATTTTGTTCGAATGAAAAAACTCGAAAATGCAAAAAAAATTGTGTTTTGTTTTCTTTTTGTTAAGAAATAGTAGGTATAAAATGTTTGCTGTGTAGTGCTGACTCAAGTGCAAAATTGTCAATGTATGTAGATATGAGATGGTACAATTCGTATAATAAATGCCCAAGACAACACATGCAAATGCACACACACAAACAACAAATACAAAGAAACCATAAACATGTATGTAGGTATGTATATGAAAATTGAAGTGAATTTGCGGTGACAAAGCGCAACGACTAACATTTCAATTATTTTATTTTTTTTTTTTTGTTTTATGGTTTTTCTTAGTTGGCGCAATGCGAATTGGCGTTGGCTTCTGCACGTCATGCACTTTTGCATTTAATCCAAACCCAATTTTATATCTATATGAAAATGTGACTCTTCCACTGTGTATTCTTTCAGCTTTTCTTACAACACCAGCAAAACTTAAAATTTTTCAAGCGAATAAACAAAATAATTGAATGAACTTAACACTATACACATGCGAATAGTAAGATAGAGACAGAGAGACAGAGACAGAAGCAGATACAGCGACAGCAACAAAAGCAACAGCAGTTCAGGCAACAGAAACAAATTGCCAAATAGTCCAATGTGAAGGCGAGAAAATATATATTCTAGGTACTATAGATATGTATATATGCCCGTATATGTACTATATGCAGTGGCGCACACAGAAAAATATTTTGGGGGGGCTTTTCAATATCCAACGGAAAATTAAAACTAAAATAATCAAAATTCGTCCAGACAATTTTTACTTAAATCTATGTATGTTTGGGGAGCGGACCTACGTATGCACACATTAAACAAGGGCACCTGTTAAATCTCAATTCATTGCATTTTCTCTGTATTTAAACTAAAACTAAAAAGGGAGGGTCATCTGTATTATTGCGTCATGATTGCAACTGAATTCATATTTTTCGTCATGTAGCAGCTACATTGTAGCTTTGGTGGAACGAATTGGATTATGGTGAATTAAATATTCGTTAAGTCCGCATCGTTGCACACTGGTCAGCCCCCATACACAAAAGTAAAAAATGTTGGTGTTTCAAAAAGAAATTTCTGTCATGCATTTCCGTGGGAAATATATTGAATTTTATGGAAAACCTCCTTCTATACGCAATAGACACCATTAAACGTTACTTTGGCTCATTTAAAGTCAAGACATTTGAAAAAAAAAAAAAAAAATTCTGGAAAAAGTTTGTGTAAATAAGTGTATTATGATTTTTGCCATATTTCAAGTTTGAGTGCTAAAAAAAATGCGGATAACTATGGAAACGCAAGAAAAACGTATATTTCACGATTTAGCGAAAGAAAACGGTGAAAACAATTTATTTTTAGCAAAATACAAGATGAAGAAATCTTGGCTTTTCTATGAGCGTAATTTTTAAGCATTAGCATTTTCATTTAAACTTTTAACAATTAAGGACCACTCTGGACCAGGTCTTATAAGCAGATTTGAGTTCTTTCAAGTCTTCTCTTAAGAAGCCTGTTTATACATTTTTCCCTTTTTTCCCTTTTTTTAAAATATCATATTAAAGGTAACTAGTCTATACAAAATATTGTTGCCCTTTCACGATTTTTGTACATATTTATATCGACTGTTTTCGATAAAACTTTATTTTCGATAAAATCTGAGTAATTGAGTTTTGTCCCATTCTCCATACAATTTTTTTTTTTGATCCCGCGAAATATCGCGGAAATATTTTTTTTAATTGAAACTTTGTTATTCGACATCGGATTTTTAAAATTCAAATGTCATTAGTTTAGTCTTTGGAAGCTCTATATATCCTTCTAATGTTCTTTTGACCTATGAAGTCATTTTCACATAGTTAAGTCACCTAACCAAGTTTTTCATCCAAAATATCCTTTTTGTTTCACAAGAAAAAAATCACCAAAAATAAAGTATTCATCGGATCTCTCTGATATTAAGCAATTAAATGGGCAAATTTTTAAAAGAATAAAACTTTCCTGATTTTTACAACTTTTAGTAAAAATCTTACTTTGAAAATCAAATTTTTTTCAAAAATCGCAAAAAATGCACAAAATTTTGACCAACTATCGCGAGTTTTTATTAGACCACTACAAGTTGTATGCCATTTGAAGCATATTTTAATTGCCTTTCGAACGAGGTGCTGCTTGTGTTTATCGCATTAGTAACTCCAGCGAAAATAATTTTTGAATGAAGTGATAACAAACAAAATTATCGTTATCTCAAAAACCTAACCATACAAAAAATTAAAAAAAAAAAAAATTGTTCCAAGCTCATCAGGTCAATTCCTATCCTCCCCCATTCCTAGTTTTCTTGTTTTTTTTTTTTTGGCTGTAAACTAGCGTTAGTGGTGGACGTGGATTACCACATATATGTTTTTAATTTTTCTGAAAGATGAGTCGTTTAGTGGGACACTAATGTGCAAAATTTGGTTTCGGTAAGTCCATCCGTTTCCAAGAAACTGAGTTTTGTCCAACTTTCCATACAAATGTGACCAGTGTGCGTTGGTGAATTATTTTAAATTAAAACAAACCTCAGCTAATATCCACAGCATACTTTTAGGGAAATGTCTCCACACTGCTTGTTTATAAACATAATCAGTAGATGTTGACGAACATTGGCAATGTACATCCACGAATATTCATAGATTTTACAACATGTATTTACACAAATATTTGTGCATGTACCATCTTTAATAAAATTATTTTTCTTATGGTGTGCTGTCAATTTTTGGGGGGGGGGTTTAACCCCAAAACCCCCCCTTGAGTGCGCCAATGACTATATGTGTGCTATGCAGCTCAGCATTTCCAACAAAAACAATACTGTTAAATTTATATTTGGCTATATAAGCAAGCAAATGAATTTCGCGCATTTCATTTGCACTGCATTGCTAGTAATATCTACAAATCGTCGCCCGGATAAATTAATGTCGTATGTTGCTTTTGAAGACTTTTGGGAAAACGGGTTTGAAGTTTGGAATTGTATTTCTCCAAAACTTCTGATTAGTTTTTCTCCAAAGTCTGGCAGAACACTACTAGGCCACAAAATTCTTAAATTATTTTAATTTTGTTATTTATTGTTTATTATTTTGGAATTTATAAAGGATTTTCTTCAGTAAAATTTTGTCGTATGTTACCTTTAGCAACATTTTTGCAGGAAATTTGTATGACGTACGACAAAATGTGTTCCCAATTTTAACTAAATTAAAGATTTTTAAAATTAGTTAAATATTGTATTTGATTTCTCATTAAAAGTAAATAAATTAAATAATTGACAGCAATAAAAGCACATTGGAAATTAGACGAAAACGCTTGCGACCTTGCACAAACGAAAAAATTCTGCTCAATATCTCTTAAACTAAAGGAGATAGCAAAAAACGGATAACGTCATTCGAAAGATCTTGATTAGTTTAGTATAACTGTATTATTAACTCAATTCGGCCCAAACTTCACATACGACACTAATTTATCCGGGCGACGAAATGTAAAGTGGATTTGCTTGCACATATTTGTTTTTTGTTGTTGTTGTATTTGCATTGCTTATTCCTTCGCGCTTTCTTTGCTAGATATTTTTTCGCCCCTTTTTGTTGTGTTTCTGCGAAAGTTGCATTGAAAAAGTTTTTATTACTTGGCTTATTTACCGCACTTTGAGTGCAATAATTTTGTGTTTGTTTTTGTTTTTTATTTTTTTATTCCCTTTTTTGTTTTTGTATATTTTTCAATTAGAGCAAAGTTTGTGCCGCATGCAGTGTAATTTATTTATTTGCATATTGAATGTTGATTTGTAGTTAATATTTGTATGTCTGTTTATTTTTTGTTTGTTTTGTTTGGCTTAGCTTGGGTTGTTTCTTATCAAAAATTGATTAATTTTAAGTTTACTAAAATTACTGGTTTATTGAAAAATTCTCTGTCATAAAGTTGTTGTACATGTTGTTGTTATTGTTGTTACACTCAAAAAAAAATCTCTCGATCAAAGACATAATTTTCCTTATTTTGAACACGCGTCCCAATACAAAATTTTCTTTGTTTTGAGTAAATTTTCTCAAAAATGTGGAAAAACATAAAAAAGCATTCAAACAAATTCGTTACCATGGGGATTTGTATGGGAATTCAATTTCTCAAAATTAAAGAAATCAAGTCTTCAAAACAAGGGCAAGTTGGGAATGGAATGGCGCTTAAAGAATTTTTCATTATTTTCATATATGAATTTTTTTAAAACAAGTATATGAAACCATGGAAACGCATGTAAACAACAATATTTTATAATACTTTTAATATTTTTTAGAGAAAATTTACTCAAAACAAAGAAAGTAGTGTCAAAATTGGGGAACAATTTCTTTGACCCCTCCATAAATTTTTTTTCTCTCATTGTATTTGAACTTTCACACAGAATTAGCTGCAATATGTGAAGCGATAGAATCCGTGACAACAAGAAGATCGAATTCAAAGATTTCTTAATCAAAGATTTCTTAATCACTGCCTGTCACTGCTGCTGTGTTGGACGAGCTGCTTTACGACACTAGTACGCTTATGACCGCCTGCTTATCTGTGTGTAAAAATTAATATGTTCCCTTTGTAAGGAGTTACACTCTATTAACCCGCCGTTACTAGCGCGGGGTGTAAATTGCACCCCAACACTATTAATTACCGTCATACATTTTTTCTGGTTGTACCAGAGCCGCAATTTTTCCAATAGCTGAGTATATTTACACACTTTATTAGTAGGTTAATGCTGGTTAGTTTCACTTTTACCGTTCAGCTAAACGGAGCATCTAAATTTCAATTGGGATGTCTGTTGCACCCCGCGAGTAAACGCGTAAAAAAAGTGTTCAATAGTTCATATATGCAATATCTGCAAGGATTGCACTACCTTGGAGTGAGTTACCGTTCTACTTCTTTTTATTAATAAATAACTTATGTTCATTATTATTCCTTGCTAAGAAGGCGAAAATCAGTTAATTTTTCACTCAGTTGTGGGTTTTTTGCAAAATGAAGTCTTATTTCTTAATTTTTTGTATCTTGTTTTATATTAATTCGTATTTTCGTGACGTTATATACAACATGTATTAGTTATCGATCCGTAAGTTTTCACAATTCAAAGAAATAATACATTTTAGCTTGGGGTGTATATGACACCCCGCGAGTAACGACGTCCTAAAATAAGTGCGCGAGTAACGGCGGGTTAACTCTGCTACTCTCTCTACAGCCACTATTTCTGCTTGAAAAAATGTATCCCACTATGGAGAGGCCATGAGCGTGATATGCAGAACTAGTATTATTGATTTTTACTGGACATGCGGCCCAAAGGAGATACAATGGAAAAGCATATGAACTGGCAAAGCAGAAGACTCGATAGACGTTCCGATGCCACTCAGTGAAATTACGCATGGGTTCTATACGTCAGAGTTCGGATTTGCCTCATTTTGGCTCCTCACTCACATATGCAGCCAAGCGTCGGTAGTGTGTAGTTTTGGTAAATGTCAGTTCGTTATCATGGCGTTCATTTAGGCTTATTTAGTTTTTTTTTTATAAATTTACCCCAAATTTGAAATTAAAAAAAATTTTTTAATTAAAAAAAAAAGAAAAAATTTGGGTGCTGGACGAAATTAGCACATAAATCTAGCATTCATTTTTGCATATGAGTTTTCGATCCGTTGAGGAGGGTCCATCTTCACGTATTCTAATGTATGCATTATTGACTGATTTTCTGCGCAGCGTCATCACTCACTCACACGCTTACACGCATTACACCGAGAGAAGAGGAAATTTACGGCGAAACAACAAAACAAACAAAACTCTCACTCTGCGTTCTAGATGAGTGAGAAAGGCAAACAATGAGATTCCTCACTCACTCACACATACTCTGAGTTTCTTGCTACCCTGCTATACTTTTATAGTCTATTTGAGGCCATCACTGGCCAGACAGTTCAGCCTAGCCTAATATCATGTCTCCACATAACGTGTTTCGCTCTTTTTTTCTGCATTTTCTCTCTCAATCTTGTTTCGACACGGAAACCAGTGCCGAAACTCGCCAATTTCCATACAAATTTCTGAGAGCGAGTGAAGATTGAAACAATGTTTCATTCTGAATCATCTTGCCAACCTCGATGATATCGATGTCTTCTCTAATTTTGTATCGAAAATCTATCGAAATCTCACACAGACCAAAACAAAGACGCAAAAATAAGCAAACATACAAACATTTAAGAAAAACAAAAAAGAGAAATGTCAAACTGAATCACGATTAGCCACGTGGAGACGGGTTATTGAGCGAGATGTTTTGCTACATGTTTCTCTGGTGAATCAAGTTATGTGGAGACGGGCTTTAACTAAACTACTTCAAGCATTTAATATTTGCCCATTTTGTCTCTCACCGGTTAGTGCTTATTATGGTTACACATAACAAATATTGAGAATTTTAATTATAAACAATCTCATCAACTATTAAATGAGCTCTGCAACAGAAAGTATATTTTGTTTCTTTAACTTCATTTGCATTATTTCTTGGTAATACTTAATATGCCACCAAAATATGGCACTGTAAACTCAAACTTATTAGTTACGCTATACATTTTTGACATAAATTGGTTTTAAAAAATCACTGTAAAATAAAATCATAAGCGTCCCTTCACTACAGCTTTAACCATTGAAATATCAAACAAATCTGCGCAATATTGCCTTGACTCTTCTTCATAACGTTTACACTAACTGAAACAGATCTGATTATGACAGCTGCAACTCAAAGGCTGACAAAAAAAAAAAAAAAACAAACGATGAACGTCGAGCGCTAGAAGGAAAAAAATGTAAAATAAAATAGAAAAAAAGTAAACACAATTTAAAAACGTATTTGACCAGTGAGCGTAATTGAAAGCCAGCGCGAGCGTGTGCGAATTGAGGACAGCGCTTAAACATTGGTTGAGCCGGCAATGATGAGACCAACCATAAATGCAATTAAGTTTGGGGGGAGAGGAAAGGAGCAGGAAGGCGTGATCGTTTTATATTTTTTTTTATTCGGAATTATATAGTTGCAAGCATAATGATATAGCAGCTAGAAATTATAATTCACGTTAAATAATATACGCTACAAATACATGTAAAATTTACGATATAAAATTTACGATATAAAATTTACGATATAAAATTACGGTATACAATTTACGATATGCAGAAAAATATGAAAATACGATAGATAATTGAGAAGATATATGATATAGAATCTGGGATATGAAATCTTCGATTTGCGATATATGTAACCTCTAACATCTAAGAGCAATAGCACATACGGATGTATTGTATGTCAGCTGTGAACTACAACATGTGTATAAGATATGTATGTATATCATATAGGATACATATATGGTTTACGATAGGCGATGTAAAACACACGATATGTTCCAGCTATGATACGATGAGATGAGCAATATACGATCTTCGATTGGCCTTTCGTTGGTCGCAAGTGACTATATTAATGAGCACTAAATTGCAATAGAGACGTAATATGGTGGGAAAATTTGAAATTGCGAATATAGCAAGATATGAATAGATGATATATGTAGGAAAATACGACAATATGCAAATGAAATATTAAAAAAAATAAATAAGAAATAAGAAATATGCTAGTATGATAATATTATAATATGATAATATGAGAATGCGATAATATGATAATATGATAATACGATAATATGAAAATATGATACAATGATAATATGAAAATATGATAAAATGATAATATGATATGATAATACGATAATACGATAATATGATAATATGATAATATGATAATATGATAATATGATTATATGATAATATGATAATATGATAATATGATAATATGATAATATGATAATATGATAATATGATAGTATGATAATATGATAATATGATAAATATCATATACGATATACTATTTACGATAGGCGATGTAAAACACAGGATGTGTTATATAATATGATAATATAATAATATGATAATAGGATAATATGATAATATGATAATATGATAATATGATAATATGATAATATGATAATATGATAATATGATAATATGATAATATGATAAATATCATATACGATATACAGTTTACAATAGGCGATGTAAAACACAGGATGTGTTCTAGCTATGATGCGATGAGCATTACCTATACGATCTTCGATTAGCGATGTGGAAAGTGTGATGAATATTACATATGCCATACAATATTCATATATATAAATTGCAATATACGCTATATATATGATTTACGACATTTCTTATATTTGATTTACTATATTTGACTTACGATATTTAATTTACGATGTTAGATTTACGATATTAGATTTATTATATTTGATAATTTTTTACTATATAACAACTGATATTAAGCATATCTATACATTGTGAATGAACTTACCCACAATAATTTTTTGAGCCCTTCCAAGTACTGCTTATGTAGATGGATTGAGTGTTGTTCCTTCAACTATTCGTACTTTTTTATGAAGCAGATAAGTAACAGCAACTGATTTTCTCGCTTTGCTTTCGCCTGTAAAAAAATAAATAAATGTTTTCAGCGGAAATGCCAATTAAATGCCATTGAAGACTGAGGTAGCCAAGCGCCGAAGCGCCTTGATGTCGGTTGCCATATGAGAGAACTGACCAGCTCAAGCAGAGGTCAGCAAAAGTACACAAATACTATGCAGATACGATGAATTTTTATGTAAATGTGCGCTTCTGCAGAAAAAAAGCAAAAGTGCCTGATAAAGTGAAGCAGATCAGCGAAGTGATGTGGTAGTTATGCAAACATCAATATTTATAACGGTAGAAATAAATGGAATAAGCAAGGAGTTCATTTTATGGGGTCACTCGGTACATATGTATTCACTCACTGCGTGTTAAGAGATAAAGTTAATCGTGGTTTTGATAGATGGTAAATATGTTAAGAAATGCAGTGAGTTGGAAGAAAATATGAGTTTCAGTGGAGATAAAGAAATTTGTGAGCAAAAAAGGGAAATATTGCATACTTTTAGGCAAGAAATAAATTACTGTTTTCGTTCACACTTAAAGGCAGTATGTAGGTAATATGATAAAATAGCTTATAGGCAAAATATGAGACTAGCTGCGCTATTTTAGACTATAACTTCACACAGAATCGATAAAGTTTTCCACAAATGAATTCAAAAGTCACTCACGGCGAGCGCTTCACATTTTTAGCTATTTCGCCAAACGGCCGCTGGTCAACCAAAAATAGACCACATAAATGACCAGTTAACGGTAGAGGCTGTTATTAGTTATAGGCCACCACTATCTCCACCCACTCTAAATAGCATTTCAACCCAAATGGTTATTGTATTTCACTCGCCAATCGTTTGTATTGTGCCTATGCCACGTTAAGCGAATTTTAATTTTAGAATGCAAAAACTGCCAATTTAACCGTCGAAGCTTAAGTGCAATTCTGTGTTTTGAATGCCACTCCGCCTAAAATGAAGCTATAATTTCATTTTTAATTACGGCATTAAGTGCAAATGCATGCAGATACATATATACACATACACACACACACTTGGATACATAAATACAAACGTACGTACTTATTTACAAATCATAGCATATTATGCAAAATAGGGAATGTACAAAGGTTAGTTAATGTATCTATGTGTGCATGTCTGTGTTTGCATGTGTGCGCATCGATTCCGCTAATGACAGCACTTGGGCAAAGTTAAGCTAAGTCGGGCCACTCGAAATGAAAGCTAATAAAAATTGAAATTCGCTGTACAAATTGACCTTTCGTTGGTCGCAAAGGACTATATGAATAAGCACTAAATGGCAATAGAGACGTAATATGGTGGGAAAAATTAAAATGAAGGCGAATATAGCAAGATATGAATAGATGATATAGCAAAATAAGACAATATAAAATATGAAAATATGCAAATGAAATATGCAAAAAAATTGAAATAAGAAAATATACTTTTTGGTTGCTTGTTTTTCCCTAAAATATGCTAGTATGATAATATGATGATATGATAATATGACAATATGATAATATGCTAATATTATAATATGATAATATGATAATATGATAATAGGATAATATGATAATTTGATGATATAATAATATGATAATATGAGAACATGACAATAAGATAATATCATAATATGATAATACGATAATACGATAATATGATAATATGATAATACGATAATATGATAATATGATAATATGATGATATTATAATATGATAATATGGTAATATGACAACATGACAATAAGATAATATCATAATATGATAATACGATAATACGATAATATGATAAGATGATAATATGATAATATGATAATATGGTAATATGATAATATAATAATATGATAATATAATAATAAGACAGTATGAATATGTATATGAAAATATGAAAAGATTTACCTAAATATGAAAATTTTTAGAAAAAAAAATTAAAGAAATATGAAAATACGAAAACATAAAAATGTGAAAAAAATTAAATATGAAAAGATGACAATATGAGATTATGAAGAAATAATAAGGGTATTCATTTAACCTTATAAATGCCTCGTAAAGTGTGCAAACTTGTAAATTTATAAAGTTTGTAAACGAACTGTCGTGGCCGCTGTGGTGCAGTGGGTAGAGTGCTGGCCTGCTATGCCAGAGGTCTCGGGTTCAAACCACGGTCCGAGCCAACCAAATTTTTCTAATTAGTAAAAATCCAATTATTGGGTTTTTTAAGAGCAGCGGTCACCTCTTGGCAGTGGGCGGCATACCCTCCGAGAGTATTTCTGCCATGAAAAAGCTTCTCACAAAAAATGCATTCGCCGTTCGGAGCCGGCTTAAAACTGTAGGTCCACCCAATTAGTAGGAAAAACAAAAGGGAGCACACCTCGAATTGGGAGAGAAGCTCGGCCATAAAACTCGTCAGAGTTATAATAGCGCCATTGTATTATTATTATTAAACGAACTGTCAAATTTTGTATGGAAAATCATTTACGCATGGTTGAGAAATTTACGCGCACATTTCAGTGTGTAAACGCTGTAAACTCGAAAAAAGCAACCTTGCGCAACAGAAACCTCTAGCATCAGTAAGTCATTTACAAAAATTTCCTTGTAAAGTCGTTTTAATTTGGATTTCTCACTTATTTTTGGCATATTTTAATATATGTCTTTAATATATGTAGATATAGTTTTAAATAAATTTTGACAATAGCACAGCTGATGACAAGTTTACGAAAAAAAATTATTAGGTGCGTTCATATAACAGTGTGTGTAAACTGATAGAAATTTACACTTTATAAACTTATACTCTTAAATGAATACCCTTAATAAAAATACAATAATAAGAAAAGTTTAAAATACGACAATATGACATTATGAAAATACGAAATATAAAAATATGACAATATGGCAATATGAAAAAATAAAAATATGAAAATATGACAATAAAATAAAATATAAATATGAAGTATGGAAAGACGATAATTTGACAATATGAAGAAATAAAAATTCCAAGATATGAAAAGCTAAAAATACGAAAATATGACATTGTGAAAATATGAATTAAATGTTATGAAAGCATGAAGAAAACTATAGCAAATCGTAAAAAAAACTTTAAACTGTTAAAAAAGATAAGAGTCGCTTTTCAGTTTGACCCTGAGCTGTTGGCTGTTATTGACCTTTTCAATCGCTTTGCGTTTTTTCTTTTTTTCAATACAAAAATGACACTCAGAAGCGAACATGTTAAGCCACTTCTTCTGTTACCACAGCAAAAACTGGAAAAAGTATTAAAAAAAGCAACAAAAAAGTTGAAAAAAAAAAAAAAAGAAAAGAAAATCCCACTGTCTCGTGCCTCATCATTAAAACGCATTTAATTATTTAAAGTATTTACTTAAAAGTCACGCAATAAGTGCTGTTGCCAGACCAGCAAACAAGCGAGCATATTATGACATTTGCAAAGCTTTTGTTGGTTGACTTTTTTATAAATTTTTTTCTACATACTTTTTTTTTAATTTTTTCACCTCTTTCTGCTCGTTTCTTATTTCTGTTTTAATTTGCACGCCTCACACCAGCCCCATCTGCTTCGCGGCATTTAACCCATGCTACTTTACAAGCGAGATTAAAATTGTCTGATACCCAACTGACTGGACTCGCATGCAAACACAAGAACGAACATGAACCAACACGTTACGACATGACACGCATCCAACGAATTTGTTTGTAGTGGACAGTTTGTTTGGTCACTTCAATTCAATTCAATAACGCTTCGAAATTCATGCCGTAATGCATTGCGGTTATTTACACATTAAGCGCCCAAAAGTAGACATTGTGTTTAAATTGTGAAAGAACTTTTGCGTGACAGCGTAGATAATTGCATCCACAAAATGTTACACAGAGCTACCCGGAAATTGTGCATTCGCATGAAACCGCAGCATAGCAGAGGAAAGAGAGGAAGTGATGGATAGAGACAATGCTGACAGACGCAGTGTTGAAGAAAAACAGCACGTACAGGAGAATGAGGATGAGTACAGGAGGACAGCGATAGCGTTGGTAGTCTTTCTGCATGGGAATTGTTTGATTTTGCAACTACACACATTTGTTTCATTCTTGACCATTCTGTGTGTTTAGTTTTTTAGTTGCGTAAATGCCAACTCTGTATGAAATTATCATTTCTGTATGTAAAAATTATCACTATGCCTACTTTTAGGTGCACTGAGGAATAGTTAGAAGCACTATTATAGCTTTTTATATTAAACAATTTCATAAATAGTATATAAGGAGTTTACAGTACAAGATTTCATTCGGCTTATGTACATATGCTTCAAATCTTATTAATCGTATTGCATACTTTTAGGCTTAGTTTACGTTTTAGTCTATTTGTTGCGCACTGTTGGTGAAGAAGTTTGTTTTTGTGTTGGTATTTGTAAATAAAGATGCATATTTGATATTAAAATGTTCACACTTGTCTACCTTTAGGCGCATAAACAAGGAATGGGAATCACTGTATTGGCTTATCTGCGTAAATTGCAAAAAAGCTACACAAGTAGCCTACACATCATAGCTCCAATCATAGCTCAAAATAATTACCAACATATATAATTCCATAGCACATTTTGTATATACCAACAAATTTTATTGCATACTTTTAGGGTTAGTGTAAATTTAATTTCATTTGAACGTGTTAATTCGTTGCTATTTATTGAAAAAGAAAACATATAAATGCCATCTGTGATGACTTTATTATGAAATATACATATTTGCTTATAAATTTGCAGTCTTGCCTACTTTAAGGCGCATTAAAAAAGTTCTTTGTTTGTGCGATAAAATAACTCCGCAATTAGGCTATAAGCACATCACAGCTCAAAATGAATAACAACGTAATGCCATAGCGCCTTTTGTATCAACAAATGTTTCACAGCCAACTAGTTTTATTGCATACTTTTAGGTTTAATGCACGATTTTTCTAACACATTGGCTTTTTCAGTGTAGAAATTAAAGTATTTGGCTTTTGACTATCACATATGCTGAGTGGCCGCTGTGGTGCAGTGGGTAGAGCGCTCGCCTACTATGCCAGAGGTCTCGGGTTCAAACCACGGTCCGAGCAAAACACCAAAACAATTTTTCTAATTAGTAAAAATCCAATTATTGGGTTTTTTAAGAGCAGCGGTCACCTTTCGGCAGTGGGCGGCATACCCTCCGAGAGTATTTCTGCCATGAAAAAAGCTTCTCACAAAAAATGCATTCGCCGTTCGGAGCCGGCATAAAACTGTAGGTCCACCCAATTAGTAGGAAAAACAAAAAGGAGCACACCTCGAATTGGGAGAGAAGCTCGGCCATAAAACTCGTCAGAGTTATAATAGCGCCATTGTATTATTATTATTATATGCTGGTTTGGAAATGTTTTTCTGTTGAAATATAAAATTTGTAAATAAAATTTCACCGCTGTCCACCTTTAGGCGCATTACCACACAGTCAATAAAGTCTTCATTTACATGCTTACATGCATACATTCCAAGATTACACAAAAAATACCTTACAAAGGGTTCAGAGCGCAAAATAATTATCAACATAATGCCATGTCGCCTTTTGTTTCTATATTTGCGTTTGTAAATTCGCTAAATACCAAAATTTATTACTGCATACTATTCGGCGCATTACAGCGTATAATAAATAAGCTTACATGTGCATAGAACTAACAATTTAAAATCAATTGTCACAAACGAAAATGCTTATTCACGCAGCCAGGCATCAAACGTGTGCATGTGTGTATTTGAATGCGTACAATTGTTGAACTTTGCGCCCTCTACTGTAGATACATACATTCATGTATAAGCATGTTTTTGCGTGATTATGGCCTAAACACAATGAAAATTAATTTTCAACTACTGCGACACATTCATTCGTGTGTGGGATTTACAATTAGTTGTTGTTTGTTGCTGGTATTTTACAACAGAATAAACTCGTCGTTGAAAACGCGTAATGCGCCTAAAAGCATGCCACTTGACATGCAATCGTAATGTTTTGTGTTTAAGCCTTTGTCAGAGTGCCATGAATGAATGGAGTGGACAGGTGGTGGTATAGAAGAGGGGGTGTAGAAGATAGAGAGGGCTCAATTGGTGTTTTACAAAAGCTTATGTACGTTCTTCAAGCGGGGTCGAAAAGTTGGGTGAAGAGCTGACGGAAAGGGTTTTGGTGAGAGGTATGGGGTAGTTAACTAAAGTACACGCAATTGATATTAGAATTGCGCTGGAATTCATTTTTTTGCAATTCCTTTAAGCCAATGTTTGTTGCAATTTATTATGCGGTTTTCGGCGTGTAACGCTTTTAGTTTTACTTGCGTTTATAATTGTTAGTTTTTTTTTTTTTTTTTTTTTTTTTTAAAGTAGGGGGAAGCATCGAAAGCCGAAAAGTGCGAGACTTCAACCCGCTAAACCTAACCTACTCCCGCCCCAGACAATACTCCCACGGAACCACCGGACAAGGTATTACTTCCTGGGAGTGGGGATTAGACGTTTAAGTCTCCAGAATTTAATTACGGACGGACCGACGCCTACGTTGATCTATTAAACGCAGTTGGTTCATAATTGAGGCTGAGACCTCGCTAACTATATCCCATATAGCAGAGGACTGGCACATCAGTGCAGTCAAATTTTCCACCGTGACAGCTGTTCCTGATATACCCTGTATTCGCCTACGTTCTGCTAAGAATCGAGGACATTCAAAAAACACATGTTCTGCGCTTTCTACCTTCCATGGACATTCAGGACAAAAGGGACTCTCATCTAACTTGAACCTATAAAGGTAAGCCCTAAAGCACCCATGCCTACTAAAGACCTCGGTGAGGTGGAAATTGGGTTTGCCGTGCATTCTATCTACCCAACTGCTAATGTTCGGTATAAGCCTGTACGTCCATCGACCTTTCGATGAGGCTTCCCAGTGTTGCTGCCACATTAGGCGGCACCTTCTTCTTATCTCTGCTGTTTCGATGCATGTGATTGGCTTTGTTGAGTTATATAGCTCGCACACTTCTCGTACTTGGATATCAATTGGAGGCATGTTTGCTAGGACTTCAGCAGCATCGCCTGAGATAGTTCGAAATGCACTTATAACTCGAAGAGCGGCGAGTCGATACACTGACTGTATTCCTTTCACGTAGGACTTACGCTCGAGGGCGTCGAGCCACACCGGGGCCGCATAAAGTAAAACTGAGCTAATTGCTCTTGAAATAAGATGCCGACGGCTTGAGCGCACGCATCCCTTGTTCGCCATCATTCTTGAGAGTCCACCATAAATTTTCATTGCTTTTTCTGCCGTGTGATTGAGATGGTCTTTAAATGTTAGCTTGCCATCTAGGATTACTCCCAAGTATTTCAGAGTTGGCTGGGAGGTTATCTCGCAGTCCCCAACAGATACACAAATTTCCTCCTGCACTTTCCTTGTACTTACGAGGAGTACCTCCGTCTTATTTTCTGCCAGGCTAAGGTTTAACAGCGTAAACCAGTGACGAATTCGACAAATTGTATCGTTGCAAACGCGTCGGAGGTCTTCAAGATGTTTGGCGACTCCTACGACTATTAAGTCGTCTGCATAAGCGATCAATTTCACGTTTGTTGGCTGAGGAAGCTTTAGGACATCATCATACATTACGTTCCATAGCAACGGGCCAAGGACCGAGCCTTGCGGAACTCCACTAGAAATATTGTAATTTTTAACACCTTCGTCCGAATCATATATGAGTATTCTATCAGTGAAATAGCTCAGAATAATGTTCATGAGGTATTGCGGCAGCTTGAAATTGCGTAATGCCCTTATTATGTGGGACCATCCAGCCGAGTTAAAAGCGTTTTTTACGTCTAGCGTAATGAGGGCGCAGTACTTTTTTGAGCCCCCTTTCCATCTTTTACCACTAACGGCGGTTTTTGCGATATTAATTACCTCTCTTGTGGCATCAATCGTCGATTTGCCTTTTCGAAATCCGAATTGCCTTTCTGAGAGTCCGCCGGCGTTTTGGATAGCGATCTCCAATCGGTTGCATATTAATTTCTCATATATCTTGCCAATTGAATCTAGCATGCAAATAGGCCGATAGGACGAAGGTTCATCTGGGGCTTTTTTAGGTTTCAGTATCAGAACTAAGCGTTGGATTTTCCATGGGGTGGGAAAGATACCCTCTGCTATACATGCATTATACATCGATGCAAACATGCTTACGTTTGAATTTATTGCCTCTTTTAGGGCTTTGTTAGGTATACCGTCCACCCCAGGCGCTTTCTTATCCTGTAATCTTTTAGTTACCTCCAGGAGTTCTTCTTCTGTTATTAGTAAAGGCCGTTCTTTGGCGTAACCTCGTGGAATTTGTAGTGGCTCGTGTTTTGGGAACAAGGTCTCAATTATCTTGAGAAGGAGCATTGAACATGTGGGCGGCTGAGTTTCGCACTTGAACTTCGCCAGACATACTTTGTAAGCTTTCCCCCATGGGTCGACGTTTGCTTCTTCACAGAGTTTATTAAAACAGCTCTTCTTGCTTTGAGCAATGGCTTTTTTCAATGCTTTTTTGGATGTTTTGAAGCATTCCCGTAGCTCTAGTTCTTTATCCCCTCTCCTATTTCTATGGTATCTACGCCGTGCTGCAATACATGATTTTCTGAGCATTGCTATCTCATCATTCCACCAGTATACTGGTCTTCTTTGTCGATGAGAAGAGCCACGGCGCATCGCTGCGACCAGCCTTTTTCCCATGTCAGCCACCAGGCTTTCAGTATTTCGATGTTTTGGTGGTGATGTGTCCCATGCCAGATTAAATAATTCAGCCTCGAAATCCCGCCTCCTCCAGGTGTACTTTTGGCATCTCGTACGGACCCCTGGGTGGGGACTAGACGGTTGTGCAACTTCGGCAACGATCGCCATATGGTCGCTATTGGTGTAGATTTCAGAAACATACCACCTTATTCTAGGACTAAGCGAGTCGTTTGCAAATATTAGGTCAATTATTGAAGATTTTTCCCCCTTTCTAAAGGTGCATTTTGATCCGCTATTTATTAGCGTAAGGTTCGCTTGGCTTAGAAATTCAAGTACGAGCTTTCCCCGATGGTTGGTGCGTGAACTTCCCCATGCTGTACACCAAGCATTAAAGTCGCCGGCAATGATTATTGGGACCTTTTCTCTAGCCGCCATTGTTAAATTCAACAGCATACTTTCAAATTCCGTTGAGGAAGCGCTAGGCGGAGCGTAGCAGCTAAATATATAGACACCGAATATTTGGACCCACGTGAAGCCGTTACTGGCGTCTTGCGAAAGATTGGAAGGGGCGGCCTTTGCAAGACCATATTGCCGCTTTCCCACTTGAGTCTGCGACCCAGGTGCAGTCAGGCCTCTGGGTGTATTGCTCGCTAAGTATGGCTACATCGATATCTTCTTCTATAACTGTTTGCTTCAGCAGGTCTTGGGCTGCGGCGCAGTGATTTAAATTTAACTGTAGAATTTTCATTTTCTTAGTGCTTTTGTCATCTCGATATTTGTTGGGCACTTTGCGCTGAGGGTAGAGTGATCACCGGAACATAGCATACATTTATAAGCACTGGTGCACTCTTTTGCCTTATGGCCTGCGTTTCCACAACGCGTACACATAGATGACCTATCGATGTTGTTTTTACATTGTCGCGCTAAGTGCCCTATATTAAAGCATTTGAAGCAACGGTTAAGTGGCGTATGTTCACGTATGCGGCAAATTGACCAACCGATCTTTACTTTATTTGCGGTAAGAGCTTTCTTTGCGTCTTCTGATGGTAGCCTTATAAGTGCTATTTGATTGCCGTTTAAGGTTTTCCGCATCGACACTACGCTTGTTAAGTCTATATTTTGGACCCCACACTCTGCTTTTAGCGCGGCACACACCTCGTCGGGAGTTGTGATCTCATCCAGGTCTTTGCACGCAATCATGACTGTATGAGTTTTTGGTTGAATAACCGCCATTTCTCCGACAGTTTTTTCAAGGACCTCTTTAAAACTATTGGCTCGGTTATTCGGGTCGGGTTATACGGATATAGGTGACTTTCGTGCCCAATTCGTCCAAGCCGTGGTCGCTTTTTATTTTGCGCAATATATCGGCGTACGATGCCCCCTCTTTTTTCGTTAGGATGATTGCATCCGGTTTGGCTTTACTTTTCCTCTCGGCTGTTTTACTCTTTTTAACGACTTGGACCCACGTTTCATTATTATAAGCGTTTTCAGCTGAAACGCGAGGTGTGGTTATTTTCTCGGCTTCCCTCGTATCATCTTTGATATTATTTTTTGCCTTTTTTTGGCGACGGTGCGTGTGCGGCTAGATCACGGGCCCTTTTTAAAGGATTGCTAACGATAGGGGAAGTTTGGGTTGCTTTTCCCAACGATTTCTTAGTTGGATTACCCTCTCTATTTTCCTCTTGATCGTATAACATCTTTATACCGCTCAGCAGGTCTTTCATAGCCTGATTTATATGCCTTTGCCCAGACATCATGTTCTCCAGCTCTCTTATTTTCGCACCGAGCTGCTTGAAGGAAGAGGTTTTACCCCCTTTAGTGATTGCAGAGGCAGACACTTCCTTTTCGGAACGCGTTTTTGGGATCGCACCATTATCGCTCGCTAATGCTGGTCCAGCAACGCTATGCACCGAACTTGTGGTTTTTGGCGGTGTTCTTGCCACCTTTGAATTCCTTCTAAAAGGGTTCTCCGGTGTAAGCACGAGATTATTTTCCGAGGCCATGCCTCGGTGAAAATTATTGGGTCACCTAACAACTAACAAATTTTATAACTCGTGCTTGGAGGGTTAAGAAATGATAGTTGTCAGTTTGTATACGAGGTTGGCAACGCAAGCTCACTGACAGATAGTTGTCAATTTCTATGCAAGGTTGGCAACGCAGGTAAACTCACTTTCAGAACGAGTCAGCTGGATTGATTAAAATAAGAGGAAGACTATTTGTTTATAAAATTTATTAATTAGTTTGTCCTTGTTTAACAATTTTGTTAAAAAAGGACGATGGTAGGGATAATATAACAATTTAACGCAAAAATTATCATTCGGATGTGAGTATGTATGTGTGTGTGTTAAGATTTCTGATTGAAAAAATGTGAAATTAAAACTATGTTACTTATCTTTGTGACGAAAACCTGAAACCGATCCGCTGCCGGACCAACCAAGGCGGGCACCTGTTCCAAAATTAAGGCTAATTAAGGCACAAAACTAATTTTAATCACGGAATCTATCTTGGACCACCAAATACTCAACTAACACTTCTAACTGCACGAAGCATATAATTGTTAGTTAAAGTGAAGGTTTTGTTGGAATTTTTTTTCGTATTTCACACAGTGTAACAGAAATTTTCGGCGCTGCATGACACCTACACAAGACTAAAGACCTACATATATAGATCAAGTTTCTTTTGCATAAATAGATCAAAATTTGTTTTCCATGCCATTTTAAGGTTGCGAACTTTTACATTTTAATCCATGACCCTTTTGGGCAACTTTTCCAGGATATCTGCCAAAAATGGCATTTAGTTGGCCGCTAGAGTGTTAAAATGTTCTGAAAAATTGTTCTAAAAAATGTTCTAAAAATTTTACTAGGGGTAGGCTCAGCCGCAATTTTCATTCAAATAATGTAAAAGACCCCAGCCAAGAAAAAGGAAAATATAACGCCATAAAGTATGCAACAAAATTTCATACTTTCGTATATTTACTTTATAATTATAATCGTAATGGTAATAATAATTGGTAATGGTAATTGTAATGGTAATGGTAATGGTAATGGTAACGGTAATGGTAATGGTAATGGTAATGGTAATGGTAATGGTAATGGTAATGGTAATGGTAATGGTAATGGTAATGGTAATGGTAATGGTAATGGTAATGGTAATGGTAATGGTAATGGTAATGGTAATGGTAATGGTAATGGTAATGGTAATGGTAACGGTAATAGTAATGGTAATGGTAATGGTAACGGTAGTGGTAATGGTAATGGTAATGGTAATGGTAATGGTAATGGTAATGGTACTGGTAATGGTAATGGTAATGGTAATGGTAATGGTAATGGTAATGGTAATGGTAATGGTAATGGTAATGGTAATGGTAATGGTAATGGTAATGGTGATGGTAGCTCAAAATAAATGTGTATTGTAATGCAAAATTAATGTTTGCTAGTGAGCAAGTAATTGTTACGCAAGAAGCAATACAAAATTCTAGCTTTTACTATGCTTATTGAAACGGCAATGAAAATGTGTAGCTGTGCTTATGATCTGTAAATTAAATATTCCTAATTACCATAAACATAAGAACCTGTATCAGCAAAGGCAAACTAGCTTAGGCTAAAAATTTCTGTAATTCAAATGCAAGAAAGTTACATAAAAACTTATGCGTGTGCAAAGTGAATTAAGTAAATCGCCGGCATTAATTCAATATTTGTTTGTGAAAAACAAAATGGAACACATACAAGTGTAAGAAGGAAACAAATAACTGTAGCCCTTGTTGGCCATTAACTTTGGCTTGCTTTGGCCTGTGTTCATTTCATGTAACTTTCACTTCCTAATTTTTCGCTTTCTTTCGAACGCATGAGAAGCACACACTTGGGAGCACTAACTCCAACATAAAAAAAGGGGAAAAAAACAAGGAAAGGCCAAATAGCATAACATTCATTGTGCACGCATAATCATAATCGAAATGGCGCAAAAAAAGCTGAAGGGAGTGCGATTGTTCGAAAATCATAAACCTTTATTTTTTTGGGCAGCGCTCGCTCATTAGCTTTTTCAACGCAGCTGTGAAAATTAACCCAAATGCGGTAAAGATATCAACTACCAAAAAAAGGGGTTACACTCTCTCATACAGAAATGCAAGCAAACATAGAAAAACGTAGCATACTGAAGGGCGCTCGAAAATATGGCAAGTGTAGCATACTTAAGAGCGCCTGGTAATTTTTTCGATGTGCTGCCTCGTATACCAAAATCAATTCCCATAAGTAAATATGACCATTTTGATAAACTCAATAAGCGAAATGGTCCATTTTGTTTGTTTGCATGTGTTAGTGGACGCCAGAGACAGTGATAAAAGTGGAATAATGCATGTTGTTGGTTGGCGTGCCCATGTATTAGATAGTAAATAGCACGCACAACGAAGGCTGTATATTGAATTGGAGGAGAGCAGGGCAGGAAGGCAGACAGGATGATGGGTGCTGTAGCTAATTTGCTGGGATTTTTGTTTCTTTTTTTGCTCTTACTATTCAGTAGACACAAGGGGGACTTTAGTTTGTTAGTTTGATTTTGTTACTGGAATATGAATGGCCTTGAAACAGGAGAAAGATTTGGCAGCTTTAGTGAAACTTTTATTTAGCTTAAGCTTTAATAACATTGAATGGACTAGATTTTATTAAAAAAAAAAAAAATTCTGTATTCTTATTAAATTTATGGAAGCAATTATACCCAGATGAGGATTAAAAAAATTAATGAACGAAAATTGAAAACAAAAAACATACTCAAATAAGGTTTCTTAAGGAAATCAAAAAGTGCAAAGAGAATTAAAGAATTATAATTTTTGGTGCAAAATAAAATTATATACCAAGATGCGGGGTTTTGAGAAAATAAAAAAAATGCAATGTAGATGCAAAAATTAAAAAATAAAACGAAGAAAGAAATTTGACTATGAGAGTAAATATATTTATATACGTATATGTAAAAACAAGCAACTTTAAAAATTATACCCAGATGTGGACGAAAATTAAAAAAATAAAAACATACCCAGTTTTGGCTTTAAGAAGAAAAGTCAACAAGTGCAAAGAAAATGAAAAAAAAGCTTTTGGAAGAAAATTAAATTATATAACCAGATGTTGGTTTTGAGAAAAAAATTTCAATGTAGATATCTAGATTGCAAAATTAAGGAAAATGGCTTCAAATATTTTTTGGAAGAGTAAAACTAATGCAAGAAAACTTACAAAAAATTATACCCATATGTGTTTTTGCTTTAAAAAATTTTTTAATCTAGTGAAAATGAAAGAAAAAATGATATTTGGAATAGAAACAGATGTGAGTTTTTGAGAAAAAAAATTAATGCAGTAAGTTTGCAAAAATATACACAGATGTGAATGAAAAAAAAAAAACCCAAATGTGTGTTAAAAAATAGAAAAACAAAAAATGCAAAGAAAATTGAAGGAAAATAGTTTTCGGAGTAAAATGAAATTATGTATATAACCAGTTGTGAGTTTTTGAGAAAATAAAAAAAAACACTAGGTACGAACATTAGAAAGTAGCTTCAAATTATTTTGGAAAAGAAAAAGTAATGAAAGAAAGCACACAAAAATATAACCGGATGTGGTTAAAAAAAAAAAAAAACAGAAAACCCAAAAATGAAATGAAAGAAAAATTATATTTGCAATGAAAGCAAATTATATCCATACATACATACATACCTAAATGGAGTTTTAGAAAAAATTTAAACAAATACATACCCTAATATGGGGCTTTTGCTAAAAAATGTAAAGCTTCTGATGAAAATGAAAGGAAAATAGTTTTTGAGGCAAAAGGAAATTATATAACTCGATGTGTTTTTTTTTTTTAGAAAATACAAAAATTAAATGTGAATTAAACAAAATTATTTTGTGAATTTTATATGAGCTATTTGCTAGTTTTTAATTAAGAAAAATTAAAAAAAATTTTTGGTAGAAGTTATGGATCTATTTCGGAGACCACCATGTCCATTATTCAGGAAAACTTACAAAAAAGAAAACTAAAGGTGTAATGAAAATGAAAGAAAGGTTATTTTTGGAAAAATAAAAAAATATATACCCAGCTGGGATATTTGAAAGTTCTTAAACAAATACCCTAATAAGAAGCTTTTGTTAAAAAAAATACTGCTCAAGATAGGGGTTTTCTGTAAAATGTTCAGATGAATTTAAATACTAATACATGAGAACTAGCGGAATAGAAAATATATACCCCAATGTGTGTTTGCTTAATATTCAAAAGAATTTTTTGAAGATTGTAAAATACGAGAATAATTTTTGTAAATGCTGAGAATTATATGAATAACCAAATGTTTTAAAAATATTTTAGAAAATTTTAATTTATATGCTTCAAGCAATGCGAATTCTTCTAGAAGCTGAACAAAGTCAATTTTTTGCTTATCCCATTAAACATTCCTTGAACAAAAAATATTTATCATAGATTTTCTGAATTTTTGCCAATTTTAACACTTTGACCCCCTCCAAACACACAGCTGCTTTTCTGCTTACACATTTTGAAAAAAAAAAAAAAATAAACTTTTCCACATGATTAACTTTTACAAAAGATTTACAAGCATATTTTAGGCAACTCTTTCTAAAGCATTTAAAGCCACCACAAATGCGCCGAAACTGCCTAAACTTTAATGCCTATTTCTTTTTTGATGGGGAAAAGCCTTGGCAAAGCCAAAAAATCGCCGCAAGCCCTAACTACATCATACCTACATCTCTTTTTACAAACGCAGCGCACGCAATTCCTTGCATACTTTTGTGCGCCCAAACAAACAAACAAACGACAAAAAAATATGTTATGAATTTTGTTAAAGAAAATATTTCGCTTCAAGCGCAGTGAATTGTTATACAGCAAACAAAAAAGAAATAGAAATATTTTGTCAGCGAAGGAGGCGGCGGCGCGACGCATTCAGTCAAATGGCAAAGAAAATTCAAGCAAAAATAAATGTACAACGTACAACGCAAGGCAAGGCAAGCCAAGCATACTTGTAGGCTGTTTGTTAATAACTTTGTTTGAATGTGTGTGTGTGTGTGTGTGTGTGTGTGACGGGGAGCAAAGGCGAACTTCGCTGTTGTTGTTTTAACGCAAGCACGCATGATAGCAAATAAGCAAAGAAAACGAGAAAAGACGCAACAAGCGCCTCCTTTACGCCCACGCGCATCGCCTAGCCGTCCTCGCCTTCTTTATTTAACGCGCTCTAGCGCCTAAAATCACACAACTGTTTAATAATATGAATACAAGTGTTTATTCAATGATTTTCCGCACACGCAAATGACAAATAAATATGTGACTTTTAAACAATAATAATATGAGAAGCAGCGGTGACAGTTGTTTTACTTGTTGTTGTTTTCCGTGAAAATAGCCGCGTATTAATTTTGTGGCTGTATAATAATGCTTTAAATAATATTTGTTTTTAGGTATTTATTCTTGTTTCAAAGTAATGAAAGAGACTAAAATTCCTTTCTGTATTAGGTTAGGTATTGGAATTGAAATGGAATCGAATTGTGATAGGCTAGGAAAGCTATGTACGTCCCAACAACTTCAATTAGCGCCGATGCGCCGTTTTGTTACCACAACTTGTGACTAAGGCAGAAAAAGTAGAATTATACAAGAACGAACAGTTAGGAAACCCAGACGGATTCCTCCACCTATATCCATCCTGTTGAATTTAAGTATTTGAGCAGCTCCTCAGGCCTGCCGTCCTTGAGTTACGAGAGGCTGCCGAAAAAAGGCTTGTCAAGGAACTTCATTCTGCCTTGGCAGTGAGAAGGACATTTGCATAGCAAGTGCTCCGCCCTATCGCCCGTCCCAGGAAGACTGCAATTGCGGCACTAGGTATTGTGGTTCAATCGCAATCGGTACGCGTGTGTACCAACGGTCTAATGTCCCGTGAATACCGCAGTTAGGCGCGAAATGTCCCCTCTGTCCATCTTTAGGATGGCTGAGGATCGCATCGCATTATATGTGGCGCCTCTGCGACGTCAAGAGCCGAGCCAAGCCTGGACAGCAAAACTGCCATTTCGTTACCCTGGATATCGCGGTGCCCCGGAACTCAATAACGAGCCAACCAACTCCGTACACTGCAGAACCTGGCTCGATGACGCCCTTGCATAGCCCAGAGCTTTCAGAGCCGCCTGATTATCGGAGAATGTTCTTATCCTGATTTCGGCATTGGCACTTTCCGTTGCAAGCAGAGCCTTGCAGAGCTCATGTATGGCGTAAAATTCGGATTGAAAGTAGTTCCCCGTGTGCGGGAGCCTAATTGATATAAAAATGTCCGAATGAGTTGCGAATATATCGGCTCCAACTCCGCATGCCATCTTTGGCCCGTCCATGAAAACTGAAACATCGAATCTATGAGCAAGTTTGTCAACTCTCCAGTCTTTCATAGATGGAAAGATGATCTCATAGTTTGTATCGAAGACTGTTCTCGGACAGATATTATTTGCCTTTGTATTGATGCAGGAGTCAGTAACTTGCCCGTATGTGCGTTCCTCGCAGAGTACCAACCACCGCAGCTTAAGGGCACCTTGATATGCCGTTTACTTGGCAACAAGATCAATGGGCAGGATATTGCAAATCACGTTCAGAGCCTCCGCTGGGCATGGGCATCTAATCGCGCCTGTGGTTGCAACGCAAGCAGCTCATTGAACTTTCCTCAGCATATCAGCCATGTACTTAGTTATCCTCGATTGCTCTCCATCACACCAGTGATCCGTAGGTTAAGATTGGTCTAATAACTATTTTGAACACTCACGCATTTTTACCCATTATATTTAAAGGAAAGAATCAGGACGTAGTGGAAAAGATGGGATAGGAAAAGTGGACTCAGAACTTCTCTGCAAACTTGCCAGATTCTTTTAGAAATTTGAAAAGTTTGTCTCGGATGGCACTTGGAGTATTCAAGATTTATGTACCTTTGAGCTTTGGCTGGGGCGACGAGTATCTATGGGGATTTAATTGTTAGCTGTACGAGCTTTACACATCCATCACCACATTGTTCAGCGAATAAAGATCCAGCGGCTGTGTTGGGCCATGTTGATGTCGTGAGAATGGATAAAGGTGCACCGGCTCAGAAAGTATTTCTGTCGAAACCCGTTCAAGGCAGAACAAAGGGGAGATATCCATTGCGTTTGGAAGATCAGGTGGACAACGATGCTGCTCGGTTTCTTATTTGCAATGTGCGCCATGCTGCACGAAACAGAAACAACTGGCGTACTTTATTGGAATCGGCCAGAATCGTCTACGGTTACGGTTGAGCGTCAACTAAAAAGAAGGGAAGTTTGTTGAGCGATAAAGAATATGCATCCGCCATTCTCAGCCTATATCTGGCATGAGAATATGCAATTTTAGTCTACCGAAAGCCGGAAAGGTGTATAGAAAATGCTCTGAGCCATCGTCGTCCTCCATCAAACAGGATAGGCGTAATGATGATGCCTACGGTGGACATGTGCTGTCCCCATGGAAAGGGCCTAAAGATTGCTCCTACTTTGCTCGAGTAGAAAGTTGGCTGCACTTTAAGAAAAACGCCATACAGCGTTCATATTATTATTGGAAACCTTTAGCCGAGACTTTGACCCTATGCCGATTTCATTTAGCCAACACGCAAACCGCATTAATGTTTAATTTTCACCTACTTAAAACTTATTTGCTTTAGACAAAACAGGAAAAATCAAAAAATGAGCAAATAAATGAGTAGATGCAAGAGTAAAAGCAATTGAATAATAAACTTGAGTAATAATAGAAAATAAACTGGGCAGAAAATGATGAATAACCTCAGACTCGTTCACTCTCACTCCCACTTGTTACTTTGCCTGCCAAGGTGCGCTGCAGCAACACACAATTCAACACACATTTATCCACCTTCACCACTCGCCAAGTACGGTGTGTAAATCGTTGAAAATTGCCCAAGGTAAGGTAAGGTACGTTAAGCGATGGCGTGGCATGGCGTGGCATGGCGCGGCGCAGCGAAGCTATAAATTTGCGGCGAAGCAGAAATGCAAACAAAAATTTGCAGAAAAGAATAACTTAAAACAACAACAAAAACAACAATAGCAAAAGGCAATAAAGTGAACAAAAGCAGCAACAACAACAATAACAATGAAAATGCTGGCACTGACAACAATCAACTCGTAAGAAGATCACGATATCCTACGGCACATAAATAAATAAATACCTACATTTACCTATAGATAAGTGGAAACGGGTAAACGTGTTTGTGCGAGTTTGAATGTAAGTGTGCATGTTTGTGCATGTGTTAGCACTGCAGCAAAACGCAAACATTATTTTCGATTATCCTGTTTAGCGAGTAAACCAAACAGAACAAATCGAATAGGTAGACGTTTGCGAAAGAGTGTGAACGTGAGTGGGTGGGAAATAGGGAGGAAGGTGAGGCAAGAATGGCGGTAAGATGCAGCCACGCGACGCTGAGTTTTGCGGTGTAAGAGATAACAGGAACTACATACGACCGTAAATACATACTATGCAGCAGCTAAGATAGTGATGGGCGAGTCCGAGATGTTTAGACAATCGAGAGAATCGCCATCGTTGCAAAATCACAATCGAGTCAAAAGTTGACTCGCTCCTTGACTACACACAATCGAGATGTTTTTGCGATTGTTCCGAGTCGGCGGGCCGGCTGTTGTTTTGAAGATATGTTTTAGTTGATAAAATAAACTGAATGAGGTTTGTTGATAAAGAAAGTAGGATTTTTAATGGAAGTGAGGCAAATACATAAATAAATTAACCAAATTGAAAAATATGCTATACATAGACGCTGCATTATTGCAATCACGACTAAAGAGTGTCGTGCATAATAATAATAATTAATTATTTAAACACTAATAAATTTTCTGAAGTGAGACGCTTATGAAATAAATGAATTTTACGAGTAGCAACAACGGCAATAGATTTGTACCACTCTGTATGTTTTGTAAAGCAATTTTAATATTCAAGCGGCAACAACAAATATTATGTATTTTTTGCAGCGAGTCCGAGATGTTGTAGGGTTGCTTTGAAAACGAGAGGAATCGTTGGCGAGTCCGAGATGTTTTAGCGATTGTTTTGACTGACGGCCATTTACGACTTGACTCGAATAGGAATGAAAACCATTGAGAGCATTCGAGATGTTTCAACAATCGAGAGAATCGAAAAAAACATCTCGGACTCGCCCATCACTAAGCTAAGATAAAGGATGCTCTAGTGGTGATGAAGTTGACGTAGACAATGATTGCAGCACGCAGAGCAGCGATTGCCAAGTTTTGTTGTTGTTGGTCTCTTTTTTTTATTGGTTTTTATGCATGCGGAGCCGGTGCAGGGAATAAATACAAATACATATACACAGGCATACGCACACGCACACACACAAAGAAATATGGCGCTAGAATGAAAAGCAGTATTTTTACGTCGCTTGTGCGGCACGTAGAAAATTGCAATAAGGCGAAGTACAAAAAAAATGTAAAAAAGATTTAATACTCTTAGGCCCACTTGCAGAACTTCGAGTTATCTTTTTAACTCGAGGTTAACCCTTCATGCCGGGTTAAATTAATAAAATGTCTTGCAGATCGATGAGTTAGGAGTTCACCCGGAGTTAAAATGTTAAATATTTAACCCTCCAATTTTGGAGGGTTAAATGCCTAACTCGAAGTTAAATTTGAAAAAAAAAAAAAACGAATTTGGATGAGTACATATATATTACCCCACTATTACCGAGGAAACGCACGTCTAAAAACGCGCACATATGCATATACATATGTGTGTAGAACACATTTTTGCGTTGGCGGCCTTGCTTTAAAAAAATAATCATCAGCCGGGGTAATACATATCTATGGACCCATCCAATTTTATCAAGAAATATCTCGTAACCTATGTATAAACCTCCGGCACCTCTAGGTACCTCCCTGAAAAAGTGACTTTTCTCGGAGCGTGCTTCCTTAATTGAAAGCCAACCCATTGCCCCAGAAAGTGAATTATACCGGCTAAGGATTAACTTTTTAAAGCAAAGCGAAAGCCCTGAAATAATAAATATTTTATTACATGATAGGATGCAAGTTGATCGATGAAATATGATGAAAATGTTGTATATGGTGATCTCGGATGTGGAGAAGCTGATGCCGAATGACTAAATTGATAAAGTTAATTGCGTTTGCGACGTAGAGCACCACTTTATGAAATGTTGCATATACACGTCCGTCCGTCAGTGGAGATGTGCACAATTTCACGAAAAATATAGTACCACGAAATAATTTTCTGTTTTATTTTAATCCACAAAATTTCACATATTGCGATGGTTTCATTCCAAATTTCAAATTGAAAATAGCAAACGAATGAGAATAATCAAAACAAAAGATGAAAAACGAGTCAGTGATGCCAACTTGAATGAAAACTGCCTCCCCATAGGTTGGGTTAGCTAACTCGGGTTAAATTGTATGTTCAGCAACGTACAGGCTGGGTTAAAAAATTAACCAATTACCTCAGAGTTACTTAACTCTAGATTTATAAATTTAACCCTGGATATTGCGCAAGTGGGCCTTACAAAGCTTTGGTAGAATAAAAATGTGTATAGCCAGTTGTGGATTTTCTTAAGCAGCATCTTTACGTCGCTTGTGCGGCACGTAGAAAATTGCAATAAGGCGAAGTACAAAAAAAATGCAAAAAAAAATTTAATACTCTTACAAAGCTTTGGTAGAATAAAAATGTGTATAGCCAGTTGTGGATTTTCTTAAAAATAAAAAAAAAAATCTAGAAAGAAATTAGAAAAACATTTTAATTCGTTTTCTGGAGTATTATGTAATTATATACACAGAAGCGGGTTTTATGAAACCTTAAAAAAGTTTACCTACACTCAGCTGTCTTTGAAAAATAACAGAGAATGCTATACAAAAAAAAAAAGAAATAAAAGGATTTATGCATACATACATTCATATGTATACCGGATGGGTTTCACAAAAAACTTCAAAAAAGTGTACATACATATACATTTTTTTTAATTAAAAGGAATGCTAAGCAACAAAATACTAATAACTTTTATGCATCAAAAAAAATTATATACCCAGTGTGGTTTTTTAAAATCTTAAAAAAAAACATTTAACCACATAAAGTTTTGTTAATGTTAAATTGCAAAGAATGCTAATTAAAATTAAAATAATAAAATTTCTTCAATTTAAAAGTTATATAGCGAGATGTGTTTTTTTTTTTTTCAAATTCAAAAAAGTATATATGTACACAGATAAATTTTTTTAAATTACAAAGAATTGCAATAAAAAAAAAAACAAAAACAAAAACAAAAACCAAAAAAAAAATTCTGCAATAAAAAATTTGTACAGCCAAATGTGGGTTTTCCGTATATACACATACATTTTTTTAGAAATGAAAAATAAAGTTAAGCAAAAAATTTCATTTCTTTTTTGTTGTTTGCACACGGAAGGCAGGAAGCGACGATAGGTTGCATGAAAATGTCGAGAAAAAAGGAAAGTGGGGTTGTGTTATGTGATGTTTATAGATGAAACATCCGTTGAAATTAAAATCCGAGCTGCTCCTTTTTCAAGGATATCCACATTTTTTGTTTTTTTTGAAAGGATCAAATATTGAGGAAATCGAAAATTCGCCACCGTCCAAATTTTTCCGATTTCAATACATTATTTGGTCGCTAAGGGATACAAAAAAAGGTATTAAAAAGAAAAAAGGACACCTGTAGTGGAAAAATCCAATGTGAACAGGACCTAGAGGATAACCACTGAAATATAAAATAACACAAAAAGTACCCACTTTAATTTGCGTATAACTACTAAAATGTTAACTCTACGTGAAAATTCCTTATTATATGTTTCTTTGAGAATAAATAAAGAAATATTTCTTTAATATACAATTTTGATGTACCTGCAGTGCTTAATGTACTTTTGTGCATCTAAAGTGAAAATTTCAAAAAAAGTACGTTTTTTTTATGGTGCTATTTTAAGTTCAAATATTTTTCTAGTTTATGTAAATATTTTAATCTAATGATCCAACTCTCATTCCTACATATCTATACGTTAATACTAAAAAAGAGTTAGAGCTGAGATACGCGCCAGCTGTGTACGGTGGGCGGGAAGCAACAATAGGTTGCATGGGAATATCGTAAAAACGATGGCCCAGCGAATATGTGCCTAGCTGTGTGCTGGTACTAATTTTCGTTTAAAAAGAATGTTGGAGATTTTATTCACGCTTGCTGTGTGTTTATGAAGTATATTAGAATATCATTTTACGTAAGTTTTTAGCCGGCGATCGTTTTTTCGATATTTTCATGCAACCTATTGTTGCTTACCGCCCAACGTGCACAGCTAGCGCGTATTTCAGCTCTAATTCTTTTTAATATTAACGTATAGATATGTAAGAATGACAATTGGATCATTAGATTAAAATATTTACATAAACTAGAAAAATATTTGAACTTAAAATAGCACCATAAAAAAATTACTTTTTTTTTGAAATTTTCACTTTAGATGGACCAAAGTGCATTAACCACTGCATGTACATCAAAATTGTATATCAAAGAAATATTCCTTTATTTATTCTGAATGAAACATATTATAAGGAATTTTCACGTAGAGTTAACATTTTAGGAGTTATACGCAAATTAAAGTGGGTACTTTTTGTGTTATTTTATATTTCAGTGGTTATCCTTTAGGTCCTGTTCACATTGGATTTTTCCACTACAGGTGTCCTTTTTTCTTTTTAATACCTTTTTTTGTATCCCTTAGCGACCAAATAATGTATTGAAATCGGAAAAATTTGGACGGTGGCGAATTTTCGATTTCCTCAATATTTGATCCTTTCAAAAAAAACAAAAAATGTGGATATCCTTGAAAAAGGAGCAGCTCGGATTTTAATTTCAACGGATGTTTCATCTATAAACATCACATAACACAACCCCACTTTCCTTTTTTCTCGACATTTTCATGCAACCTATCGTCGCTTCCTGCCTACCGTGTGCAGGGTAGGATTGCGATGTATTGTGGAACGAATTTCCGTCATCTCTTGTCAAGTTTGATTTGGTTATTAACGAAATCAGATACTGAAGATGGCACATAGCCGAAACCTGTTTATAACCAAATCAAACTTGACAAGGGACGACGGAAATTCGTTCCACAATACATCAAAAAATTTCAGTTATATAGCCAGATGTGGGTTTTTTTCAAATCTTAAAAAAAGTATATACCCAAATAAAGATTTTAACTACAAAGAATTCCAATCAAAAAAAAAAGAAAACTAAAAAAAAATTTCCAATAAAAAATGTATACACCCAGATGTGGCTTTTCCGAAATCTAAAAAAGTATGTGTATACCCACATAAATTTTTTTAGAAATGAGAAAATAAAGCAAGCAGAAAATTTCAATAAGAATTAAAATTTTATACCCAGCTGTGTGTTTTCTGAAAAAAAAAAAAAATCAAAAATTGTCGCAAAAATATGTAACACAAAATTGCGCGCGTAGTTTAAAAAATGTTAGTTACAAAAAGTGTACCTATATCCAGTTGTCGGCTTCCAAGTCTCGCTCGAAAAAAGTTTCTTAATTCAACGTACAAATAGCTGGTAAACAACGCATGCAAATTATGGTAATGAAATTGGAAAATCCAAAAATTATATACCCAGTATCGGGTACTAGATTCCCAACACATAAAAATTTCACTCACTTCCTCGTAAAAACAGATTAATGAGCAACGCTTAGAAAATATGTAATGAGTAGAAAATGCATTTAATCAAAATTGTATAACCAGTTGTTGCTTTTTCTTTTTATCGAAAAAATAATACTCAATTAATCGTATGAACCTACTGGTAAACAACGCATGAAAATTTTGGAAAAGAAATTATGAAATCTATGTTTATTAATTAATCGGCAAAGTGCTTACCAACTAACGCCATCTGGGTATAGAAAATCTTTAGCTGTAACCTTTCAAACAACGCACAACAAAAGCTATGTATACTCACTTAGCAGTGAAAACTCTGAAAACCAGGTAGGTAAAGTTGCTTTGGCTCGCGCTGGCAATCAAGCGGAAGTGCAGCAGACCGCGCAGACAAAAGGAATGGAGGAGAAAAGCAAAACATATAGAACAAGAAAGAGCAAAATAAATGTATAACAAGTAGATGAAAAAATATAAAAAAATGGAGGGACATAAAACGCTTTAAATGGCAAAAGTTTCAAGTTGAGCCAAAAATGCTGTTGAGCATCCTGCCAAGCAAATGATGCTAACGCTAACTGCGTGGTTGATAGAGGAGCAGACAGGAGTATAGGAGGAGAGAGAGCAATAGTAAAGGAGTAAATTCTAGAAAAATCTTAAAAAAAAAAATAGAAAATAGAAGAAAAAATCCATCCAACTGCATCTTCAACGTTCAGCGTTAATATTTGCCATCATTTTCGAGGGCAATGCGTTGCGCATTCAACGAAGCAAACAAACGGCACTAGCGCCGCCAGCCAAGCAAACGACGCGTTGTCAGCTGTGACTGAGGCAGCGCGACTGCGGCAAAAGCAGCGTAGCAGCGACGCCGCTCCTCGTTTGGCTCGTTTGCCTCGCTTATTGGCGCTTGTTATTTGCAACGTTGCGGCGGCGCAGCAGCAGCAGCACTACTAACATATTTCCGTTTTTATTTCCGCATTGTTGCATTTTCGCATTTATTGTTTGCTTATTTCGACAATTTACTATTATAATGCTTTTGTTGTGGAAACGCACACAAGCTGAGGTAAGTAGAAGGATTCCAATAAGAAAAGGCATGGCGAAAAATATGAAAAAAATAAAAAAAACAAGTAAAAGCGCGGCTGTCTTCGGCCGTACCGAAGACTTCATACCTTTCATGAGTGGGGAAATGAAAAGTTACCTATGTATGTACATAGCCGGATTAAGTTTAATTTATAATTTTAATTCTGTGGGTTATTTATGGAAAGATTTATTAGAAAAAATGGTGTCTTGGCTATTTGAATGGAGGAGTTATACACCAAAATGTCCATATCTGAACAATCGGTTGTATGGGAGCTATATGTTATAATGGTCCGATCTTGACAATTTTCGGTAACCCCGTTTGGGCCCATATGGGTACAAATACTTCAAAATTTCACGCCGTTAGCTGTTAAAATGGAGGAGTTATACACCAAAATTTGTTTAACTGAACAATCGGTTGTAGGGGAGCTATAGGTTATAGTGGTCCGATCTTAACAATTTTCGGTAAATCCGTTTGGGTCCATATGGGTACAAATACTTCAAAATTTCACGCCGTTAGCTGTTAAAATGGAGGAGTTATACACCAAAATGTGTTTAACTGAATAATCGGATGTTGTGGAACTATATGTTATAGTTGTCCGATCTTGACAATTTTCGGTAACCTTGTTTGGGCCAAAATGGGCACGTCTACTTCAAAGTTTCATGTCCTTAGCTGTTTAAATGGGGAAGTTATGCACAAATTACATCCAAAAATTTCATGTATATCTGAATAATCGGTTGTTTTCTATATGTTATAGTGGTCCGATTCGGCCGGTTCCGACAAATGATCAGTTGCATATAACAACATACCTGTATTCCGAATTTCATTCAGATATCTCAAAAACTGAGGGACTAGTTTGCGTTCACACAGACGGACGGACGGACAGACAGACAGACGGACAGACGGACATGACTTAATCGACTCAGCTCGTGATTCTGATCATATCGGTATATATTTTGGTGGGACCCCCACGCTTCCTTCTGGTACTTTCGACAAAATTTTTTTGGCACTAAGTTATAATACCATTTCATTCTCATGAAAGGTATAAAAATTAAAAAAAATATGAAAAAAATTGTACTTGTATTTGCTACACTTGCATTTGCTAGACTATAATTCTTTTAGTATTATTATACTCAGCTGTACTAGTACACAGAGTATTATAGTTTTAATCACATAACGGTGGATTGTAACAGAATGAAATAATCGAGATAGATATAGACTTATATATATCAAAATGATCAGGGTGAAAAGAGAAATCGATTGAGCCATGTCCGTCCGTCTGTCCGTCTGTACGCACGATAACTCGCGCAAAAATTGAGATATTTTGATGAAATTTGAGATGCAAGTTGGTATCGAGACTGGGACGGTTGGTATTGAAAATGGGCGAAATCGGACCATGACCACGCCCACTTTTCCTATATAGAAAAAATCGGAAATTTGGTATCTCAGTCACTAATATAGCTGGAGCGATGAGATTTTACCCACGTGTTGAGCTCAGGCCCCTAGGAAGAAATTTGATGAAATTTTGGAAAATGGGCGGTGCCACGCCCACTTATTAAGGGTCAAACCTTGAAAGTTTTATATGTCATAACTCAGAAACCATTGAAGATATATCGATGAAATTTGGTACGCGTGATTTACTTACTTGGGAAAACGTTTGCACGAAAAATAGTTAAAATCGGTTGACGGCCACGCCCACTTTTATATATGTGTATTATAAAGAGGCCTAATAAAAACATTTAAAGCGATATCTCTGTCAAATATAAAGATCTATCATTGAAATTTTGTCGCATGAGTCCAACTATGGACATAAAACAAAAAACACAAAAATTTTGGAAAATGGGCGGTGCTATGCCCACTTATTAAGGGGCAAACATTGAAAGTTTTATGAGTCATAACTCAGAAACCGTTGAAGATATATCGATGAAATTTGGTACGCGTGATATACTTACTTAGACAAATGTTTGGACGAAAAATTTCCAAAATCGGTTGACGGCCACGCCCACTTTTATATATGTGTATTATAAAGTGACCTAATAAAAACATTTAAAGCGATATCTCTGTCAAATATAAAGATATATCATTGAAATTTTATGGCAGGAGTCCAACTGCGGACACAAAACGAAAAACACAAAAATGTTGGAAAATGGGCGTGGCACCGCCTCTTTTTAGAAACAGGAATATACGAGATTTCTGAGCCCATAACTCGACAAATAATTGATATACAATGACGAAACTTGGTGTGTACACTTTTATTGCTTGTGGTAATACATGTTCAAAATTTTAGCGTAATCGGTTGGCGACCATGCGCACTTTTATATTTGGGAACTATAAAGGGGCCTAATAAAAATATTTTAAGCGATATCTTTGTCAAATATAAAGATAATTCATTGAAATTTTGTGACATGAGTTCTACACTAGACCGGAAATAAAAAATAAAAAAAGTTTGAAAAATGGGCGTGGCACCGCCTCTTTTTATACAAAGGAATCTACGAGCCTATTACTCGACAAATAACTGAGATACTATATCGAAACTTGGTTTATACACTTTTATAACTTGTGTTAATAGTCACGCAAAAATTTATTGAAATCTGTTTATGACCACGCCTACTTTTTAACAAAGATATTTCTGGAAAAAGCTTTGGAAATTTGTAACGTGACATATTTGTAACTAGAAGTCATAAAGGAATGAAATGTTGCACAAAGAATAATATTCATATGCTTAGTTGGATGACTGATAAAAATATTGAAAATGGGCGTGGCTACGCCCACTTTATGCGGCACTCGCTTTATATAAAATACGCCGTGTTTCCATCAAACGCAAACAAACAATGAAAGCATACAGCTGAGTATCTAATGTTCGATTCCAATCGAACTTAGGCTTCCTTACTTGTTTTTACCTCTTTTTTATTTTTTATTTTTATTTATTTTTTTATTTTTCTACTCACATAACATTTTCTTGCTTTGAGCAAAATTTTATGAAGCAAGCTAGTTCGTTTGTATTGATTGTTCCTGGAAATGTGTTTGGTTTGCGCTTTGTTAGCTTGTATAGTAACACATATCTGTTTGTGTATGTAGTTACTCCGCACACACCCAAAAAAAAAATAATAATCTCACTTCCGTTATGAGCGTGTAAATAGTACAAAGAGCTCGAAGAGTTATAATAGCCAAACAATAATTCTTTTTCTTTTTTACGCTAGTTAGATGCACTTTGGAAAGCGACTAAATAGATCAGCGTTGCCACTTTGGTTACTTTTTACCAAATTTGGTTACAAATTTTTCGTTTGGTTACGTGGTTACTTTCGGCCGATTTTGGTTACATTGACGGTCCATGTGTTGAGTACACCATTCAATTTTTAGGAATACGCTTTTAATTTTTCCAAACTATAAAATATTTGTTATCCAAATTTTATCAAATTCCAAATTTGTATGTAATTTATTTTTGGGGGTAAATGGAAAAATTCAACCACTATTTCCAGCGAATGTTGAGTGTATAGTGAAAATCAATGAGGCAAAGGTGGAAAAATTCAACAGCTTTCACAGAGTCTCAGTGATGAAGCGTGTAAAAGCGTTCGCACATCGTGGCTGAATATGGAATGTATCACGGGTTCGATCTCCGTAAGTCCTTTCTTCAAACATTGTAGGAGACAAAAAACAAAAATTAAATAATTTCGAATTAAAAAAAATCTGTTCATGTAAATATTTTGGACATTTTGGACCTACACAATTTGGGTATCACTGAATGATATTATTAATTTTGGTTACTTGTTTCTTGTTTTGGTTACTTTTATTTTGTATTTTGGTAAATTTAAAAATTTTTAAGTGGCAACGCTGAAATAGACATTCGTAAGTTGAAATGGCGCCCATGGTGACTGCTTTTGGTGCCAAAACATATACATGTGTATCTAGATACTTGAACCATTGAACGTTGACTGCCGAGGCCATTTTCAGAAAACCTCCCAAAAATGACATTTTGATTTTTTCACATTATCTTACTAAAAACTCCATTTCTAGATCATTGGTATCATCAAAAATAAAAAATGATGTTTTTTCCAGGAGAAAAAGGACCTACGAGTTATCTCGTAGTTGGCGTCTGGGGAAAGAACCCTACGAGTTATCTCGTAGTTGGCGTCTGGGGGGAAAGAACGCTACGAATTATCTCGTAGTAGGTAGGTCCTTTTTTCCCTAAAAAAAACATCATTTTTCCCTTTGTGTGGAAAATTGTTTTAAAAGGTTCCACAAACAATAATATATTACTTTATTTCTTGTATTTGAGTTAATTTGTCCATTATATTGAATGAATTTTTGCATTATATTGTATGAATGTTTCCATAAAATTTTTTAATAAAATAAAAGCTCACGGAAGCCAAACCCAAATTTTTTTCTTTTCCCAGAAGCCATTTATCGATACTAACACTATTATAATACGGTTTTCCTCGTAGCTACACAAAAAGAGGTAGTTTTAGGTAGTACGAGATAACTCGTAGTCGGTTTCCGGGAAGGGAAATCGTACTACGAGTTATCTCGTAGTTGGCAGTCAATGTGTTAAAGTCAATATTTGTTGGGAAAAAGTAAGAGAAAAATCAAAGTATTATGTGTTTCACGGAAGAATGTACCTTCGTAATCAGTATCAGTCCTCGCAGAATACGCTCCTAATCATCATAATGATGCTTGTTCTTATACTCACTATCTATGCAGAAAAAGCTCTAATCAAAGCAAAACTGGACGTCATAGAAGTAGAATTTTTGCATAAGTCGGTACTTACAATGGTAAAAATCCTCGCCTGAAACCACCAAGAGGTTGTTGCCTGGGCAATGCATGTACCTGCGTGTCTTCCTATTGATGCCTATTTGCGCTATTTCAGCCAAGTCAGACTGCGGGTAGAGGGAGACCGCGAGACCGCGGAGGGCTATAGCAAAGGTCCGATGGAGTAGGTCTTCTCAAGGCGCGCGCCAGGGAGCAGGTGCGAGCCGGCCTTAGTCATGACTAGAGGTACCTGGCGGAAGACATAAAACGCATTTATCTTGTCGTTATGGAGGATAAACTGGATACGGAATGAGAACGTTGTACAACATATCGAATTGGTCCTTTACTACAGGGAGTGCGACAGGTGTATTTGTTGATATTTCGCATGCTTTTAGCAACGTCTATGCTGAGGTGCTGCTGGAGGGGCTCGAATGGATTGGAGTATCCCCAATCATTCAGCGCTGGATCGAGGATCTTCTGAGTTGTCGGACGTTGACGGGTGAGTGGAGCCTTTAGACGATGGCAAGGAGGGCACATATGGCCACCCCGCAAAGGCGAGTACTATCATCCCTGTTGTGGAATATAGCAGACCTGTTAAGTAATGATTACTAATCGTAATGAGTAGTAATTTAAATACTTTGGTTTTAGTGTAAAGTAATCAATTCTTTTCAAGTACAATTACGTTTTATCAATTAGTACTCGAGTACAACTACTTGTAATTGAATAGTAATTGGAATTACCATCAATTACCAAAAGTAATTGAAAGGAGTTGAAAGTAGTTGACAAAGTAGTTGAAGTACTTTTGCCAATTACTTTCAATTATTTTCAATTCCTTTCAAGTTCTTGATACCATTTTTATCTATTTAAAATATTTTTGTATTTTTATTTATTTAATTTCATTTTATATAAAAAAAGCGTAATAATTTAACGTTTATTTTAAAAATAAACTAGGTAAATAGAAATAATTAATAGGTTGTTCAATTTTTATTTTTGCGAACAATATTTATAGTTAGCCTTCATAATAACCAACTTCTCGAATGAGAAGTCAGTCATGGACTGTCTTCTGGGGCTGTCGATAATGCCCGCAAAAGAAAACAGCCTCTCAAAACTGCAATTAATAACAAAAATTAATAACCTTATACAAATAAATCAAACCGGATAATTTACAAAAACACAACAAATTCACTTGCACCTGTACGACCACGTAGCCTTTTTTATCATTTATACATTGTGCAAAAACAAAATTGATCAGGTGTTTATTATTTAGTAAAGAGCTATATTACGGTAGATGGCGCTATATAATAGTAGATTTATTGCCATTTATTTGCGATTCTAAAGCTGGCGGTGTTATGTAGTGTTCAAGCTGCATTTATAAAAGCGCATTAGCAATTTCGACAATATGTAAAGTTCATTTAGGCTGTCATAAAAAAGCTACCACTTGGTAAAAAATAAAACAAGCGTTAAATTATTCCGCTTAATTTATATAAAATGAAATTAAATAAAAATACAAAAATTTTTGAAATACATAAAAATGGTATCAAGTACTTGAAAGGAATTGAAAATAATTGAAAGTAATTGGCAAAAGTACTTCAACTACTTTGTCAACTACTTTCAACTCCTTTCAATTACTTTTGGTAATTGATGGTAATTCCAATTACTATTCAATTACAAGTAGTTGTACTCGAGTACTAATTGAATCTCAGCTGAAAAGCAATTACTATTTAATTACAAATACTTTATGAAGTAATTGTATTGAGTAGTAATTGTACTCGAAATTAAACAGGTCTGGAATATAGTGGCCAACAAATACTCTTCATAAATACACAAAATACTCTTCGGAAAATACACAAAATACTAAAACTTGCGAAGTCTTGCATTCCAAGTTTAATATATCACCCCCAATATAGTGGCCAACAAATACTCTTCATAAATACACAAAATACTCTTCGGAAAATACACAAAATACTAAAACTTGCGAAGTCTTGCATTCCAAGTTTAATATATCACCCCCAATACGATGTTGGCAACACTAAAGACCATACATATGTGGTATATGTAAGTGATCACTGTATCCGGCCAACCTGACCTACAATCATTTTAGAATGACGCCAGTAGAGACCAGAAGACTTGCGCCAGTCGATATTATGAGTATATGCCCACATTCATTTTTAAAATTTTGGCGAAAATGATCCAGATCGGATCACTGTAACATATAGCCGCGATACAATTTACTTTTCAGATATGGAGATTTTGGGGTATATGTAACATCCCCGGTCCGATTTGGCTGATTCCGACAAATGATCAATTGTACTTAAGAATACATCAATAATACAAAAATAAAAACTAACGGACGGAACCTTTGAAAGATGCAGAAAATTGCATTTCTGGCACTTGCTTTTGGAAATTATGAATCCAGATGCGGATTCATCACATTGGCAGACACGTTACTGTCGACAGTTACAAATTCGAAACCGTTAAGGTCTTTAAATTAAATTAAATATATATATTTGGGAACCAGCATCAAGACTAAAAATAAATTCGGCACGAAAATCCAACGAAGAATCACTCTTGCAAATAAGTGCTACTTTGGACTAAGTAGGCAATCGAAGAGCAAAGTTCGCCCTCTCGACGTGCAAAAGTCACGCTCTTCAGCGAATAAAGATCCAGCGGCTCCGCTGGGTAGTTCATGTTGTGAGAATGAATGAAGATGAGCGCCGGCCGAGAAAATATTTTTATCGAAACGCGCTAAGGGCATAAGAAAAGGAAATCTACACTGCGTGGGGAAGATCAGGTGATGCCAGGTAGCATGAAACAGAAACGACGGGCGCGCTTTATTGGACTCGGCCAGAATCGCCTAAATGGTTACGCGCCAATTAAGGAGAGCGAGAAGGACTGTCTAGGACATTGAGTAGAGGTTTAGCTTGTAGCAGAAAATGGTCGCAAAGAGAATTACTCAGTATGCATATATATATGTATCCAACATTCCAACCAAGCTTTAATGTTTTACAGCTTTATTTTATCATATCGGAGTTGTGGGGGGAATGTGTAGACTGGCTTGAAAAACAGAGTACCTACTTCTGTGAGATAACCGCAGCACACATGCAGACATAAGCATAGACAAACTGTGAGTGGAGTCAAAGCAATTTTTGCAGCATTAACCGGACAAAGGCAGTTAAAACTCTAGGCTGCTAAGAAGTCCGAAATGGCACACAAATTCATCAAAAGCTCTTCTTAAGGTTATGAAGTATAAGTTAACAGATCTGAATAGAGTTCATGGTGCAGCAGAAGCTGAGTACTACTTCTGTTCCAATTTCTACACAATCTGAACAAACTATATTTTGAGAGGTGGGTAGATGCTCAAAGTTTGCTTGATTGTTTAAAATTAATATATATGACTAGATGGATAAACATTTAGCTGGTTGTATTACAATCAAAACAGCGGCAAAGTCAAACAAAGCATTCTAAAAGCTAAAGAGAACTCAAGTGGGATTAATTTTTGTGTCATTAAAGCCGCTGTGGTGCAGTGGGTAGAGTGCTTGCCTGCTATGCCAGAGGTCTCCGGTTCAAACCCCAGTCCGAGAAAACACCAAAAATTTTTTCTAATTAGTAAAAATCCAATTATTTGGTTTTTTAAGAGCAGTGGGCGGCATACCCTCCGAGTGTATTTCTGCCATGAAAAAGCTTCTCACAAAAAATGCATTCGCCGTTCGGAGCCGGCATAAAATTGTAGGTCCACCCAATTAGTAGGAAAAACAAAAAAAGGAGCACACCTCGAATTGGGAGAGAACCTCGGCCATAAAACTCGTCAGAGTTATAATAGCGATATTGTATTATATTATTATAAGAAATCATAGTTGGGTAAAATATTTATTATAGAAAATTTGGTCATAGGTTAGTGCAGTATTTCTAAAAATTATAAGTGGCAATATTTTTTTGAAAAAAAAAAGAAAAACTTTTATTTATCACGTTAATGAGGTTCGCAAAAAAGAAAATGAAAAAAAAGTATGTGTATTAAAAGCAAACAGAAATATGTAGCGTATCTTAAGACAGAGATTTCACAGCACGACTAAAAATAATTGTAGTCTCTTTCTTCAAGCAAAGCATAGAGGCACATGTATGTAATTTTTATGTTTACACAATGTTAACAGAAGTTTATTCTTGTCACTCCATTTATTACAACAAACTTTGAAGCTCTCCAAAAATGCTTACAACGACAAAACGAAACAAAACCACAACAGTAACAACAACAAACACTTATGCGCCTGCAAAGGATTTAGTGTCTACTTGCGCTAAGTAAACAAGGCAAACGCTTAGCACAGCGATAACAGCTAAATAAATATACATATATTAAAGGAGGACTTTGTACACGCCAAAGCACACAAACATGTGTATAGACATTTAATGCCACTCAAGCGTCTTGTCAGCACACCTACAATTATCCACATGTGTAGCGCGCTTTTAGGCGCACAAGCTAAATTAACGATAATTTGTGTGTGCTTGACAGCGGTTTTGATAATGTTGTTAAATTGTCGCGTTTACGTTTTAGGTGGGTGGTTGTTTGTTTGTTTGTTTGTATAGTAAATTCATATGTTTCTATATAGAGTTACAAGCGAGTACAGAAGACTAAGCAAACACTTGTTGGAGTGGCAGATAAGAAGTAAAGAAAGCTTTAAAGGCGAAAATTGTGTAAGAAATTAATACACAAAACGTTTTTGATATTTGTGACATTTTTGAGGTTATGTGTTAATGGTGGTGTTATTAAATTAAAAGCTTTAAAGGCAGCAACAATAAAGCATTTTTTTAAACACAGAAGCAATTAAAAACAAAAACAATACCCTGCTAACAATTTTACCAGACAATTTCTGATTCAGAAAATTCTGCAAAAAAATCTGAGTAGGTACAAAGTTGACTATGTAGACATGTCTTATAGATTGTTTATAGATTTCTATCAGAACTCTAAGTAATTTTACTTTTTTCCCAACTGAAAAATCTCATAGATATCTGAACGATTTCATGCAGGCATGCCAAAATATTTTATTTTTTCTTAAATATTTTTTTTGTTCTTTCAGAAATCTGTTAGATATCTGTCCGAATTCGTCGGTAAAAACACAGACTTCCCCATACATGTCTGTAAGAATTCCTGCCAACGTCTCCATACATTTATCTTGCAGAAGTCGTACAGAAATCTTATTGATTTCGGAGTTTTTTGACTGATCTGATAGATAATATCTAACCGAATTCTGGTAAAATTGTTAGCTGGGATGTTATTTGATATCTACATAAATACAGCAGAGAAAAGCTTTAAAAGCTCAGAAGCTGCAAAAAGCTTTTTTTTATTTTTTACGCGTTTTCGTTTGATATTCAATCGCTGCGGAGCTTTAATTTTTCTTTCATTAGCAAAAAGTAAGTGAAAATCAATCGCTAGATGGCGCTAATAGCAAGGTATCGTTGAAAAAATTATCACCGATCCAATTTGACTTACATTTGTGAAGGTTTAAAGTGCCAATTATAAGGTTTAAAAACAAAGAGTGTACACGCCTCGGCAATGGTCGGCAAAAGCTCTGCATATATTTCTGCCACGAAAAAGCTTCTCACAAAAAAAAATGTACACACCGCAATTTTTCCTTAAAAAAACTGGTGATAAAAAAGCCAAAATTGGAGCAGTTATTAAAAAAAATTATTCGCCATTCCAAGTCTAGAGAAAACCATACAACATACATAGGATTAGTAGGCAAAATAAAAATTAATCAGCGGGCTTATGAACGGAGAAAAGCTCAGCCTAAAACTCTTTATGGTTATATTAACTAGCTGCAGTTTAACAAAGTTGATTAAAAGCTTAATTTTAACAATATATTTTTTAGAACTTTGTGATTTTTTATTTTCAATAACTGGAACCCAGGAAAACGAAGGTTGGTCCATAAACTGAAAAAAATCTTACGCTAGATGACGCAATTTAAATTTTAAAAATTAAAAAACACTAGCAAAAAGGGTTAAAATTCTAATCGTAGCTAAAATTTTGTACTCAACTGATAATAGTAAAACTTTATAAGGATTAAAATTGTTGAATATTTTAACCCATTATCGTCCATTTGATAATTTTTTGTTAATATAAAATTTTAAAAATTAAAAAACACTAGCAAAAAGGGTTAAAATTCTAATCGTAGCTACAATTTTGTGTTCAACTGATAATAAAAACTTTATAAGGATTAATATTGTTGAATATTTAAACCCATTATCGTCCATTTGATAATTTTTTGTTAATATAAAATTAAAAAAAAAAAAAAAAATCAAAAAGGGTTAAAATTCTAATCGTAGCTAAAGTTTTGTGCTCAACTGATAATAGCAAAAGTTTATAAGGATTAAAATTGTTACATATTTTAACCCATTATCGTCCGTTTGATTACTTTTGTTAAATGGCATTTGCGTGGTCGTTAGAGGGTTAATTGATACTAGAAAATTGTTCGCCAAAAGATTTCATTTGGTGTCTACTCAGACTAAATTTTCATACAAAGCACGTAAAAGGCTACAAATAACGCAAAACAAATGTTTACGCCTCGAAGTATGCAATAAATTTTATATTTTATTTTATAAACATATTTTCTGTTTATATTGACAACAATTGCCTTCATTTTTTATGAAATAAGTCAAATTCCGATAATTTCTTTTCATTTCATTCATTCCTGCCACTTGCAGTGACAAAATAATTGATTTTTTTTAACACGACAGTTCTTATGAAATTTACTTTTTAATTATTTGGTTTTATTTATTTATATAACAATTCCATACATATCTAAATATTTATATACATATGTGTGCATTCATATATTTCTTACCATTGACATGCAATCAACTGCCGAGTATGTGAATGATTCAACTGAATAGAATTTTGCATTTGTAAACTGCATTTCTTGTTGTTGGTGTTGTTGTTGTCACAGCATTTTATGGAGGAATTCAATAAATATTTTAAGTCCAATGCACACCTTCACAAAACCACAAACAATAGATTAGGTTTTTGTATTTTTCTAATTTAAATTGCATTTCCATTTGTCGCTTTCCTGAAATTCCAAAAAAAAATAATAATTTTTTCAATTGCTTGCTAAGTCACCTCCCACTCTCCTCTTAAAATGTCAATTTATTTGCTTAGAAATACGTTTTGCCAAAACCGCAAATAAATAAACGTCAGTACATTTAATAAGAAACACGTTTTCTAAGAGAAATTAGAAATTTCAGTAGAAATTTATTTTTGAAAATTGACCAAAATAGAGGCTAAGAATGATAAATAGCGTTGCCATCTATTTCAAAATGAAAATCAAACAGAATCAATAAAATGCATTGATTGTAATGAGTGACATGCAATACGAATTGTGTTGAAAATTTCAAATTTTTTCTGATAGAGTTGCCACCTGTGCGCAATATTTTTTAAGGGAGCTTGCATTTGCTGGAAACAGCCTATTTTTATATTTTAACACGCAAAATGTGACACTCAATAAATGCGTGTTAAGGAAATGCAAGCAGCAGTGTTTTCGAAAAATTTCTCTGAATGGGATATTTTCGGGAAATTTTTAAGTTTAACATTATTTAATTCCTGGCAGTTAATTAGGTAATTTTTTTTAAGAAATTTTGTTTTTTTCGCCTAAAATCAAATTTAAAAAAAATTTCCCACTTACGGAATTTATAGAAGTTGCCAATTTTTGCGAAAAGAGTAAGCTGAAAAGCTTTTTTTTTTTTTATCTGTTTCGCATTTGGGATATAATTGGGAAATTTTTTATTTTAAATTTAATTATCTTTTGCAGCCAATTGTGTAAGTTCTTTTTAGAAATTTCGTAATTTGCGTGTAAAAACAGATTTAAAAAAAAAATCCCTTTAGGAAATTTTCCCATATAGGCTAATATTGCGAAAACGAAAAGCGAAAACAATGTTTTTTGATGTTTTTGTTTTGGCCAGTCTTCGTTTTATGATTCTAAATTTTGTTGAGCTTTTTGGCCTTATTTTAATTAAAAGAATGTTTTGTATACATGTGTGTATTTTATCTATTACAAATTCATCGATGTTTTCTGTGCATAAGAAGCGTTTTCGTAAAATTTCCCCGAATGGGATATTTTTGGGAAATTTGCAATTTTTACATTATTTTATTTTTTACAGCCGATTCAGTTTATTTTTTGAGAAACTTTCTTATTTTCGCTTAAAATCAAATTTTAGAAAAATTTCGCTCTCAGGGAATTTTACAGCAGTTGCTAATTTTTGTGAAAATAATAAGCGGCAAAGCTTTTTATTGATTGACTTGAATGTCATTTGTTCCTTTCATAGCCAATGTTCATATGCAATATGCATTTATATTCATATGTAGATACTAACATTACAGGTTAAGGCTACAAGCGTCACCTTGATCTGCCAGCAGCACAACAGAGAGCTGACAGTCCTTCCAAAAAAGCAAATAAACAAAATCAGTTTGAACGCTTTTAAACAAGTGCAAATTTACATGAAGGTAAATTGCCATGAGATTATATCCACGTTTTTCTTTTTTGGTGACCTTCGATTTTTCGCTCGTCATATTAAAAAACTTGTTTTGCATGGCCGCAGAGATTTGCTGCAATATTAAAAAGTGTCGCAAATGGCCTTGTCGCTGTTTTTGCTACATATGCAATGTAATTTGCGAATTTTGTGACTAGTGACTAGGACTTTTTTGTTTCATTTTTATTTTTATACATTTGTGTACATACTTGTATCTAAATATTTACTTTCAGGTCCAAACATCTGCATAATATATAGCTCGACAGTTTTTTACTTAGAAGCTAGTAACAAAAAACTACTCATAACTAAACTTTTCCATTTACCCAAAAAACTTGCCAAATTAGCTTTCAGACTGTGGCATGTGTATGTTTGTTTGTAGCATTAGCTTCTGCTTAAAAATCTCTAAAGTGCTCAGAAAAAAAAAAAGAAAACAAAACTGCAAGCCACTCACTTGCCATTTAAATATTTGATGATTAACCAAATTAATAGTTACCGCAAAAGGTTGTTACGTATACGTAGTGGTGACCCCGATTTTATGAACGAACCGAAAGCTGAAAATCTTCTCGCTACAAACGCACTGCAACAAATGACCACAAGTGGCTACATTTGTAAGTATGTACATACATATATATATGTATGTATTCATATGAGTATATTACATGTAAGTACCTTAAAAGCATTAAGTATGAGACTAGCATTAGCTGAATAAATGAACGTTACTTTAAAACAAATACTTAGATAGATATGTTTGTAACATGCCATAAAAATATAAGTACATATATACATATGTATATATACATGTATCTATGTGTAGTTAGTTGATATGCTCAACTATGCTTGTGTGCTAAAATATATATATAAAAGGTCAAGCATATAACTTTGCTGCTACTGAACTAGCTTTTCAGGCAAACCAACAAACAAAAAAGGAACCTTTCTCTGGTTGGAGCTAGTTCAAATTTGCGGTATTTTAGATATGTGTATAGTAGGTACATATGTATGTATGTACGCATGTTTATCTACCTGTTATTATGTATTCTTATCTATCTTCAAAGTAAATACTTTAAGTGTAAGATAAATTAATAACCAAACGCTTCACCGGAAAAGGTCAAAGTAAAGGCAAAAAAAAACTTAATTGAAAAAACTCAAAATGCCTACAGAAAAATATATGTGTATACCTACATATTTGTGCCCGCAAATTAAAGTAGCCTAACTCAAAATATGGTGAACGGAGAAAACTCAATTTTTTGTCAAAATTCAAACCATTGGACCAATTCGGATTTTTAAAAGGTGAAATAATGGATTTGTAGTGTTAGAGAAGGAATAGTTGTTAACCAGAAATCTTAAAGCAAGGTTAATTGCAAAAAATTGTCTTTTATAACTTAAGTGCTTTTATTGGATGCAATTTTTACGAAAAGCAGAATTAACTCTAGTTAAGTTCTTTTATTGTGTCGAATTCTTTCCAATAAGGTTTTTATTTCCATTTAACTCGAGTTAAGTGTTTTTAAGCGTAGACCTACGTTCGGGTCGAAAACGACCCGAAACGACCATTTAAGTGGATATAACTAACTAAGTAGTGGAATTAGAAGTCTTAGAATTTTTGACTTTTAATTTTTGTTTGAAATGAACGAAATAAAATAAAAATCGTTTCGCTAATCATTGTTGTTTGGGCCTGAAAAAAATAATCCACAATCCTACGCCGCGGATCGTTTTCAACCCGAACTGAATTTGCATTTTATTTTACCGAATACTGAAAAAGGCATGGTACTAGGGAAATCACCACAAGAAGCTTGGTTTATCCGGAAATGATTAATGAAGACTCCCGAGCGAGAGGTTCAAAGCTATAACAGCTGGAACCGCCGAAAAAAGGGGCGCGGTAGCACTACTGTTTGATAGAAAACAGCTGGTATTTGTGTGTGGCCAGGACACCAATCGCTATAAAAAACGACATGTTTAATATTGAATGACAAACTATTTAAATGTTTGAATAAGCACGATGCTATTCCATTGCCACCACAATTTGCAAGGGTCTCATGCCACATATAACACGTAGGTTGTCCGGAAACACGGTCATGTACAGTTAAATAAAAAGTGTATAAAGCGTTTATAAAAATATTCAGAAGATCGCAAAAAGGTGTAGGAACGCATTAGCTAATCAGCACTATCTGACCCCGCGTCCGACTGACTATCGTTAAAAAATGAGTCCTTAATTGAGTCGTCGCTACTATAATCCATATTTAGAAAGTCTTCTTCCTCCATGTTACATTACACGATTAAAGTTTAATAATAATAATAACTAGCCGAAGGCCTGAGTTGCCAGTGCTATATAAAAAAAATATCTGTTAGTTTCTAGCTTTTAAGCTTAACTATCAATATTAATAAATAAATAAAACAATAACAATAATAATACACTGGCGATATTAAAACTCTAACGAGTTTTATTGCCGAGCTTCTCTCCCAATTCGAGGTGTGCTTCTTAACTATTGTTTTTCCTACAATTTGTGTGGACCTACACTTTTATGCGAGCTCCGAACGGCGAATGCTTTTTTGTGAGGCCTTTTTATGGCAGAAATACACTCGGAGGGTATGCCGCCCACTACCGAGAGGTGACCGCTATTTATAAAAACCCAATAATTGGGTTTTAATCAATTAGAAAAATTTTTTGTGGTGTATAGCAGGCGAGCACTCTACGCACTGCACCTCAGCGGCCACATTAAAGTTTAATTGATGAAAAAAGGTGTTTTATGTATACAGTATATAATAATTAATTGAATTTCTATAATATACTAGAGGTTACCCGCGGGTTTCACACCACGTGCTTTTAAAAATATTAGCATATTGAGTTAGTCCAAAAAAGTTACCTAGAAAAATATCATTCTTGACGTCAAAGATAGTTTTCTTATTTTTTTTTGTCCGTTGAGTACGTAATTATTTCATATACCCAACACCAATGGCCGCTGTGGTGCAGTGGGTAGAGTGCTCGCCTGCTATGCCAGAGGTCTCGGGTTCAAACCACGGTCCGAGCCAAACACCAAAACAATTTTTCTAATTAGTAAAAATCCAATTATTGGGTTTTTTAAGAGCAGCGGTCACCTCTCGGCAGTGGGCGGCATACCCTCCGAGAGTATTTCTGCCATGAAAAAGCTTCTCACAAAAAATGCTTTCGCCGTTCGGAGCCGGCATAAAACTGTAGGTCCACCCAATTAGTAGGAAAAACAAAAAGGAGCACAACTCGAATTGGGAGAGAAGCTCGGCCATAAAACTCGTCAGAGTTATAATAGCACCATTGTATTATTGTATTATATTATTAACACCAATTTTCAGTACCCTACTATAAATATGTCAAGAGAATTTCGCTGTAAAAATTTCAGTCTGTATGGGAGGTGCCCATCCCTGCTTTACCAAGACCTAGCGTTTTTACCCGTTTAATACATAGTTATCTCACATGCCCTCACACCAGTTTTCAGTACCCTACTACAAACATTTCCAGAGATATTCGCTGTGAAAATTTCAGTTTGTATGCGAGGTGCCCATCCCTGCTTAACCAAGACCTAGTGTTTTTCCCGTTTAATATATAGTTATCTCACATGCCCTCATACCAGTTTTCAGTACCCTACTACAAATATTTCCAGAGATATTCGCTGTGAAAGTTTCAGTTTGTATGCGAGGTGCCCATCCCTGCTTTACCAAGACCTAGTGTTTTTCCCGTTTAATATATAGTTATCTCACATGCCCTCACACCAGTTTTCAGTACCCTACTACAAATATTTCCAGAGATATTCGCTGTGAAAGTTTCAGTTTGTATGGGAGGTGCCCATCCCTGCTTTACCAAGACCTAGCGTTTTTACCCGTTTAATACATAGTTATCTCACATGCCCTCACACCAATTTTCAGTACCCTACTACAAATATTTCCAGAGATATTCGACGTAAAAATTTTAGTTTATATGGGATGAGAGTGCCCATCCCTGCTTTACCAAGACCTAAATTGTTTATCAGTTGAGTATATATTTTTGTATTATTCCTTCACAAAAATTTTCATTATTCTAGTACAAATATTTCAAGAGATATTACGAAAAAAAGGAAAATTTTGTATGGGAGGTGCCCATCCCTGACTTTTAATCAGATTAAAAATATGCCTATAGCAATTACCGGGTGAAAATATCTAGGTGTGCAAAGTTTCGTGAGGATCCGTTCAGCGGTTTTCTCGCCAATTGAGTTTAAACACAATTTCCATTTCACATTTATAATATAAGATATCCTTGAAAAATCTCTTATCTCAGTTTATCATATCCACTTGCTTCCAACAAAAAAACCTAACTGAAGATAATAACGCATGAAATGAGAAAAGTATTCTAACAAAAAACCTAACTCGAGATAAATTGTGTAAAAATAAAAAAAATCACTTAAAATAACCTATTTCCACTTAGGCTATGAAAACAAAATTGAAAAAAAAAATAAAATTATAATTCCTAACTCAAGTTAGGTTTTTTTAATAAACTGAAAACGCAAATAAATACGTCCATGAAGCAGTGATGCCAATATTCTTGGACGAAAAATCCCTACGGCATGCCAAAAAATTCCCTACTTTTCCCTACGCTAACAAAATTTTTCCCTACAAATTTCCCTACACCGTATTTTCTCTATATTGAAATAAACACACACAAAATTGATGCATATAAAGTTGTTATTCAAAAAGCCACGTATGAATACACAGAAATTTTTATGTTTATGTGTGTTTATATAATAGGGGGATTCACTATCCCTAGCATGATAGCAAGATAGCACGGATTGCAAGTATCCTAGACCAAAATATGCTACACATTGAGAGCACCCCATTGCACAGTCGTAGGAAATTTTAAGAAGCAGCTTTTCTTTTTAGCCAAAGGGACGCGTTCATCACTCACTTTTTAATAAATAAATCATTTTATTTTAGTAAATTTAATAAATACACATCACAAATAACATTTTAAGCAAAATTCAAATGCTCAAATTGAAATTGAAATTAGCAATTGGCAAATGTAAGCTGACGCAGGGTCGCAATTAATTTCCTACACTTCATAGCAAATAAATATACATAGGTTTTGGTGTAGCATATTTTTGAGGTCTAGCATATTTCTGTGCGCCTGTATTTTGTTGTTGTGCGTTGTAAAACTTTGCTATCCGTGCAATCCGTGCTACGTGCTAGGGTTATGCTATGGATTAGTGCTGGAAAACCATCGATTGAACTATCGATACTATCGATGGGGCCGATGCCATAGCGATTATCGATGGTTTTTTTTTTAACCATCGATAGTATTTTACTTGGTACATAACTCCAACGTCTTTTAAAAAAATTAATCCAAAAAACTGAGATTTATAATTTTCAAGGTACTTGATTGGAATATATGCGCTGTGAATATGCAAATAAAAGATTAGTGAATAATTTTATGAAAAAACTTACAAATAAAACTTTTTTTTTCATTGAGAATTGATCAATTAAGGTTTTGATTTCGGCTCTTCTCCTATTTTTTGGACAACTGTACATGTACAAATGTATGTAAGTATGTAGTATTCTTACTTTAATTTATTTTTTGTATTGAACTTTTTACATAAACTTTGGTTTTTAATTAATTTTATAATGTTTCTAATAAAAGTTTATATTTTTCTTTTAAATATGGGAACGTAAGTACATACATGCATACATATGTATTTGTAATAATAATAATAATAATATAATAATATAATACAATGGCGCTATTATAACTCTGACGAGTTTTATGGCCGAGCTTCTCTCCCAATTCGAGGTGTGCTCCTTTTTCTTGTTTTTCCTACTAATAGGGTGGACCTACTATTTTATGCCGGCTCCGAACGGCGAATCCATTTTTGTGAGAAACTATTTTATGGCAGAAATGGACTCGGAGGGTATGCCGCCCACTGCCGAGAGGTGACCGCTGCTCTTAAAAAACCCAATAATTGAATTTTTACTAATTAGAAAAATTGTTTTGGTGTTTGGCTCGGACCGTGGTTTGAACCCGAGACCTCTGGCATAGCAGGCGAGCACTCTACCCACTGCACCACAGCGGCCACATATGTATTTGTATGTGCATTAAATATTTGAGTACCACATTTCCCTTTAACGGGCCAATTAGGGCATATATTAAACCATCGATACTATCGATGGTTGTCTTTAAACCTATCGATGGTCAATCGATGGAACCACTATCGATGGTTTTCCAGCACTACTATGGATAGCGAATACCCCTAATATAAATATATAGATATATTTATAACTTTATAGATGAAATTTTGTTTTTATTAATAACATTGTACATATTTCATAAAAAATTATAATTGTAACTTTTTTTATTATAAAAGGACATTTTTAAATAAAGAATGTTTACAAGTATTTATGTAGATATTTGCATATAAAAAATTGTATGGTACACATTTCCCATTGAAAATTACCATATCCACCTCTATAGTATTTCATATTTTTGAAATCGCATTCCTTAAATTTAAAAGAAAAACAATTTTGATTTTTCGCTTGTAGAAAAGGCCGAATTATGCATATTGAACTGAGGCTATCGTGACTGAATTTATTCCCTTTTTTTGTTATAATTGAAAATTTTGTTCTGCGTCTGCATTAGCGAGAGGCAATACTAAACAATATTTAGCTAATTTTGATAATTAGTTTGTTAAAATTTAAAAGGTTTTAAATTTTAAGCCAAAATTTTTCAACATCTATATTTTGAAAAACTTTCTTTTCATGTTCAAGGAAATGATATTCAACAGAACTGCACTCAACCAGCAAGTAATTTCTATTAAATTTAAATTTCTCACAAATATTTTTAAAATCAATAACACCCCTGTTGAATTCAGTATGTACCCCAGTACAATCTTGGGATTAAGAAAGCATATGTCTTTGAGATAGGAGTTACTCTGTAGAGGCAATCTTTGCTGTATTTCTTCCAAAGCAGTGATATAAGAAGATAGGCAATATAATCTTATTCAGAAGCTGATTTCGGGAGAGTATTTAGAAGCTCGAGATATTCAGATCCAATATATATATATATCATCGGCTGGCAATGTTACGTGAGGTGACCTAACATTACAATCAATCCTTATTTAGTTTTTTTATACTCAGCTGTACTAGTACACAGAGTATTATAGTTTTGATTTCCTAACGGTGGATTGTAACAGAATGAAATAATCGAGATAGATATAGATTTATATATATCAAAATGATCAGGGTGAAAAGAGAAATCGATTGAGCCATGTCCGTCCGTCTGTCCGTCTGTCCGTCTGTCCGTCTGTACGCACGATAACTCGCGCAAAAATTGAGATATTTTGATGAAATTTGGAATGCAAGTTGGTATCAAGACGAGAACGGATGGTATTGAAAATGGGCGAAATCGGACCATGACCACGCCCACCTCCCCTATATAGTAAAAATCCGAAATTTTGTATCTCAGTAACTAATAGAGCTGGAGTGATGAAATTTTACCCACGTATTGACCTCAGGCCCTTATGAAGAAATGTGGTGAAATTTTGGAAAATGGGCGGTGCCACGCCCACTTATTAAGGGGCAAACATTGAAAGTTTTATGAGTCATAACTCAGAAACCGTTGAAGGTATATCGATGAAATTTGGTAGGCGTGATATACTTACTTAGACAAATGTTTGGACGAAAAATTGCCAAAATCGGTTGACGACCACGCCCACTTTTATATATGGGTATTATAAAGTGGCCTAATAAAAACATTTTAAGCCATATCTCTGTCAAATATAAAGATATATCATTGAAATTTTATGGCAGGAGTCCAACTATGGACATAAAACAAAAAACACAAAAATTTTGGAAAATGGGCGTGGCACCGCCTCTTTTTAGAAACAGGAATATACGAGATTTCTTAGCCCATAACTCGACAAATAATTTATATATAATGACGAAACTTGGTGTGTACACTTTTATTACTTGTGGTAATAGACACGCAAAAATTTATTGAAATCGATTTATGACCACGCCTACTTTTTAACAAAGATATTTCTGAAACACCCTTTGGGAATTTTTAACGTGAAATCTTTGTAACTAGAACTCGTAAAGGAATGAAATTTTGCACAAATAATAATATTCATATACTTAGTTGGATAACTGATAAAAATTTTGGAAAATGGGCGTGGCTACGCCCACTTTATGCAGCACTCACTTTATATAGAGTACAACGTGTTTCCATTAAACGCAAACAAACAATAAAAGCATACAGCTGAGTATCTAATGTTCGATTCCACTCGAACTTAGGCTTCCTTACTTGTTTTTTTTTAATTTTGAGCCAGCTTATAAAATATTTTAGTTGCCTCCAAATAAATTTCATGTATTAACGGCTTTCTATACTGGTTTGTTAAGAAAAGCCCACAAACGCATCTCTGATCACCACATCAAAAAAAATGGAAGCGGAATTTGGTGCTAAGATCGGACCCAGAGCTAAAGCAAAACATTTTAGGAGCGAAGGAGCGAAAAAAAAAACTTTTGCTCCGAGGCTCTGTAAGCAGGTCGAAAAATATATTGCCAGATCAGAACAAAGTACAATTTTGAACTATTGCACACAGGCACACAGAAACATTTTATTTGTAGTTATTAAAAAATTTTAGGTTAGAAAGAATTAATTCATTGTAAAGGAAACTAAAATTTTTGACTTCAAAAATTCCCTACATTTAGCTAATTTTTGAAAATCTGTCCTTTTTTCCCTACACTGCAAATTTGAGGTCAAATTTCCCTACATGTAGCCTCTTTTCCCTACACTTGGCATCACTGCCATGAAGTACCCACATAACTCTAGTTAGGATGTTTTAATAAAACGATTTTTCATACAATACTAGACTTAAGAGATTTGCTAGAAGATAAGTTGTTTTAACTGGTGCAAAATATTTCTATCTGAGTTAGGATAATTTTTATATCTTAATAACTTTTTAAATATTACTCCAATTTAAATGGGGATAAGACAGATCGATGGATTTTCCTCCAATGATTAACACTATAACAATAACTCAATTTTATCTCGAGTTAGGCTACTTTAATTTGCGGGCACAGATATATATCGGCTTAGTAATAGATGGCGTTTTCGTCAAAAAAGGATACACTCGATTTATTACTTTACCAAAGGGACGCCTAATACATCAATTTATCTGAAAATCATTTCCTTGTTGCTTTCATTAGACGTACTTTCATTTAAAGAGCATTTTTGGGAAATTTCTCATTTTATCTTAATTTTACGAAAATAGTAAACGGAAAATTATTTTTGATGTTTTCTGTGCATAACGAGTGTTTTCGAAAAAATTACCAGAAGAGGATATTTTTCTGAAATTTTTAATTTTAACTTAATTTTGGAAAAAATAATAAAGGAAAAAGTTTTTTTGTATTTTCTTTGCATAAAAAGTATTTTCCAAAAATTTACGCAAAGTGATATTTTTGGAAAATCTTTGATTTTTACTTTATACTATACTTTTTTTTAAAGAAATTTGGTTATTTTCGGCTAAAATCAGATTGTTTTAAAATTTCCTTATTAGAGAATTTTCCGAAAGTTGCTAATTTTTGCGAAAATTGTGAACGTAAAAACGATTTGGGTGATTTCTGTGCACAAGTAGCGTTTTCGAAAAAATTTCAACAGGGATATTTATTCGGAAATTTTTAATTTTAACTATTTTTTATTTTTTTTTTCACTCAATTGGGTATTTTCTTTAAATAAATTTTGTTATTTTCGATTAAAAAATTTCCTTCTTAGGGAATTTTTCGTAAATTTGGTGTTTTCTCTGCATGAGAAATTATTTAAAAAAATTTCCCAAAAGTGGATATTTTATCTTTTTCAGTGAAATAAGTATTTTTTAAAAGAAATTTTGCTATTCTTGCCTAAATTCAGTTTTTGAAAAAATTCCCAAGCTGTCGGATTTTTCGTGAATTGCAAATTTTTGCGAAAATAGTAAGCGGTAAAGCGTATTTGTAGTTTTCTGTGCATCAGAAGTGTTTTCGAAAAATTTATCAAGAGGATATTTTTGGGAAATTTGTAAAATTTCGGGAAATTTTTAATTTTAACTACATATTAGCTTTTTCAGCTAATTGCGTGGTTTATAAGGCAATTTAGATAATTTCGGCTAAAACTGGACTTTGAAAAAAATCTCCACTGAAAACGTCCATTCAGTGTATGAATACACACGCTTTTGCCTTAAAGCATGCAATGGTGCAAATAATAAAAGTGTGTTAAAAAAGTTAAATAAGTTGTGTTATAGTCTCACAGGCAATCACTGCAAAACGCTATCACTTCGCATCAAACCCTTTCTCATTACAACAACGCTTAAAAGTATGCCTCACACCAATTTCAAACTTATTTATCATTTCCTATCACATAAATATTTCCCTTAATTATTTCATCTTAGGCATCTGGCAACTGCCAGCAGCAGCAGCAGCATCAATGCTTCTTGAATAACACACGAAAAAGGCAAACTATAAAACTTTCATTGGTTAATCAATACTTTCAATAGATGCTACGCATGCCAAATTTTCTTCGAAGAACCGCACGCACGCAAAAGGAAAATCAAAAACAAAAACAACAACAACAAATCGACTTGCTGTTTATTTATGCCACACAACTAGGTTGCTTTCACTCATGCCCTTTGGGCATTTAGATATTTTACTGAGATCCAGGCAATTTTCTGTGCGGAGTGTAAAAACCACACGTTGCCTAGCGGCGATTTAGGCACATTTGCCAATTTCCCACATTCATTGCCTATCTAAAGTGTTAAATCACCTGATGCCGTCAGCATGATTTTAGGCGCATTAATCTTTTATAAAGAGTGCAAAAAAACATAAGAAGTTTTCTATCACAACTAACTCAGTCGCCCCTGTCACCGCTGTCGCCGCCATCAAGGCGTAAGCAACCGTCCTTTCGTCCGTCTGGAATACACAGTTGGGCAATTGTCGAACGATTGGTTACGCTTATCAATGATTGAAAGTCAAGAGAAATACCTAAATGAAAAAGGCAAAACTGAAATTATGTATGAAAAGGTAGAAGAGCAAGGTGACAGCGAAGGCAAAACAAAAAATGAAGCAAAGCAATAACAATGTGCAACAGCACTTTTGGTATTTTAGGTTCCTTGTTCCTCGACTGAAAGAGATAAAATATAGTGAAAGCAAAAAGTTTTCCAAAAATATAGATACCTACCCTTCTGGGATATTTTTCGAAAATGTTTTTTAGGCATAGAAAACGTAAAATGAAATCTCTTGAAAAAAAAACTACCCAATTGGTTGTAAAAAATAAAACTTAGTTGAAGTAAAAAATTTCCCAAAAATATCCCTTTGTGGTAGTTTTTTTTTTAAGTACAGAAATCAGGAAAAAAACCCTAAAAATTATGAAATCGGCAAAAAGAATTAAATACAAGTAAAATTATAGACTTTCCAAAAATATCCCTCTGTGGGATATTTTTCGAAAATATTTTTTATGCACAGAAAACGTAAAATGACAATATTGAAAAAAATAAAACTACCCAATTGGTTGTAAAAAATAAAATAAAGTTGAAATTAAAAATTTCCCAAAAATATCATTTTGTGGGAATTTTGTTTGAAAATACGTTTTATGTATAGAAAACAACAAAACCTCCTAAAAATTATCAAATTGGCTTAAAAAAGATTAATGTAGTTAAAACTAAATATTTTATAAAAATATCCATCTATGGGAAAATTTTCGAAACTATTTTTTATGCACAGAAAACGTAAAATGACAAAATTTCTTCAAAAAACTACCGAATATGCTGTAAGAAGTAAAATATAGTTGAAATCAAAAATTTCCCAAAAATATCCCTTTGAGGGAAATTTTTCGAAAATATTTTCTATGCACAGAAAATATCAAAAACACCAATAAATGCCAATAAAAAAAATTTACCTCATTTACCTCAGGGAACAAAACGCTTTGGGGGTTTTACTATATGGATAGGTTATTTCTCTCTGTAAGGGACCTACTTATTCTGCCACCAGACAACAACCCTCAATTTGCGTCACAGTGTAGTCAAACCGCCATCAAATACCGCCAAGGCTATGCGAGCGAAGAAGTCGCAGGAAGCTACGATTAAATGCTGCCCAGCCAAGGCGCTTGTTAAGGAAACAAAAAGTTCATCGTTGCTAAGCAACATTTCGCAGTTTTTTTTTATATATCTACACATCTCTTATAACTTTTTTCTCTGCTTACACATAGCTTTAGCTGACGCTGACAAATTTAAAAAGTTTTTGATCTATCAAAATTTCTCTCGTTTTTTGCCATGTGCGCGCATGATTTTGCATATTTTTTTCTTTCGTCGGTGTTTTGTGGTTGAATGCTTCTTTCTCATACATAGTTACTATTCGTATAAGCGGATGCGTTTGCAAATTTTATGCTTCACTGCTGTCCCTTGAATTTAGATAGACTTTCTTTTCAAGTGTGCTTTATATTTTTCTTAATAGTACATGAGTGTACGTAAAGAGAATAAAATGTGGTATTTGTTGTACAAAAAAGTGCAAGTGTTTAAAAATAGATGCTTTAAAGAAATTTCATATTTTATTTATAGAACAATTTCACATCTTTTAATGTGCTTCTTAAAGATAAATGCAATAGATTTAAATTTCTTAAATTCTTTGTTTTTATTATGGAAATCTTAAATCTATTTTACTTATTATGAATAAGGGAATATGTACCTGGATTGCCGAGCGTACATCGGACTGTTGATCTGAGCAAAGTCGATTAAGTTAAAAGAAAAGAGTGAGAGAAAAAAATTATCTTTTGAAAAGTTGGGCCCTCTTCATGTCCTTATTCATCTCTTCTTCGCATTAGTCTACCACTGCCTTTCCCTATACTATTCCCTTTTCCTTTCCATTTCCCTTTCATTTATGTTTTCTTTTCGCTTTCCCGTCACATTCTCCTTCCCTTCCCCTTTCTACATCGCTCCCTCTTAAGACTCCTTTTCTGTCCTTCTCTTCTTAAAATCCCTACTCAACACCTTTCATTTAATTCCAATATCGCTGAGAAATATTCCGGGTCATCCGGTCCACGTTTTAACAAAAATCTGGAGATCCGAGGCCAGGAATAATAATGTAGAAGTCCTGATGTATGCTCCCTAAGAAAAAAAATATATATCTGACCTCACAGGAGTACTCACGGTATACTACCTCATAGAAAAACACAGAGAGGGTAGGTGCCCTATCGTAGATGTTGCAGAAGCTGCAAAGGCGAAGAAGGAGATGATTGAACAGCTTATCTACAACTATTCGAATCGTGACTAAAGAACCAGAATAATAGAGTAAAATAGAATATCCTGTATCCATCCTTTTGAATTTAGGTATCTAAGAATCCCAATCCCCTCAGCTCTGACGCCCTTGAGTTCCGAGAGAATGTCGAAGAAAGGTTTCCCAAGGAATTTCATTCTACAAAGGGCACTCACATAATAGGTGCTCCACCGTTTCCTCTGCTCCAGGAAGATTACGGCTGCGGCACAGAGTGTGATGGTCCCATCCCGCGTAGTGCCGCGTAGGTACCAATATCCCAAAGTTCTGTAAATACCGCAGTTAAACGAGAAATGTATCTCTTGTCCATCTATAATATGGCTGAGGATCGCATTTCATTTTATGAATGCCACAGACTTCTGCAGAGCCAGCAGATCTGCAAACTGTTTCCATCTGCCCTTAGCTTTCTCAAAGCATTGTCGATAGATTGGGCCCTTGCTGAAACCCAGTGGCGTAAGAACTTACTCCGTCTCTGCGATATCCAGAGCCGGGCCTTGCCTGGTTTGCTCATCCCATCAGCTATTTCATTTCACTGATCAGAGATATGCTATGTGGACTTGCCTCATGATACCGCTGCAGATCTCAGAGCCTTCAGAGCCGCCTGATTATCTGAGAAAACAACAGGCCTATACAATTGCCCTGAGTGTGACCCTATCGCGGCAGCCACTAAGGGCCTAACCTAACCTTCATCTCCTTATTCTTTACCTTATTTTCTCTTTCTTCTTCTTCTCATTCTTCGTATTCTTCTTCTTCTTCTTCTTCTTCTTCTTCTTCTTCTTCTTCTACTTCTTATAATTAACCTCCATCTTCTTCTTCTTCTTCTTCTTCTTCTTCTTCTTCTTCTTCTTCTTCTTCTTCTTCTTCTTCTTTTTCTTACCCTTCCTCTTCTTCCTCTTCTTCTTCTTCGTCTTCTTACTTATCTTTTTTGCTTCTTCCCCTTCATCCCTTTCTTCTTCTTTTTCCACTTCTTCTTTGCATGTTGTCATGGTTTGAAATTGTTTTCCAAACCACAAAAAAAAAACAAAGGTATTTTTAACCTCTGCCACTAACCCAGCACACAACAACTCACCTCAACCCACCTCTAAATTATCCTGATTAGCCCAGCAAAGCCAAGGCACAGATTTAGGACGCTCGCACTTAAATAAAAGCATAAAATAGCTAGAAAAACGACAATATTAGATTAATTTAAAGACTTTTCAACATTTTAATGCGTAAAAGCAACAAAAACAGCAACAAAAACAGCAACAAACACATTAAATAGTAACAGCAACAAACAAGAGGTCATGGCCGAAATTTCTTAGCAAGTGATTTGATAAATTACTTTAGCAAGTAAAAAGCATGAGAGAAAGGGGGAAAAGGACATCAGGCACTGGGCACCAGCTGAAAGGTTCACCAAACTCAAAACTGTTTTTTTGTTGTTTTTTTCTTTGTTTTTTTTTCCTTTGCCGTTGAGTGATGTTTGACATTTGTGAGCAAACCGGCCCGTAGGCCAAGCAAGGACAAGGCAAGCCAAGCCAAGAAGGGAAGGGAAGTAATAAAATGTGAAATTAAATAAAATGTGCATATAAAATAACTTAAAGCGCTTATTTGGCTATTCTCATTGTTGTTGTTATTATTATTGCTGTTTAACGCTGTAACAATATTACTTGTTGCTGTTGTTATATGGCACGCATCAGGAATTGGGAGGTAGTACGAAAGGATTAACGCAGTAAAACGGCTAAGCAAAGAAATGTTGACAGATTTGAAATTTTATTGAGGACAAATAAAATATATTTTGTGTTTTTATTTAAGAAAAATTGAAAAAAGTTAAAAGTTGAAATGTTAACATAAACGTACAAAAAAGTAGGAGGAAAGTATTAAAAACAACAACAAAAATTTAAATATAAATGCTACAACAGCAAACAAAAAAATCTAAAATAAACAACAAACAAAAACTTTTTGCCAGGTGTTTTTTTTATGGCAAAACGTGCAACAATTTTATGTTTACAAAGGTAAATTTTTATGCCTTGCTTGTGGCATACCCCGCACTCCTCTCCCGCTCTACCTCTCTATTCTGCTATTCACAGCCTTCGAGCCATGAAACAAATTTCGGAATTTATGCACCAGCAAAAAAGGGGAAAAGAAAGCGCTAGAGGACATTCTTGCGTCCGTGTAATAATCATAAAACGAAGTTACAACTGAAAACACTCAATCATTTTATAGAAAAATATAAGAAAAACAGCAAATCAGCGGGTGGTGGTGTTGCCAGCGGGAAAAGGTAAGAAAAAAAAAAATAAAAAAAAAATGGCACCGCGTGTTTTGTAGCATTACAAATGTGTTGTTGTTCAACAAGTCGCATCACTTAATTTCCGTTTTTATACCTTTCATGAGAATGAAATGGTATTATAACTTAGTGCCAAAAATTTTTTGTCGAAAGTACCAGAAGGAAGCGTGGGGGACCCACCAAAATATATACCGATATGATCAGAATCACGAGCTGAGTCGATTAAGCCATGTCCGTCTGTCCGTCTGTCCGTCGGTCCGTCTGTCCGTCTGTCCGTCCGTCCGTCTGTGTGAACGCAAACTAGTCCCTCAGTTTTTGAGATATCTGAATGAAATTCGGAATAAAGGTATGTTGTTATATGCGGCTGATCATTTGTCGGAACCGGCCGAATCGGACCACTATAGCATATAGAAAACAACCGATTATTCAGATATACATGAAATTTTTGGAAGTAATTTGTGCATAACTTCCCCATTTATACAGCTAAGGACATGAAACTTTGAAGTAGACGTGCCCATTTTGGCCCAAAGAAGGTTACCGAAAATTGTCAAGAATCGGACCACTATAACATATAGTTCCACAACATCCGATTATTCAGATATACACATTTTGGTGTATAACTCCTCCATTTTAACAGCTAACGGCCTAAAATTTTGAAGTATTTGTACCCATATGGACCCAAACGGGATTGCCGAAAATTGTTAAGATCGGACCACTATAACCTATAGCTCCCCTACAACCGATTGTTCAGATATGGACATTTTGGTGTATAACTTCTCCATTTTAACAGATAACGGCGTGAAATTTTTAAGTATTTGTACCCATATGGGCCCAAACGGGATTACAGAAAATTGTTAAGATCGGACCACTATAACCTATAGCTCCCCTACAACCGATTGTTCAGATAAACACATTTTGGTGTATAACTCCTCCATTTTAACAGCTAACCGCGTGAAATTTTTAAGTATGTGTACCCATATTGGCCCAAACGGGCACGGTAGGCAGGAAGCGACGATAGGTTGCATGAAAATGTCGAGAAAAAAGGAAAGTGGGGTTGTGTTATGTGATGTTTATAGATGGAACATCCGTTGAAATTAAAATCCGAGCTGCTCCTTTTTCAAGGATATCCACATTTTTTGTTTTTTTTGAAAGGATCAAATATTGAGAAAATCGAAAATTCGCCACCGTCCAAATTTTTCCGATTTCAATACATTATTTGGTCGCTAAGGGATACAAAAAAAGGTATTAAAAAGAAAACAGGACACCTGTAGTGGAAAAATCCAATGTGAACAGGACCTAAAGGATAACCACTGAAATATAAAATAACACAAAAAGTACCCACTTTAATTTGCGTATAACTCCTAACATGTTAACTCTACGTGAAAATTCCTTATAATATGTTTCATTCAGAATAAATAAAGGAATATTTCTTTGATATACAATTTTGATGTACCTGCAGTGGTTAATGCACTTTGGTCCATCTAAAGTGAAAATTTCAAAAAAAGTACGTTTTTTTTATGGTGCTATTTTAAGTTCAAATATTTTTCTAGTTTATGTAAATATTTTAATCTAATGATCCAATTCTCATTCTTACATATCTATACGTTAATATTAAAAAGAATTAGAGCTGAAATACGCGCTAGCTGTGCACGGTGGGCGGTAAGCAACAATAGGTTGCATGAAAATATCGAAAAAACGATCGCCGGCTAAACACTTACGTAAAATGATATTCTAATATACTTCATAAACACACAGCAAGCGTGAATAAAATCTCCAACATTTTTTTTAAACGAAAATTAGTACCAGCACACAGCTAGGCACATATTCGTTGGGCCATCGTTTTTACGATATTCCCATGCAACCTATTGTTGCTTCCCGCCCACCGTGCACAGCTAGCGCGTATCTCAGCTCTAACTCTTTTTTAGTATTAACGTAGAGATATGTAGGAATGAGAGTTGGATCATTAGATTAAAATATTTACATAAACTAGAAAAATATTTGAACTTAAAATAGCACCATAAAAAAACGTTCTTTTTTTGAAATTTTCACTTTAGATGCACAAAAGTACATTAAGCACTGCAGGTACATCAAAATTGTATATTAAAGAAATATTTCTTTATTTATTCTGAATGAAACATATAATAAGAAATTTTCACGTAGCGTTAACATTTTAGGAGTTATACGCAAATTAAAGTGGGTACTTTTTGTGTTATTTTATATTTCAGTGGTTATCCTTTAGGTCCTGTTCACATTGGATTTTTCCACTACAGGTGTCCTGTTTTCTTTTTAATACCTTTTTTTGTATCCCTTAGCGACCAAATAATGTATTGAAATCGGAAAAATTTGGACGGTGGCGAATATTCGATTTCCTCAATATTTGATCCTTTCAAAAAAAACAAAAAATGTGGATATCCTTGAAAAAGGAGCAGCTCGGATTTTAATTTCAACGGATGTTTCATCTATAAACATCACATAACACAACCCCACTTTCCTTTTTTCTCGACATTTTCATGCAACCTATCGTCGCTTCCTGCCTACCGTGCGGGATTACCGAAAATTGTTAAAATCGGACCACTATAACCTATAGCTCCCCTACAACCGATTGTTCAGATATGGACATTTTGGTGTATAACTTCTCCATTTTAACAGATAACGGCGTGAAATTTTTAAGTATTTGTACCCATATGGGCTCAAACGGGGTTACCGAAAACTGTCAAGATCGGACCATTATAACATATAGCTCCCATACAACCGATTGTTCAGATATGGACATTTTGGTGTATAACTCCTCCATTTAAATAGCCCAGGCACCATTTTTTCTAATAAATCCTTCCATAAATAACCCACAGAATTGAAATTATAAATTATACTAAATTAGGCTATGTACATACATACATAGGTAACTTTTCATTTCCCCACTCATGAAAGGTATGAAGTCTTCGGTACGGCCAAAGACAGCCGCGCTTTTACTTGTTATGACTAAACAAATAAATAAATGGATAAATTGAGCCGATTTTGTAGCGTTGAGCAGAAGATGGTGGCGGTGAAAGGGTTAAAAGAGCAGGAGATGCATAAATGTGGATGATTGAGTTACTTCAGTTGGCCTAATGTTCTGGGAATATTAATATGAATATTTTTTTTTTTGTACAAGCTCAAAGGTTAAACTAATGAATATTAAAATATATAAGCAAAATAAGGGTAAAGGTAAATACGAAAAACAAAATCAAATCGTACAATTTATAAAAAACGAATAAGTCGCGAGTTCAAGATGGGTAATAAAAAATTTAAATAAGAACTCTAATAACAGCAAAGTTCATAATGATTTCAAAAAGGGGCGAGAACAAAAAAAAATCAAAAAAGTGACAACCATAAAAAAAATATTTCTAGCTTTCCTAAGCACCTTCAAGCTGATGCACATGTTGTAACATTTAATTGAATTTTTTCAATTTTATTGAGCTAAAAAATTTCAAACAGGTGGCAACCTGCAAACAAATTTAATTTTGCACTAAGAGCTGCTAAAATTTTTCGCAGAATTACCCGACATGCTGTAATATTATTTTATTATATTAATTTAATTAACCTAAAATTTCTAACAAAGTGGCAAACCTAAAAAGAAATATTTCCAACAATTAGCCTTCTTAAACTGCTTCAATTTCATACCGATATTGCACTATTTAATTGATTTTTGCAAATTTTATTGAGCTACAAAATTCGAATAGGTAGCAACCCTCAAACAAATTTTTGTTTAGCAATAAGAGTTGCTAGAATTTTTCACAAAAATACTCGATATGCTGTAATATTATTTTATTATATTAATTTAACTAACCTAAAATTTCTAACAAGATGGCAACCCTAAAAAGAAATATTTCCAACACAGCCTTCTCGAACTGCTTCAATTTCATACCCGTATCGTATATTTAATTGATTTTTGCAAATGTTATTGAGTTAAAACATTTCAAACAGGTGGCAACACTCAACAAATTTTTCGTGTGCAATGAGTTTCAAAATTTTTTCGAATATATGCACAATATGCTATAATGTTTCTTTTATGTAGTAATTTTTCTTCAATCTAATGTTTTCAAGAAGGTTGCAGCGCTAACAAAAAATATTTTCAGCGTTTAGGAATATATATATTTGCAATATGCAATATTTAATAGATTTTTGCAAATCAAATTGAGCTACATACATTCAAATATGTGGCAACCATAAAAAATTCCTTTTGCAATGAGAGCTCCTAAATTTTTTTTTAGAAAACACACGACACTACTTTCAAAAAAATAAACGAAATGCTATATGTTTACTTTATTAATTTACCTAATCTGAATTTTTTAGCAAGTGGCAACCCTAATTAAAATATTTTCAGCGTTTAGCTTTCTTGAGCTCATTTAATTAAATATCAATATTTGTAATATTTAATTGATTTTTGCAAACTTTGTTGGGCTACAAAATTTCAAATATGTGGCAACTCTCAAAAATAATCTTGTTTTGTAATTTGAGTTCCTACAATTTTTCACAAATACACGATATGCTATAATATTTTTATTTTAATAATTTTTCTATTTGAAATCTTTTCAAAAAGTGGCAACTCTAACTTTTATTTGCTAGAAAATTATCCTTTTGTTATCGGGAACAATCCGAGAAAAAAATAATTTAAGTCCGTAAATCTTAGGTTTTACGGAGATTACAATTATTCTGACTAAATCGCAGATATTGGTGAAAGTTCCCTTCTCTTCTTCTTATTTTTCTTCTTTTTATTCTCATTCTTCTTGTTCTTATTGTTCTTATTCTTCTTCTTATTATTATTATTAATAATATATAATACAATGGCGCTATTATAACTCTGACGAGTTTTATGGCCGAGCTTCTCTCCCAATTCGAGGTGTGCTCCTTTTTGTTTTTTCCTACTAATTGGGTGGACCTACAGTTTTATGCCGGCTCCGAACGGCGAATGCATTTTTTGTGAGAAGCTTTTTCATGGCAGAAATACTCTCGGAGGGTATGCCGCCCACTGCCGAGAGGTGACCGCTGCTCTTAAAAAACCCAATAATTGGATTTTTACTAATTAGAAAAATTTGTTTGGCTCGGACCGTGGTTTGAACCCGAGACCTCTGGCATAGCAGGCGAGCACTCTACCCACTGCACCACAGCGGCCATTATTATTATTATTATTATTCTTATTCTTCTCTACTTCTTCTTATTCTTCTTCTTCTTCTTCCTCACATTCTTGTTGATATTAAAGTGCTTCATGTCCACATAATTAAACGGTTTAACTCCATCATTCCTATCGAAATATGAGATGACGTAAAGTGTCTTTCATCCTTTGTTTTGCAGACAATTGTTATGACAGGGATATAAGTTTAAGTGCCTTCATCACTGCAGCTAAACAACTCCAGACGACATTTAACCCAAAAAACCCTCATCAAACTTAAATCGAATTAAGAAATAAATTTAAATTGTTAACGACACGCGCAATTAATCAGCCAATCAGCTGGACAAATGAAAACCAGTATCAATGGACACACGAGAGTGCGTATCATTCGAAGGAGTCAAGCGGACCAACAAAACCCAACAAAAATTTAGTTAATCCCTTCACTATCTCAAAGACATCTATATTATGTACATATATTGCCTTTTTGACGAAACATGACACCCCAAAAACCAGACCCATATGCCCAGCCATTTACTCACCACTCTTCGCCCGATTTGCACACTTGATATCAAATATTCATTCAAGCGTAAATATTGCTACTAACATGCCAAGTCAGACATACAAACATATGTTGGGTACATGGATCTGCTTCTGACAACCTTGACTAGAGCCGAGTCGAGCGAGCAAATTCTAATTTGTGCTGTGTGTGTTTCGGCTGCCGGTGCTGCCTGTTGGCATGAAAATGTCAGCAAATGTGACCCATATTAAATTTTATATGAGTTCCACCAATTGTGCCCGAAATGTCAAAGATTTCCGTTATGCGCCAATGAATCGTGTCGAAATAACGGCACAAACAACACACACACGGTGGCAGCGCAGCAGCAAAATGAGCAAAGTAAGTAAAATGAGCAAGGAAAGGGAGTTAGGCAGAGTGTGTGTAGATGGGTATGTGAGGACTTTTGTGGGTACTTATGTGTTGGCTAACATAAAATATCCATGGGAAAATGAAGGCTTTGTAGGAATCTCTAAACTAAGTTTAATGCTGCCAAAGTTAATAAAAAAAACCAAATAAAATTTATTTAATGTGCTTTTATTTATTTTACAGTAAGGTGGCAACCTTAAAAATATTTTTCTTTCATTTTTAATTTAAATGTTTTTGTATTAATGTCAACCTTGTCTGGATGTTTATAAAAATAATATATGAAACGGAAAAAATGTTTTTTATATAAGCAGGTGGCAACTCTATGCAAATATTTTAGCTTCTCACCTTATCCTCACACCATTTCATTTGTCTGAAATCAGCTTAGCTAATTTAACGGCATAAAGTCAATTACGTAACTTTAAACAGTCCACCAAATCCTCTTTTACTTTTGAATTAGGTGGCAACCTCAAGCATTTAAATTTTCCCAATTTAGATTTTTGTTAATGGAAACCTTGTCTGAATATTTATACAAATTATATGAAAATAATAAAAAAATTATTTTTACTTAATAGGTGGCAACTCTAGGCAAACAAGTTTGGCTGCTTTACTTATACTCAAAATATTTAGTTTGTATACAATTAGCCTGTAAATTGGCTAAAGCATTAAGAAAGAAAATTTTGTATGTATTTTGGCACAGGTGGCAACCATAACCAACCATTTTTTTCGTCTTAGTTCTAGCTCTATTCTAATGTAGCTTTACTGCTGATAAGAAATTGATTTAAAAAAAATTTATTTAAAAAAAATATTTAAACAATCCATCAAATCCTCTTTTAATTTTGAATTAGGCGACAACCACAGACATTTAAATTTTCTTAATTTAGATTTTTTTGTTAATGGCAAACTTGTCTGAATATTTATACAAATTATATGAAAATAATGAAAATTTATTTTTACTTAACTACACAGTAAAAAATGATAGTTTAATTCTAATATCATTTGGTACTTGATTTAATCATTCTTGGAATTAAATTTGAATTTTAATGCTAAAAAGTCTTATTTTTAAACTATGAGAAGTTTTACAATTTTATTTATTCCAAAATAGTTTCAAAATAAAGCCTTGAAAAGTATTAAAATTCTCTCTAAAGAAATTTAATTATTTATGGTTTAAAAACAAATCCTGAAAAGTATAAAAAACTTTCTCTTTCTCAATGTATATTACCATCAAAAATTTTTTGGTTTGAAATCAAAACCAAAAAAATATTAAAACAAATTTTCATAAAAAAAGTCAAAATAAATACTGTATGTACATACATAAACAAAATGTTTCTAAAAGTTCCCTACGTGATCCCTACGTGATCCAAGTAAGAAAATGTCCAAATCGGATGCTGATCCCAAAGCAGTAATCTATCTAACAGATGATGCAGATACCATAGTGGAAAAGGTAAAAAAAGCGGTAACAGACTCTGATGTTCATTACAATCCGGAAACATGTCAAGGTGTAAGCAATATAAAAGCAATACATTCGCTACTCACGGGCAAAAGTGTGCAACAGATTTGTGAGGATGCCAAAGATATCGATACTGGCAAATATAAAATGCTTGTCGCAGAGGAGATAGTCGAACATTTACGTCCCATACGCAATAAAATCCAACAACAGCTGTTGCGACGTAATGAGTTAGTTTATTTGCTTGAGATGGGCGCAGAGAAGGCGCGTGAAACGACTGCACAACGATGGCGGAAGTTAGGCAAAAAATTGGTTTGGGTGCACATACGCATATGCCATAGATGCAGCAGGCGTGTAAGGCGGAGGAGCAGGACCAAGGTGCTATGAAAGCTTTGTCGTCAGTGACAGCTAAAAAGCCAAAGACTGAGTTGAAAAAGATGGTGGGTGATACTGAAGTGCCAGTGGTGCCCAAACAGATGCTGAGCGTCGAAAAGAAACAGCAAATACATGTGGAAATTCAAACAAATGTAGATATGGAACAACCATTGAAATTGGATGTTAAGCCTGTGGTGGCAGCAACAACGGCGGCCAATAATAAGACCGAAACAACAAAAACGATAAAAGAAATTGCATTCAGTTCAGAGACGCCAGCTAAGACGGATGCTTCGACGACGACACCGACGATGACACAAACAATGCCTGGGCCCGACAAAGAGACAAAAATAGATGATAAACAATAAAAAAGAGTTTAAGATTTAGATAAAGGCTTTTTGTATAAGCCAAATAATTTGTTGACTAAGAAGCTGTTTTACTCCCATTTTATTTGTATATATGTATGAGTGCATGTATGGCTAGTGTTTATTAAAATTTTTAGTGTTTAAAATATATATGAGCTATTATAAATCCAAAAAAGTATAAAATTTATTCCAGTTTGCGGATAGATCTTATACCATTTCAGCTATTTTTTTTACCAAAAATATTATAAAAATAATCAAAATTTGGTTTTGATTTAATTCCATAAAAGTATAGAATTTATTCCAATTTTTGTATTGATCTCATATCATTTCAACTACTTTTAATACCAGAAATATTCTAAAAATAATCAAAATTTGATTTTGATTTAATTCTAAGAAAGTATTAATTTGACACCAAGGATAATTTCTGTCTCTCAATATTCTCTTCTTTTTTTTTAAACCAGAATGGTTTTAATTTAATGCTTTTTGGCATTGTTATATATAAATACCAAAATGGTATTAAAATTAAACTAAAATTTTTACTGTGTAGGTGGCAACTCTAGGCAAACAAGTTTGGCTGCTTTACTTATACTCAACATGTTTAGTTTGTATATAATTAGCCTGTAAATTGGCTAAAACATTAAGAAAGGAAATTTTTTATGTATTTTGATATATGTAGGTGGCAACCCTAACCAACCATTTTTTTCGTCTTAGTTCTAGCTCTCTCCTAATGTTGGTTTACTATTTACAAGAAACTGATTTAAAAAAAAATTTATTTAAAAAAAAATATTTTTTTTTTCAGTGGCAACTCTGCAACGAAAAAGTTGTTAATTGGCAACGTTAACCAAAGTTAGTATGGTTTTGTATGATTGGCAACTCTTGCGGAAAATATATCACCAAGAAGGCTAAGGTCCACCTGAAAACATCTTTAAAATATTTGAACATCTGGCAACTCCATATAAAATTATTACTGCCTATTACTTCTCTTCTTATTTTTTTTCCTACAGGGTATTTCTTAACAGTCGCATTTTACCCAGAAAGACCCAACCATTTGATGTTTATTGTTCGTGTGTCGTGTAGCGAAATGGGTCTTAAAAATGTCTCATGGCACCGTCCACCGCTCGGCTGCTCACCACTTGCTGTATACGTCAGGGTCAACAAAAACAGAATTATAAAATTTAATAGGCTTGTTAAATATGAACTCCTATAATAACAACAATAATAATAAAAAAGTGGATCTATAGTATTGAACTTAAAGGGCTAACTAATTATATGTGAAGAGGGTACTAAGGCACTTTGACCATGGATACGCTATGCAGGATACTTGAAGAGTGACATTTTTGATGGCGTTTTCGTGCTTCAGGTTGGTATTTTTATCTGTTAGGTTTGGAATTACGGAAATAAAAAGGTATTTTATTGCATTTTTTCAAATGAAAATTTTTGTTTATGAAGAAACTTGTAAAATATTATTTAACAGGCTTTTTATTGTCTTTGCTGCAAGTTTTCGAAAGAGCCTCGAAAAAATATTCAGAGTTCAAGGAATATAAATATGGATTCTTGAAAGACTAACTACATTGTTCTGTGTCAGCGCTTCGATAACTATGCCGCCTTGCTCTCCCTGAAAATGGCAGAATGTAGACTTATCATTGAGCTCCTAACGGGACACTGTCTTTTAGAAACACATGCTTTCAAAATGGGACTAACTGGTGAAAGTGAATACAGCGAATGTAGTTTGGCTTTTGTGTACTTGAATTTTGAGTCTGCAGTGATCTGTTACACAGAGAAAAAAGTGCAATGGTTTTTTCAACCAACTTCTTGGTTAATGTTTTATTGGTTGATTTATTCATGTCAAAAGGAAAAAATGTAATATTTACATTTTCATTGTACCATTAACCAATATTTTGGTTACAATCAATATCAAACAAAAAGTTGGTTTCCCCAACGTGTATATTTGTTATATTAACGAAAATATTGGTTAATTCATATCTAAAAAAAACGTAAAAATATTTATGAAGCTTTATGGCTTCGGCTCTGTTGTTACCATCGCCTTCAACACCGTTTGTGCTTGACGAAGTTGAATGTCTGGACCCGAATTGCAGAGGGCGAGACAGTTTTTTGATGTTGTGATGAGCGACACTTGAAAAATTTACGTTTATGAACAAAAGCAAATTGCGCTTCAAACCCTTCAAACTGTGCATACATATTTTTATTTTATTTAAACAAAATGAACAAGGTGTTGGTTAATATTACCAACAAATTGTTTAATAGTAACAAAAAATTGCTTGAAGATTTCAACTAACATTTTGTTATATCAACAAATATCATGGTTAGTTTACGCAAGTTATTCTGTATAGCTTTCGTTGGCGCATTCGCATGCGGCTGTGAAAAGCTTCTGTAATTCTTAGCCGTTTTATGCATAGTTCGAGCTATATAGCATGAATTAGCAACTCATACACCCCAACTGAATAAATACAAGGGTTATAAATATGGTATGTATGTGCATATATACATCCAATATATGCACATACATATGTACATACATATTTTTATTTTATGTAACAAAAAATTGGTTGAAGATTTCAACCAACATTTTGTTATATCAACAAATATCATGGTTAATATGACCAAAAACATGCTCAAAAAAATCAAACAATACCATGTTTAATATAACCAACAAATTGTTTAATAGTAACAAAAAATTGGTTGAAGATTTCAACTAACATTTTGTTATATCAGCAAATATCATGGTTAATATGACCAAAAACATGGTCGAAAAAATCAAACAATACCATGTTTAATATAACCACAAAATTGTTTAATAGTAACAAAAAATTGGTTGAAGATTTCAACTAACATTTTGTTATATCAACAAATATCATGGCTAATATAACCAAAAACACTGTCTAATATATCAACCATGGTAATGGTAATATTAAACAAAATTCACATTGATTCCATTTGAAGTGTGAAATTAGTACTATTAACCAACTTTTGGTTGATTTTTCTCTCAGTGTAAAAGTACGCTTACAATTCTCAATTTGCTTTTGGGAAGGTCAATTTTCGCTTTGAAGCATTTAACTCTGCACACTGACTAATGGCGAATACTTCCGCTTGAAAGGCGCTCGGAAAACATCTCAGAGGTAAGAATATACTTGCTCGCGCATCATAGAAGCCGGCAGCTCTTGCTTCTGACGTTTTCGAACCGTCAATGTACTACACTATATGGTTATTTCTTAAGATGACCTACAATCTGGAGTCCTTCCAAGTTGATTTGTGGCCGAGCTCGATTCTAAACCATTTTTCAAATTGGTTTTTCTTATTTATGTCATCCTGAGTAAGCAGATGGATTGGCAATCTTTCTCCCAGTCTCTGCATGCCTTGAGATGATAAGACCCTTTTTAAGTCGATGAATTTCCAAACTTTAACAACAATTTGCTAATAAACTGTTAGTTGCTCTTATCTGCTCTTTTTATTTTTGTAATTTGTATGAACTGCTCTATCTCCTGACAAAATTGTATTAATCGAGGACTGGTATATTATACTAAAGCCAACCCAATGGAGACACAAAAGTGATTATGCTACCACCTTAATTTCAATTCTTCTCTATTAATTATTGAACTTGTAGCAGTAAATAGTGCTAAAGCTGTCAAAACAAAGGCAAAACAAAATGCATGCGTTTGCAATTTATTTACAAATCAAGTTTAGATAGAGCCTTAGTAAATTTCTATAATTTTTACTTTCATTTTGCGTCGCTTTTCCGGGTCAATGCCTTATTTGCTGCATAACCTTGGTACAAACTTCTTAGTAGAAAAATTAAAAAATACTTGAAAAAGTAACTTTTTATAGTGCACAACAAAAAAAAAAAAATAGCAATCAACTGCATTTTATTTGCACATTGCTCACGCTTTACCTTGCGCCAGACGCAGCACACACGTTTATATGACAGCTGTCATAAATGTCATGACAAGCATGTTAAGTGAACACGCAAATGCATATATGCAGATACACACATACATATGTATTTGATATATATGTATGAACACAAACATATTTCCATAAATAACAGCTGTACGTTAATGCTGTGCCAGTGATGATGCTGCTGCTGCATTGTAGATGGTGGGAATGATGATCCCCTAGTGCTACTTGGTGGCATAGCAGCGCACCAATCAAGCGAAACAGCCACCAGCCACACAGCCACAAAACGCAATGCGCACGCAAAATGTAAAAAAAATATACATAAATTGAAAACTACATAAATTTTCATTTAGAACGTTGACGACACGGCACACACATGGTGACATGGCAAGCGATAGCGATGGCTGAAGTGATAATAATATTATGCAACAACGATGAAGCCAAGGCAACAGTGGTGGCAGTAGGAGGACTTAGGTAGTTAGAGCTGTGATGGCGTGCGGGAAATATTAAAAAGAAATTATAAAAATATTTATATAAAGTTTATAAAATTAAAAAAACAAAAAAAAATCCACCACAGAGTTGATGGCGTTTTTTGTTAATATGGAAAGTGTCTACACAAACAAACCCACCAAACAGCCATGCATCACACACGCTTCGCCACTTCAAAAGCATTCTTAACTACATATATTTAAACCAATTTTTAAAAAACTGCAGTCGGAATTAGCAAAAGTCGTGAAATGTTTGATTTTATTTGATTTTGATATTCGTCGCTTTTTAAAATGACGATTTTTCCTGATTTTCATTTTGTGCTGATTTCATATTGCTCAAAATCAAAAGCGGCCTGATTTCAAAATGAACGATTTTGCCTGATTTTGATTTTGCGCTGATTTCATATTCCTCAAAATCAAAAGCGGCCTGATTTCAAAATGAACGATTTTGCCTGATTTTGATTTTGCGCTGATTTCATATTCCTCAAAATCAAAAACAGCCAAATATCAAAATTAGCGATTTTGCCTGATTTTCATTTTGTGCTAATTTTGATTTTGTGCTAATTTCATATTGCTAAAATCAAAAGCAACCAAATATCAAAATTAGCAATTTTGCCTGATTTTCATTTTGTGCTGATTTCATATTGCTAAAACCAAAAGCAGCCAAATATCAAAATCAATGCTTTCACAGTTTTGCTATTTACGCTTACATGAACACATGTGTGTATGTACATAATTTCTTACCCTCTGTATTACGTTTGTATACATACATATGTATGTATGCACATGTAAGCGTAAATAGCAAAACTGTGAAAGCATTGATTTTGATATTTGGCTGCTTTTGATTTTAGCAATATGAAATCAGCACAAAATGAAAATCAGGCAAAATTGCTAATTTTGATATTTGGCTGCTTTTGATTTTAGCAATATGAAATTAGCACAAAATCAAAATTAGCACAAAATGAAAATCAGGCAAAATCGCTAATTTTGATATTTGGCTGCTTTTGATTTTGAGCAATATGAAATCAGCGCAAAATCAAAATCAGGCAAAATCGTTCATTTTGAAATCAGGCCGCTTTTGATTTTGAGCAATATGAAATCAGCACAAAATCAAAATCAGGCAAAATTGTTCATTTTGAAATCAGGCCGCTTTTGATTTTGAGCGCAAAATGAAAATCAGGCAAAATCGTTCATTTTCATATTTTTTCATATTGATTAACTGCGACTTCTGATTTTTTAAAGGCGGAATCAAAATCAAAATCAACAGAAATGAAACTTATGCCAGTTTTTTAAACACTGATTTAAACATTGCATATTTATAGGCGAACGAACGAAATTGCGTTGTTAAAACGATTTTTGATGTGTAAACGAATGATGGGAATTTATTAATAAATAAATTTTATGGCATAAACGCACACAAACACATGTAAGCAAACCCAGGCAGTTGTGACTTAAATAAGAAAGTGTATTCCCTTCAGCAATTAGTGCTAGTTCAAAGCTAGCGCAGGACTAGCTTATAAAGATAGGGAGAGAGTTGGTTATCTATCTAGCTTACAAACAGAGAAAGAGAGAGAGTTGGTTGGCAATGTTTTTAACTGTCTCTTTCAACATGGTCATAACCTGCTAAATGGCAATTGCCCCCCTCTGCATAGCACTAGAGCCCGTTCTAAACTGCCTCTAATGTGTGGGTAGTTCTGTAGTAATTTAAAAACTAGGTGTTCCCAAGTGGCGCCATGCTGCGCGAAACAGAAGCAATTGGCGCGCTCTGTTGGACTCGGCCAGAATCGTCTAGACCAGGGATGGGCGCCGCAAGGCACATAAACGCAGCAGAGGGGCGATCATGGGCTTTCGTGGGCACTGCATAATTTCCGGGGAAAGGGGAGCTAAGGCGATATCGAAGTTGATGTACACTCCGCCTTAAGTGATGTTCATCGCACAGCGCGTACGGAAACACTAAAAATGAAAACCACATTGTTTTATATAGAGAGCGGAATTCACCAATAATAAAATGTGCAGTGTTGCCGCTAAAAAATTTCGAAAAGTGGCCGAAAAAAGTAAAAAAAGTGTTTCCCAAATTTTTTTTAGCTAGAAACACATTTTTATATATTTTTGTGGTTTATTTAATGATTAAAGCAATTTGCAAGCTGTTTGTACCCTTGGTCTTAAATAGTGAAAGTTTTGAAAATAATCTTTCTGCTGATGCACTGCTGGCAGCGATAACATATTTGCAACAAATTCACAACTAGTTCTCATTTAAGTTGTTTTTCATTCCCCCACGTTGTGCGAAAACTCTTCTATTTCGGTTTGTTAAAACAATTTTCTTGCATTCTAAAAATTTTTACTCCCAAATAACTTTTTCGGGGTTTTCCTTCGCAGCGGAGAATTGCTAATGAAAAGTGAAAAGGTAACAAAGAGGCTTTTTTATGTGAATTTTATATGAGCTATTGGCCAGTTTTTAATTAAGAAAAATTTAAAAAAATTTTTTGGTAGAGGTTATGGATCCATTTCGGAGACCACCACATCCCCTCATCAGACTTCTCCAGGCGGCCTCAACCGAGGATCGAACTTAAGTCGTTTCGATTGGCAAGCCAATAGCATCCCATTGAGCTACCACCGCCGTCAGCTTTGTTTTGCTTAATTCTCAATTTTCCTTTTATTACAATCTACATACCAACAACAGTAGCAGAAAACGGCCATGTAAAAACAAACGTAAAAAAGCTTTTTTTATATTTAAGAAAAAAACTAAAAAATATTTATTACATTATAGGTTTGAAAGTAAAAAAGGACCAAAAGTGGCCCAAATGTTTAAAAAGTTGGGTTCCGGTAGCCTCGCTCTTAAAAAAGGTTCAAATTGTCACTTTAGTGGCCTCAGCGGCAATTCTGTACAATCGCTAATTTTGCAGTTTTTTCTCGCTCTATTGCTTTCGAACTCCGATGCCATTTACTTCATTAGTTTCATAATTTAAAAAAGCCAATTTATGTCTTCTTCGCTATATATGGAAGTAAGCTACTATACTAAAGCAACAATATTTTTTAAATAAAGCCCTTAATTTTCATCTATGACCATAAAATTTCATAACAAATAAATAACACTGATTCTCACTACTAAGTATCGATTCAGACAATTGTGTTGTGTCGTTATTGAAGCAAGTGTGCTTTGTGCTTTTGGCATGTACATTAAGGTGGAGTGAAAACATATGGAGCTTTTTTTTGTTTTTTTTTTTGAACGTACCAATGAAAAGTTGCCTTAATGAACCCCACAAAATTTTATGGCCATAGGATGACATTTTGAACTGCCCCCAGCCCCGCAAAGTTGAAGGCACGATCTGGTACAAATATGAAATTTTGAAAATTATAAAAGCAAAAAACCAAGTATGAGGATTGATAAACATGGCTAAGCTGAGTATTAAAGTGAATTTTTTTTTCGGAAACAACAACAACAAAAGTTATTAAAGGTCAAAGTTTATATTATGCATTCTTTAAATTGCAATTACTTAAAAACTACTGAACCGATTTCGAATATTTTTATACCATTCGATAGGTATTTTGATTCCCTTTAATTTCATATACATTTTACAGTGCGTTCCATAACACCCCCAGCGGGGGTCAACCCCCTTTTACCCACCTTACTTTTCATATATAAAATGTATACCAAATTTAAGGGAAAATACATGCGAGTAGGCCAATAAAATTTTACAGGCTTATTTCTGGGCTAGGAAGGTGCCGTTCTGGCTTTGGAACAAATTGAATTTCCAAAAAAAAAAATTCGCCCCACCTTAATGTACATATGTATATATATATATATATATGCTCTCTTGTTCTCAATACCGAATATGCATTAGCGCGCTCAATATTGGTTGATATTGGTTGCCACTATCCTAAAAAAATGTTGATAATAATTCCCAACAAAATAACCAAAAAATTACAAACAGACTAATAAATTATCGCCTTCATAATTCGAATGATAAAAGAAACTTAAAAGAAGTACACCTGCTTTGGTTTACAAAAAAAAATTATCTGAAACGTAAATCACATCTATGAATGAATTTTGTTTGTAGTTCGTTTGATTTTTCTTTGGTCATAGCTTTAGTAGAAATTAAAAAAAAAAAAACATTTTTAACATTAACAAATTAAGTATACCTTAGAATAATTTTATCATATTGAAAAAGAAAAATACTAAAATCATTTGATAGTTACCAAATTACCAACCGCAAAAAAATACCTATTTTGGAATTAATTACCAAGTGTGGCAACCATATGCTCAGTTTGAGTTCGTCCTTCTCCCCAGCAGCTGGTACATTTACCTATTTCACCTTCCCCATGCAATGAGCCGACGCGACCCGTACGGGTAAATACCCATATGGGCTCAATCGCCCATGGCTGGTCTAGACGGTTAAGCGCCAATCAAGAATAAGAAGAATTTAAAAACTAATAGTTCAGCAATACTTCGTTTACACCTTAAAACCTTTTTCTTGTACCAACAATTTTATTAAATTTTTTTTTAAATTCCCTTTTTGGGAAATTTTGCAGATTAGTACAATTTTGTGAAATTTGAGTTATTAAAGTTTAAGAGGAATGATTTTATCTGTTTTCGAAAATTTTTTACACCCTAAAACGTGATTTCGTATTTTTATTCAACTTTATAAAATTTCCCTTTATTGGGAAATTTTGAGTTAGTGAAATTGCATTAAAATAAGGATGCTGACTCACTAAAGTTTCACGAAAACCAATTTATTAAATTTTTGAAAAAAATCCCTTTTTGGGAAATTTTGAAAATTAGTACAATTTTGTGAAATTTCAGTTCTTAAAGTTTAAAAGGAATGATTTTATCTGATTTGGAATATTTGTTTACACCCTAAAACCCGTTTTTGTATTTTTATTAAACTTTATAAAATTTCCATTTATTGGGAAATTTTGATAATTAGTGAAAGTGCATTAAAATAATGATGCTGAATAACTAAAGTTTCACGAAAACCATTTTATTAGATTTTTCAAAAAAATCCCTTTTTGGGAAATTTTGAAAATTAGCACAATTTTGTGAAATTTGAGTTATGAAACTTTTGGTTTTTGGTCGTTTTTATTTTCTAATGATAAAGTAGTTGAGTTATTAAAGTTTAAAAGGAGTGATTTTATCTGATTTGGAAAATTTGTTTACACCCTAAAACGCGTTTTTCGTATTTTTATTCAACTTTATAAAATTTCCCTTTATGGAAAGTTTCATTAATTAATAAAATTTCATTAGATTCATCATAATGACTGTCTAAAGTTTAAGGCAAAACATTTTATTACATTTAAAACAAAATAGCTTTTTGGGAAATTTGGAAAATTAGTGTCAAATTTAGTATTTGGAGTTAGTAAAGTTTAAGAGCAGTGATTTTGTCTTATTTAAAAAATTTCCCATATAATTCCCTTTTTGGGAAATTTTAATTTGAAGTAATTTTTGTTTTCAATTTCGCTACTATGTCATGTTTAGACGTTGAGGCAAACAACTTTAGTTGATTTTTGGAAAAATTCACTTTTTCAAAATTGTGTAAATTAGTAATGATCCGCTCTATATCTCTTTAGAACCAGTTTTGAGCCAGTTGATAACACTCTAGTGTGAGTCTAATGCTTTAGTTGACTGCCTCCTTCATTTGCTGCAAGTTTAAAAAGCGCTATAAACTGCTTATTAAACTTTATTGCATAATTTTAGGTGTGTATGATATTGATGATGGCAATGGATTTAAGCATAATTGTTTGTGTTGAAAAACTATTTGCATAAATTGTGATTAAAGGCAAATTGATGAACGTGAGTGATGGTGAAAATGGTTATGCGAAAATTTTGCAATAAACTTTTTAGTTAAATTATTAAGAAGATAAACTAAATGGTTTGCAGCCTAAAAGTATGCTTTATGAGTTTATGCTAAAATTAATGAAAATTTATTTCAGCGGAAAAAAATGGAATGAATAACTGTGAAGTAGAAGAAAATGTTAAGCAATAAGCTTTTAAGACTTCAGCTTTCTTGGAAACCATACAATTACATATTTTAGAGCAACTGCTTGATACCAAAAAAAAAATCAAGTTTTTCAAATAAAGCAAATGCAAATAACCGCAAAGCATTCCTTTTCTTGCAAAAAGAACACATAAATTTCAAAAAGCTGCGTGAATTTCTTTTCGTCTTTTGAATTGATTTTTGCTTCAAAAAGAATGCCTTCAAAATGAAATTGTTGTTACATCAACTGCAGAACAAGCAAATGAGAAAGTATGAAATTTTCAGCACAAAAAGCAAATTGATAACGTTGCGTTTTTGGCGTTTTCCACTGATTAAGTGAAAAGGAAAGATGCAAAGAAAAGGAAAGAAAAGCACTAAACAAGTAACAAAAAATTTTAAGCCAAACATAAGCTGTTTTTGCTTACAAGTAATAATGGCTAAGCCTCTTTCGTGGATTTTAGGTGGAGATGTGTTTGCGTGGGCAGCTGCAATTCCCCTACAGCTATTGGTGGTGATTGGTCTCCAAGGATTACGTAAGAGGGGCGGTATGAAATATATGATATAAAAAGAGGTCAAAATAACCCTTTCTTAAGGGAGACATCATATGGGAGGCGTACGGTGATCTTTTGTTTGATCCATATAAGACGAGACGGCCCAATGTACCTACATACATATGTGTATTCATTATCGTTATATAAAATTCTAATTGGCAATTGTAAAGAAAGCCATAAAAATGAGCCGTGAGCAAAGGCGAAAAGGCAAAAAATCGATAATAACTAATCCAAAATATATAGCGTGGGTAATAGTATCAGTTAATAAAAAAAATATATATTTTTTGTAAGCATACTCACAGGAGTCTATGTACACACACACAGCCATTCAAGCGATTCGTCCAGACTTTATCGTAAATATTGTCATATAAAAGACAACAAACGTCTGCGGCGGCCAAATGATCAATCAGACAATACCAAATATTGACTGACGACGCTCACTTTTATATGATATGCCAGTAAATTACATAAAGCTATAGTAAATAAGTGTATGTATGTATGCATGTATGTAAATACATTAGCTATTTTGTAGATAATAAATGGCCACCTTAACCTTGATTATGTCATTTACTGGTTAAAAGAAGTGAACTTCGCTTTTGTTTGGTTTTGCTGCTTTATCGATTCATACAAAAAGTATGCCTCAACTAATACATATTGCGCGGGGTTAATGGCAAAAAAGCATATTGCTTTTATTTACAATGTTAAGCTCGTCAATTTCTGCTATCATCTAATTAGTTAGTAGGATTAATACTTAGGCGTTCCTTTTGGGGTTATTGTGTAATGTAGTTAGCTAAAACAAATATGCCAATATTTTTTAGGTATAGCGTGTCAATAATGGTAGGCTTGTTGTATAAGCCTTTCAGATCTGTTCATAAACTAAGTAAATTAAGTAGTAAATGTTATTATACGGTAAGTAATAAATGAAAAATTTTGTGTGTGGCCTTTGAAAAACTGGCATAGGTGTGAAAAGTCGAAATGCTTATACGGAGAAAATTTACGATTTCTCATGGAAAGCTCGAATTGCCATATGATGTGCCGTTCTGCTGCACCAAAGTAATTTACAGATTATAAAATATCATGTTTTGCAGATTTTAGAGCGATGTGAATTTCATAAACTTCAGCATAAAAGCCTCTGCAAGCAATAATAATGAAAGAATATTCTTTTTTTACATTGTCGTGTGGTTGTTGTTGCATGCTTTTGAACACTAGAGAACTGTGGCAATACGCATGCATAGGTGAGTACGTGCATGCTCACCAAACTTACCATGCAATTGTGAACATGTTTAGCTGGAAGTGGTGTGTAGTTTCAAAGAAGTATAAACCAAGGCTGCTCAACGAAATGAACAAAATAATTTTGTTTCAAAAAATATCAATAAAAAATATCTAAAAATTATTTTGTTTTGCTAATTATCAGAAACAAAATTCTTTCGTTTCAAAATCAATAAACCTTTAATCAGAAAAATTTTGTTTCGTTGATATCAAAAAAATTAACAAAAATTGTATTTGTTTTTATTCATGTACGTATGCATGGTGGAATAAACAGGTGACGTAAATAGAAGAGTGCGACACTATTCTCAATTAGTAAGCTCTTTGAAACGGTAGGGTTGCATTTCCAGAGGGAAAAGGGGGAAAATGTAGGGCTAAATTGGCCGGATCCGGTCCAAAAAGAGGAGTATATTATTTATATATTTGTCTTATTGTTAAAGGTAAAATACTATATTTTATATTATATATATTATTTACAATTCTTAAGAAGCTTTTATTCATTCTTGAGAAACAAAAAAATTGGTGAACTGCACCAATATAAATATAAAAATTAAAACAAAACGCCTTCAAACGACGGTATATTTCACATTTAACCAAATATATGTATGGAGTTCAATATCTGGTAAAAGTTATAATCATTAGTATCAGGTTTAGTTTTTCCGAATTCGATACAACTTACTGAAAAAATATAAAACCCAGCGAGTTTCGTATGAAAAAGGCAAACATAAAGCGACGATATAATTCATACTCAACTGGATATATTGAACTCAATATCTGGTAAAATTTATAATCGTTAGTATCAGCGTGTATTGTTTGGGCATTCAATATATCTATCCAATCTCAATGGATATGGTGATCCGGGTATTACAATTTTCGGAGTTGTTCCTCTGTAAAAATATTTTTGACACCTTTCAATATGTGTGTTTCGTCTCGTGCCCTTCCGGTTTTTAGATTGTTATTTTCGCTTTCTAGAAGTTTTATTTGCAACTTTAATCTTGCTATTTGAAGAAGTATTGGATCCTTGGAAACATATTCCTTGTTAGAGCGAAAACCGTTTCCAAAAAAGTTTTTAAATAATAATACATATGGAGAGTAATATGTAATGTTTGTGTTGCATGGTCTCGCTTTTCACAAATACCATGGTGTGCGAAATCCCAAGATAAGGGACACCACAGGCATCGACACTCTTTCCTTTGTCAGCAAGCGTCGTTTTGCTGGGTTATGCGCATTCGGCAAAATGCAGCACGCACACTTTTGAATTTAGTGTAGGCATCACACCGCTGCTTTCCCTAGCAGAATTATATCTGGGTCTCTGGGTCTGTGGGAGGGCCAAACATTCTGAAACTCGCCGCCGTCCAAGGTTTTCTACAACGGTCGTAGCTTGTTTTTGGCATTTTTCAAATGATGGCGCGAAAATTTAAATTTTAACGATTTTTTCTTCATAAATAATAAAATTGCCAAAGGAAATAAAAATGTTACAAAACAACTATTGTTTTAAATTTTTTCCAAAAGTCGCTCCTTCATACACCTAAAATACACATAAAAACAACACTTTTTTGGGATCAACTGGGGGCAACATTGGAATTTCATTTTCAAAGAGCCGAATGACAGGAGGAAGAGGAAACAGAATGAAATAGCTGCCTACTTACGTCACCTTGTTATTACACCATGGTACGTATGTACATACATACAAATATATGTAAAATTTCTTTTCTTCATGAAACGAAATGGATTTTGTTATGCTTTTTACGTTTATAAAATCGAACATTTCAACAGAAACAAAATTTTTTTGTTTATTGTTAAAAATAACGTTATTTTGCAGCCTTGCTAGAAACATAAAAAAGTAGCAAAATCACTAGAACAAAAACAAAAAGTCAAGTAATAAGAAGAATAAGAAAGAATAAGTAGGAAAGAAATTAAGTAAAGAAAGGATCAGAAATAGAAAGAAAGAAGTAGGTAGGACAATTGTGGAGACGAGTGACGACAGCAACACCAACAACAACAACAAAATAGTAGCAGTAAAAGCAGCAACAAAAGGAGCAGCATCAACAGGAACAACAGCAAAATAGTAACAGTGACAATAAAAACAGAAAATTATACAAAAACTATTGTTGCACTTTAGTCATAAGAAAACATCTAGAAAAACTGTAGAGTTTCGACAGTAGCTAGCACTCTAGTTACAATTATTGTATTACAGTGTTATGGGGTATATATTTTATACCAAATAACCAATCGGTTTGTCACCTATCTTCGTGAAGGCTACCTTCAATAAGAATAAAAGACAATGGCGTCTTCGTGGTCAAAATGTGCTAGTGTCAACTAACAACCACTTCAATCCAGCCTAATCTATGCTGGAGATTTTCATGTAAAATAACCACTCCTATTCGCCTTTTTGTGTGGTTTTCAACTTAAACTATCTGCTATATTACTGCCTTGTCATTGCACTTATGTACTTATTAAGCCATTTGCATGATAATAATAATTTGACTTTTATTTTCATTTATTCAAACATAGCAATTTCCATGCGATTGCCAATAATTTATTTCATATCCCCTTTATGTCAAAAATTTAATTACCCAAACCATGCCATCAATATCGGATGAGTAGTTAATTTAATAGCAAGAAAATAATATGCAAAACTATTCACTGCCTTATCGCAACTAGTTCAACAACGCATAGTGCACAAAAAAGCAACAACAACAACAACAGCAAATAGTTGCAAATTAGCGGATATGCAAAACTAGAGCACACGCAGGCCCGTAGCCAGCTTTTCATTTCAGGGGGGGCTGAAGTAAAAAAATATATAAACTTCCCACAATTGTGGTATGGGCTGCCTATGTCTGGTCTAGACCTAGCGTACGCCCTGTAGGGAAAATCTCTAGTTCCGAACTAGGTCGCTTCTAGTGCATTTTTCGACACTACTAATGCGAGCTAAATCTCTTTTGCATGTTATCAACTGGCGAATTTAACACGGCGATGTCCTAGGCGGTGTCAATTGTCACCCTCTGCACTACATTTTCGATAGTTCCGAACTAGTGCTAAATTCTACAGTTTACACTAGTTCGTTTATTGGCACAATTTCGATAGTTCTGAGCTACAACTACCTACAAATTCTACAGTTTTACATCTGCCGCTTAAGTGCAGCCTTTGATACACTTCATGCAAGTGGCGCGATGGTCGACTGGCTAAGGCATGTGCCTTTCAATCTGAGGGGCGCGGGTTCGAATCCTATCGGTGTCAAGGTGGATGATAATTTTTTTTTAACTAATATTTTTTATTTATTTATTTAATAAAAATTTACAATAATATTTAAAAAGTAATAAAATAAAAAAAATTAAAAATAAGCCTGAGGGATCGGAAAAGCATAATTAGGGGAACATTTCAATTCATACAAGTTAAGATGCAAATAGAAAACTCTTTATATAAAACGCTTCACTAAACATCTGAGAATTGCAAAAATATACAAAGCCGACGGAAATTGAACGAACGAAAAATTTTCATAGAATTTTTGTCACTTTGAAATTGCATACAAATCAAAGTGTGTCTTATAATGGTCACTCAATTCACTCCTCCTGAACTGGTGAGGGTCTAACTACAATTGATCTAGTTCCCTTTTGACACCTTTGCGCTGGTTCGGAACTAGAAATTTTGCTCACTAGTTATTGAGTTCCCTGCAGGGCGTGTTCAGTCGCTTTCGTGTTTGTGTAATATTTTTCGCAGTAGCAGAATTATCGCTCAAACACTAGTGTTTGGCAGTGTTGTCATCGCAAAATTTTAAAGCGAAGTGAAGCGGCTGAAAAATCGAAGTGATTCGAAGTAAATCGAAGTGAAGCGCGGCGGTCGTACATTATGTACATATGTATATATGAATGCAGCATATTCAATTGTTTATATTGTTTCATGTATATAAATACGAGATCTTTTTATTCTTGGGCCCGCACTCTGTAGTTCTATTCTAAAGTGAAATTAAATTCGAAAGCACATTCGTAAACTGTAGAATATAGTTTATATGGAATTTGGAATTTTCTTTCGAATCGAACTACAGTGTGTTTAGCACAACATTTAGAAAAAATGAAAAACGAACAGAAAATCAAGAAACGGAAAAATGGTAGAAATTAGCAAATAGTCATTTGAATGCTATTTTTGGCTGTTAAGGGTTATTTTTTTTTTTTTCTAAAAAAAAAAAAAAAAAAAAACATTTCATATTCATTATTTCTATTTTGAAAATTCAAAAGAAATAAAATGATATACATTAATTCATATGTGTGTGTGTATTCTTTGTTTATCTACATTTATATTAGCGATTTCGCGCAACTACGTAAAATGAACAATAAAGAGTAAAAAATATCATTTGAAATAAGCAGAAAAAAGTCGATTCCCAGAATATTTTGCACAAAATCAGTGTTATAAATCAAAGCAAAAAAGTAAGTGGAAATTGTCAAAGTGTTAATTGCAGCAAGCATCTGGAATTTCACTTTGCTTTAAATGAATTGTGCACGAGCTCTTATTTGCCAATTTTTTTTTTTTTGCTTCGAACTCCGCTCCGGGGCCCTGTGTCAAACTTTTAAATAAAGCGATAAAATCCTAGAGATAAGAGCTTTTAAAAAATCGATTATTCATCTCAATGAGGGATGCCATATCTTATTATTCTATAAACATTTACCTCTTGCATAATTGCATATGCAACTTTTATTAGTATTTCGCTAGCTTAGAGTGCAAACTGTGTAAGTCCACTTTCATGAAAAAGTGTATTTTTATGTAGAACGCTAAAAAAATCAATTGCGCATCACACTAAACAAGTCTGTGATACTTGTCATATTTCTACTCGTTTTTATTCAGTCATACGCAAATTGTGTAAGTCCAAAAAGCGAAGAAAATTGTGTAGGTCCAAAACATTTACATGAACAGAAATTTTTTTTTCGTTTCAAAATTTTTTTATTTTTTGTTTTTTTGTCTCTCCTACAAAGTTTGAAAAAAAGGAGTTACACAATTTGCACTCTAAGATAGCGATTTGTAAGAATAAATTATAAGAGTAAGTTAATTCTGATTGATCAAAATCGAAGTGATTTGGGGAAAGAGGAAGTGTCGAAGTGACGGGCATAAAAGTGAAGTGAAATACTTCGATCGAAGTGAAAATGACATCACTGGTGTTTGGTATTTTATTGCGTCTTTCGCAATTGAGCATCACTGATCTAAAATACTCACTACATAAATTGAATGTAAATGTTTTATTTGGCGCGTGCCATATTTTTTTGTATTTCGCATAGATCTTAACGCTGACGAAACGGCGACAGTCAGTCACCGTCCAGTGTAGTTGCGTACGACTGTTATAGGTTTGAGCTGAGTTGTGTATAAGAGTTTCAAAAGATTCAGTCAATGATAAATCTTTTTTATTTGCGATTTATTTAAAAAATTTCCTTATTTCGGGGGGGACTTCAGCCCTCTAGCCCCCCCCCCCCCTGGCTACGTGCCAGAGCACACAAGTACATAAATCTTTCAAGTTGCCACTGCCACTGCCACTGCCATTGCCTATTAACCATAATAATATTATCTATTGTCATTAATCAGGCGTTGAGATCATTGATGGGCTGTTGCCGCAAATGTAATTGCTCGAATGCATCGATAGAGGAAGTTATGTTTAAATATATATACAAAAATATACCCCGCAGTAAAAATCCGAAATGTCTCTTTCATAAATCACTAATGAAATTCACCTATGACTGAGGAGGCATATAAGGTTATTTAGGTTAGGTTGAGGTGGCTGCCTCCGCAATTCAAGAAAGCGAGGGCACATTTAGGCCGAGCTGGCCCACTGTGATACCACACGGCAGCCCTAGCTTCCTGATCCCTGTTTAAAATCTTTGTGGGAAGTAGATTTAAAATATGTTAAAGATTAGATGGCCGTGAAGCTAAACCAGTGCGTTTGTTTAATGAAGCGCAGAAAATCAGGCACTCGCAAAAGTGCTTGTGGAAAGAGCGATATCTGGCTAGCGACAGTGAAGGACAGTGGCATAGATAGTGCTTAACACTCTATTTCTTCCACGACTCTACAGCTGCGGCAGAAATCGTTTTTGTATAGGCCCATACGAGAGGCGTGAGTGTCCGTGAGACAATGGACTGTTAGAAGTCCGACCAGCGGACTTATAGACAGCCAATTTAGTTGTAGTGCGGATACAGATCTCACCTCATCCAGTCTAGGCCAAATTTGCCTGGAAATCACACACAATATGACTCCTTGGCCCATCTAGCGTTAGTCTGTTCAATTCTGCGAGATTTCAACCAGGAGGCACATAAAGACGGCTGAATTTTTCATATCAATGGTTTGGTTAAACGACCATAACCTTAATAGTCTTTCAGAAGTCTCCAGAAATACATAGGAAAATATACGCTGCAGTAAATTTTTTTAAACAAAAAAATTAAATAAAATTGTACTCAGTCATGACGACAGTGATGAATACTGAACAAAGAATCATCAATGATCCTTCAGCAGTGAAACAAATTTACTGCAGGCTATATGTTCCTCCATATGATGTATGGACTGCTGAAAGACTATTAAGGTTATGGTCGTTTGTGTTCATTTATACCTAACATACATATCGCCGTTTAAACTTCATAACTGCCTAAGTAAAACTTTCACAACCACCTCATTACATGTAATAATATTTAGTTGCTATATTTCACATGCATAAGTAAGTGCTTTCTGTGTGGCAACTAGAAGCGAAGACATAATCAAAATTTATTTAGTTAAATTCCGTGGCCCTTTATGGTGGACACGCTCCTAATCAAATACATCTAAACGTTACTAAATATTAATTATTTGTCTCCAGGGGAAACTTCAAGCGTAATAAGCGTGTCATCGCTTAGGAAACATTTATGAATTGGACTTTAATGGATATTAGTAAAGTTTGATTGCTTGAAATTAATATGTGCGTACAGATAGCAAAGTATTTAGCTGGTTGCACTACAATCAATGCAGCGGCAAAATCAAAGAAAGCACATTGCAAAAACTTAGGAGAATTCAAGTATGATGAATTCTGCTGTCATCATAGCTACTCAAAATATATAATATTTAATTGGGTCAAATTAAATTACTTTTGAAAGAGTTTTAGTGCTTAGCACGAATTGTATTTAATTAAATTTTTAATTGTTTTTGTACTTTTAAAATGAAAATGGCTTGGCAGGGCATACATAAGTATGTGTTAGACGAAGGGTTCATTTTTTTTTTACAATATAACATGGCTCATAAATGGTTAAAAGTTATTGCTTAATTAGCTTACGAAATTATTTTTCTATACGCTATTTTCAGCTACACTATTACCAAGCAGAGCTTTGTCGAAAATTACTCAATTTGGGCGTTACTGAGTTAAGCTGAAAAAATTTCTATTACTCGCATTTTATATAAGCTAAAATTATTATAAAGCACTTAGCTGGGCCTATGTGTCAGATGGAAGGCTATTTTTTTAACAATATTTTAACACAAATATCGTAGAGGGTTAATAACTGTGGAGCTTTGTAGAAAATTATTCTCTTTGGGCATTGGGGTTAAAATTTGTGGAGGTTTGTAGAAAGATATACTCTTTGGGCATTATAACGTGGCTCGTAGAGGGTTAAAATTTTTGGAGTTTTGTAGAAAATTATTCTCTTTGGGCATTATAACATGGCTCGTAGAGGGTTAAAATTTGTGGAGCTTTGTAGAAAATTATTCTCTTTGGGCATTATAATACGGCTCCTAGAGGATTAAAATTCGTAGAGTTTTGTAGAAAATTATTCTCTTTGTGCATTAAAGGCTCAGGCCGATAAAAAACGGAGCTTTGTAGCAAATTATTCACTTGGGTCGTTAATGGGTTAAGCTGACAATATTACAACGCTGTTATTAATTGCAGAAAATAAAATTGGGTTCAAGCTAAAAATATTATAAAGCACCTGGCTGGGCGATGTGTCAGAAGGAAGGTAAATTTTTTTAGCAACATTATAACATGGCTCGTAGAGGGTTAAAATTTGTGCAGCTTTATATAAAAATTATTCTCTTTGAGCATTAAATGGTTAGGCTGAAAAAAAACGGAGCTCTGTAGCAAATTATTCACTTTGTGCGTTAAAGGATTAAGCTGACAAAACAAAATTATTATCATGCTAATATTTTCTGAGTTAAAATTATTATTAAATGCAGAAAATAAAATTGTGTTCAACAAAAATATAAACTTTGCTATATTAACCTTTCTACAATAAGTTTCATTGAAGGGTTAACATTGAGAACAATGTAAAAGTTTAGTTTAGGCGATAATTTTCTGAATTTATTTTAATTTTAGGCACTATAATAATATATAGGCGCATCGATAGTCTGCAGGAAATGATTTTCCTTGGCAGTTAGAGGGTTAAATTTATCGAAGGTCTCCTGGAAATGATTTTCTTTGGCAGTTAGAGGGTTAAATTTATCAAAGGTTTCCTGGAAATGATTTTCCTTGACAGTTAGAGGGTTAAATTTACCGAAGGTCTCCTGGAAGTAATTTTCCTTGGCAGTTAGAGGGTTAAATTTATCGAAGTTCTCCTGGAAATCACTTTCCTTGGTAGTTAGCGGGTTAAATTTATCGAAGGTCTCCTGGAAAGTATTTTCCTTGGCAGTAAAAGAGTTAAATTTATCGAAGGTCTCCTGGCAATGATTTTTCTTGCCAGTTAGAGGGTTAAATTTATCGAAGGTCTCCTGGAAATGATTTTCCTTGACAGTAAGAGTGTTAAATTTATCGAAGGTCTCCTGCACTTTATTTTCCTTGGCAGTTAGGGGGTTAAATTTATCGAAGGTCTCCTGGAAATGATTTTTCTTGCCAGTTAGAGGGTTAATTTTATCGAAGAACTCCTGAAAATCACTTTCCTTGGTAGTTAGCGGGTTAAATTTATCGAAGGTCTCCTGGAAAGTATTTTCCTTGGCAGTTAGAGAGTTAAATTTATCGAAGGTCTCCTGGCAATGATTTTTCTTGCCAGTTAGAGGGTTAAATTTATCGAAGGTCTCCTGGAAATGATTTTCCTTGGCAGTAAGAGGGTTAAATTTATCGAAGGTCTCCTGGACTTGATTTTCCTTGGAAGTTAGGGGGTTAAATTTATCGAAGGTCTCCTGGAAATGATTTTTCTTGCCAGTTAGAGGGTTAATTTTATCGAAGGTCTCCTGGAAAGGATTTTCCTTGGAAGTTAGAGGGTTAAATTTATCGAACGTCTCCTGGAAATGATTTTTCCTGCCAGTTAGAGGGTTAAATTTATAAAACAAGTTATTGCGCTTGCATTTTTCTAGCAGTCGCGTTTAGCTTTAGCGTTTGATAACACATTTTTGAAAATAACTTTGATTTTTTTTAACATATAAAATTTAAATTTTAAAACAAATTCCTTAAAGGGTTAAAAACCATGTGCATGCAAAAATAAATTAAAGCACACTTTTGCAAGAGAGTTTAAAAAAAGCGTCTTCTGCTTTTATTCATATGCTCAACATTGAGTAGACTTTCCAGGAATCAGAGCACACATTTCCTTCACTCACACGCGCGCCGTATACTTCAATTAATATAAAACAGCTTTGGCTGCATTTTTAATATTTACGCGGAAAAATTCAGCAAATTGGATTTTTTGAAAGGTTTTATTGAACTTACTGGCTTCCATATTGGCTATTTAACCGCTTAAGCCACAAAAATGCTGCTATATATTTCCTCTTTTTTTCTTGCCTTGTCTTTCTTTTGCGCAACCAAAATGCTACCCGCTCCGACATAAATCCTGTCAGTTTTTCGATAATACAAATATGAAAGATGTACACACATTTTGTTATATGGACATACATACATATTTATAAATATTATGCATATTTAATTTGTTTGCACGTGGCTGCCAGTGCGTATACGTAACATATTTCATATGTATTGTGATTGAATGAATGGCTAAGTGAATGATTGTATGCGGCGGATTAAAGTATCAGCGTTTGAGTGAAAAAACGAAGCGAGCAAGCGTAGCATAGATAGTAGATATGCCAAATTAAGGGATGCAAAAAATTGCGAAAAAGGTAAAAGAGGTAGAGAATGATATAGGAAGGAGGGATAGTGTATTTAGATAAATGAAAAGCTTTAGAGATAGAGGAAGTGTTTTATTTTTCGCGTATAGCTTTTGTGTGTAGGGCACTGCCTGGAATAGAAGGAAAAGAAAGTACATTATATACTAGATACTCATCTTGTGCTCATACGCGTTTCCTCTACCTACAACGAATCTAAGCTAAATTTAAGCTTAATTTAAGCTTGTTATCAACATGCCCTTAACCCTTCAAGTGAGCCAAAAGCCAACTTCAGTTAAATAAGCGCAACGAGCTGGTCCTTTGTATGTGATATTTATAGCTTTTATGCATAATATGGTAGATTGCGGTATTAAGAAAAGATTTCTTAAACAAGCTGCTACTTTTATTGGCGTATATAAATGGCAATGGTAACATAAACCTATTTATATATACACATATGACGCACAATATGGTATATGCAGGGCCGCCGAGAGAAAATCCGGGCCCGGGGTCAAAATAACTAAGGGCCCCCATACTAAATGAACAAATTCTCAAAATCAAAATTCAATGAATATATAGTTACGAACCTTAATTTATCTATACATGGCCGCTGTGGTGCAGTGGGTAGAGTGCTCGCCTGCTATGCCAGGCTTCTGTTTTAGCCACTCAAAAAAAAAAAAAAATGGACGTGTTTTTGTAGCGTCCGGAACGCAGTTTAAGTGGCTAAAACAGAGGCATTAAACTAAATTTCTGTCGCTAACATACTTTAATCATTAGCTGTGGCCTAAATCTTTCCTTTTATCATAAAACGATACAATATTTCGCGATATTTCTGCCTCAAAAGTTCAAAAAATCGTGCGAACATACCGTCCGAAACGCCCAGGAAATACCCATATCGCTGTATAAGAATTTGCATCATACCGAATTTTTCTGTTGCAACAGAAAACGAATTCAAATTTATGCTGCAAAGTCGACGCCAAAAACCAACAATTCCTTAAGTGGGGTGCAGACACTTTAAGAGATTTATAAAATTTGTTGAAATTTAAAATGATTGCTATCTACGAAAGGTGATTAAAGGTGTTGTTCGTTTATTTTCTGTAAGCAAAAACTTGGATATCATTTTGAGATTCCCGGGCCCTCTAAAGCCCGGGCCCGGGGCAATTGACCCCCTCAGCCCCCCCTCTCGTCGGGCCTGGGTATATGTATATAAAAATAACTTGGTGTATTGTGGCAAGTAAGTGAAGTGAATTGCCTTAAGCAGTAAAAATCTGTTTTAAATAAATTCTTAATATACATATACATATTTTACGTACCCATACATGCATGTACAAACCAGCAGCTTGTGGCAATCAACTAGCCCAAAACCTGCCACATTCCATATAAAAATATTGGTCCAATTAACATTGCAATGTCCTAGCACAGGACCACATGGTTCATCGCTCGATCGCATCAAACTAGTTTAAAAACTAACTTGCCGTAGCTACTTTGCAAACCACCTACAAGAGGTCACTTTTAAACTAGCTACGGCAAGTTACTTTTTAAACTACTCTAAGGAGTTAAAAATGTAAAATATTTCCACACAGTAAAAAATTATAGTTTATTTCTAATATCATTTGGTACTTAATTTAATCATTCTTAGAATTAAATTTGAATTTTAATACCAAAAAGTCTTATTTTTAAACTATGAGAAGTTTTACAATTTTATTTATTCCAAAATAGTTTGAAAATAAAGCCTTAAAAAGTATTAAAATCCTGTCTAAAGAAGTTTAATCATTTATGGTTTAAAAACAAATCCTGAAAAGTATAAAAAACTTTCTCTTTCTCAATTATATTACCATCAAAGTATTTTTGGTTTGAAATCAAAACCAAAAAAAGTATTAAAAAAAAATTATTAGAAAAAAAAAAAAAAAAATCAAACAAAATATTTCTAAAACTGCAATGCGGAGGAGTAATTATATCTACTCAAATAAATGGCCCGAATCGAATAATTGTAACAAGTAAGTAATGCAGGAGATTAATTAAACATCATGAGGGTAAATTTTGCTTTATTTTTTCAGTCATAGGGTAGTTGAGGTTCCCTCTTTCAATATCACTGCAGGAATCGCGACGGTGCCCAAATTTCCCTGGACATCTCCAAAATATTAGTATAAAAGTGAAAATATGTATATATATCGAGACTTAACCGCCATAAAAGTGTATCCAACAAAATGATCGATTTCAGCTTTTTTATGAAAATCAACAATTTAGTATCACATGCATCAACTCCCAAAATTTCATAGCTGTGAAATGTGCAGTTTCGAAGTTAGAGACTAAATAAGTTTCAAGGCTGCATACAAACTGTATGCAAAACAAATTAAAAAAAAAAAACTATCCTGTAAAATTTACTTTTTGTTGGATACACTTTTATGAGGATTAGGGCTCGATATATAAGGTACTTTAGTGTTTGCTACTACTGTTTTGATTTTTATGTAAATAAAATATGTTAACGTTATTCAATTTCTCAGTAATCTTTGGGATAATGGGTTATTTGCAGTATATCCACTGGAAATTTTATGGGGTTTTATTTTTAAATCCAAAAAAGTATAAAATTTATTCCAATTTTCGGATATTTTTAATACCATTTAAACTATTCTTATTACCAAAAATATTATAAAAATAATCAAAATTTGGTTTTGATTTAATTCCAAAAAAGTATTAATTTGACACCAAGAATAATTTCAGTCTCTCAATAGTCTCTTCTTTTTTTTTTAAACCAGAATGGTTTTAATTTTATGCTTTTTGGCATTGTTATATATAAATACCAAAATGGAATTAAAATTAAACTAAAATTTTTACTGTGCATAACTACTTCATTCTTGAGCTCTCAAGACCAATTTTTTTTTTAAATATTTAGATTAATGCTTCTTGGCAACACTGCTAATAAACATCGTGCAGCGGTTACGATCGTTAAACCCGATCTTCATACACGAATCTACATACATACATATATATGAACTGGCCCAATGATTGGCTACATGTGACAAGTTCGTAGGTAGTTGACTGTGGCACAAATGTACCAAGTAGTCCAACAATTTTTGCAGGGTAGTTACAACCCACACACTTGCATAAAGCGCTGCTTTCGCAATAAGCAATAAAATCTAGCAAGCCGGGCGGGCAGTCAGGCAGCGTAATCGAAAGTTGAAGCTTGCAATTACTTGAGTGCAAATGGCATGCGATAGTTCGATTGACAGTGCAAGCACAAAAATATTTATTTATGTACATACAAAAATATACATATGTTTATAAAAATAAAATGAATACTGTGATTTAAATACGTGTGTGTGTGTGCTTAATGCAATGCTTACAAATGTGATTACGTACAAGTAACTGAATACAACAACAACGAATTGGAAATGCTGCCAATATATCAACTACGAGTGTATTGCGGAAGACATTGATTGAAGCATATCGCAAGTGAGTGAAGGAAATGTGTGCTCTGATTCCTGGAAAGTCTACTCAATGTTGAGCACATGAAAGTGTGCAGAAGACTCTAATGTTTAACTCTTGTGGAATTAATTTTAACCCTTGAATGAAATTGTTTGCAGAAACGTTGATGCAAAAAAATTATAATTTGCTTAAATATAATATTATTTTCTGCAATTAATCGTATTCGCTTAGAAAAAAAGTGTTAGAAATAATTGTTTGACATTTTAACCCTTTAACGGCCAAATATAAAAATTTTCCACAGAGCTTTATTGCTAGTTGTAGATTTGCAACTAGCATGCTGGTGCAAAAAAACTAAAAAAATACCCTAAGTAAATGCACTAAACTGGATATTTCGCTCAAACATTAATTTTAACCCTTTATGTACTTGGTTGTATAGTCAATAATTTAAAAATATTGCAATAACAAAATATTTCTTAAATTTATCTTTATTTTGCGTAATTAATAGTTTTCTTTTAGTAAAAATGTGCAAAAAATCACTTTTTTTACATATTAACCCTTTAGCGGCCTATCAAAAAATTAATCTGCTGCAGATAAATAGTAAAGCGCACTTGTGAGAAAATCAAGAGACTCAAATAAGCATAAAAAGCAATTTGCTGCACAACATTTTTTACTTAAATATTAATTTCAACACTCTATGCATCTTCTTGCAGTATCAGTAATTAAAAAAATATTCGGAGCCAAAAAGCTCAGTTTCAAAAGATGTATAAATATAGAAAGTCATAGCCTATCAACAATACGATTCAGATTTTTGTTTTACATGCTCTTCGTTGCATGATTAATCATTTAGCCTTAGTACAAGTGAACTACAAAATAATTTTCTTTGCCACTTTAACCCTCTAACGGCCTAAGAAAATCATTTTCTGCAGATCTTGGCTGTCATAACTCATAATAAAGCTTAAGAAAAACGCTAAGAGTACTAAATACTTCAGAAATGTATGCCTTAGACTCGTTTTTCGCTTTCACTTGTATTTTAACCCTTTATGTGCCATGTAAAAAAAAATTACGCATAAGTATCGAAAAATATGAAATCTAAATGTTTTTTCATTTTTGCATATTTTATTTCTGAGCAGCCAAAATTCTTACATAATAATAAAACAAAAGTTTTCGTAAGCTTTAACAGAGCACAAACTATGTACATTAGTATGTATGTAAACACTAATCGCAAAAATTTAGTATGTACTCATCTGCAATTATTTTACAATTATGCATGTTAAATTAATGAGAAAACTTCCAACACGCAACGTGTGTTATTTAGTTATAACTTTTAATTTATTTGTAAGCACATTTCTTTTATATAAATAAATACTTTTACCACAGGTGGAGATTTTTTGTGCATAAACGAGCGCGAAGAGAATAGAAGTGAAGAACATAAAATTATTATGGAGACGTGCCATTTGGTAAATGAAAAAAAGCAAGTAAGCATGAAACTAAGCAGCTTCATACATATTTCAACAACAATGACAAAAAAATGAAAAAAAAAGATAAACAAAAAATAAAAATAAAAAAATGAAAAAAAAAACAAGAATATTTGGGCTGGCTTTAGTATACTGTACCAGTTATAGAAGGACAAAAAAATAAAAAAAAATTTAATAAAAAAAAATAAAATAAAATTAAAAAATAAAATAAAAAAAGAAATCAAAAAATAAAATAAAATAAAAAAAAAAAAATAAAAAAAAAAACAAGAGCATTAGTGCTGGCTTTAGTATAATGTACCAGCCATAGAAGACAGCGAAGAGCCGATATGCTTGTTATGCTTTTAAACGTTCTGTTATCGTTTTGCTATAACAACAATTTTGTAAGTCGAATTTCCAAAATTAAACACAAAATTACTCATAAACTATTAGTTACCTCTATCTGCAGTCTTTGTTGATGCGATCTGTGCTCAACCCTCTACACTTCTAAAGAAAAATTAATATTCAAAGCCTGGTACATTATACTAAAGTCTAACCATCTCCCAAGCACTGCTTAGTGCTGAATATGTACCTACATTGTGCAATATGAAAACCTCGTCATCACGCTCTAAAGCAGTCGACGAAGTGTGTTGTCATTATTGTTTTTGTAGCAGTGTAGCGGTGATTGTTGGCTGCTGCTTGCTACTCGAGAAACATTGGCAACATTCTAGAAATGGCGACACACACTAATTAAGAAACGTGATACAAATGACAAATAGCCGTTGGCTCCAAAAAAGCATGCAAAAAACACACACACAATAGTAGTAAGCGAGTGGAAGAGTAGAATGTGAGCAAAAACAAAAGCTAAAGCTGGTGTGGAAAAAGAGACAAAATGAAACCAAAATGAATTTTTATATGCGGCATTGGTACATGATACACCGAACCACGGAACGTGCATCCTGCCGTTGAACGACGTGTCACCAGCTGTATCTGTGGATTTTGTTGTCAAAGCGGAGATAGAAGTGAAATGAAAAAAAAGTAGAAAAAACTAATTTTGTATAAAGCGGGAAAACAATAATGTATTTACTTAAAGGAGTCAATCGGGTTATTAGTAGAGCAGAGAGATATTGTTATTACCTTTATTAATGAAACTTCGCTGATGTTAAAATTTATAGCAAGATGTGGAAATTGGGTTTTCAGTAACGAATTGACTGAATCGGTTCGAAGAACACACTAGGCTACCGATGCATAGAGACACTTTATGTAGCGCAAAATTTCTTGCCAAGGACAAAGTCAAAAGCAAAATATATGGCATTGTTAAGATTCACAGCAGTCGACCGTGGACTGCGTTGGGAATGGTTCTTAGAAGACCGCACACTCTAATGTGGCTGAAGTTTGTTAGATAAGTAATTAGTGGTCAGTGTAACTTGGCTACAGCAAATTTTGGTATTCTTGGGCATTAAAGTATTCGGTAAATCACGCAACAGCTAGACTTTTAGGCTCTCTCTGTATAGTTAAAGTACTAATGAAGCTGGTAGTGGAAACAGTAGTGAAAAAGGTAGTGATAAGGGTAGTGAAAAGGGTAGTAAAAAATTTTAACAAATATATTTTTCTGTGCTGCAGTCACATCCGTTAAGCAATAAAAAATTAGCAAAAAAAGTATTGAAAAAAAATGTATTGAAAAAAGTAGGGAAAAAGGTAGTTAAAAAGTATTAAACAAATATTCCAAAACTTACAGCAAAAAGAACTTGTTTTTTTAAACGCCCAAATTAAGCGAGAGAATATTGTGAAAAGATTGTTGAAGAAAGTAGTGGAAAAGGTAGTTAAAAAAGTATTACAAAAATAGTCCAAAACTTACAGCAAAAAGAACTTGTTTTGTTTTTTTAAACGCCCAAATTAAGCGAGAGAATCTTATGAAAAGATTATTGAAAAAAGTAGTGAAAAAGGTAGGGGAAGATTTTGGCAAAAATATGTTGTACTGTTTTGTCCTACATTCGCACCAATTAAGCAAAAACAACTAAAAGATGATAACAAAAAAGTAGGTAACAAAAAAGTACTGAAAAAGTAGTGAAAATGTTGCTGAAATTTGTGTTAAAAAATTATTCTACAACTTGCAGAAAAAGGAACTTATTGCTTTTTTAAACACCCAAAATTTAAGCGAGAGTTACAAAATGGTTATATAAAAAAGTAGTGAAAACGGTACGGAATACCATAAAAACACTTTTTTTTTGTCATGCGGTTACATCAGTTAAGCAAAAGCAAGAGTAAATAAATGTTATAAAAAAGTAGTAAAGAATAGTATTGGAAAAAATTACAACTCTGTTATTTAAGCACCACAGTTAGTTAAGAAAACTATTGAAAAAAGTATCGAGAAAGGTATTTGCTGCTCAAATCGTATAAATGAAGCAAAAAAAATTAAAAAAAGTAATAAAAGGGTATTAAGAAATATGGTAAAAAAAAGTAGTAAAAAAAGTAGTGAAATATGTAGGTAGTGAAAAAATCGAAAACAAAAATAATTTTTTTCACCAGCAAACTCATAAATAAATTAAAAAATATAACTTGTTAAAGAAAATATTGAAAAACTTCGAAAAAAATAATTTCTTCTCCTGCATTCGCATAAATTACGCAAAATAAAAGGCGGAAAAGTAGTAAAAAAAGTAATGAAAAAATTGCCAAAAAAATACCAACACTTCTTTTCTAAAAATTCCAACATAAATACTTCAATAAATGCTAATAAGCCAAATATAACCACAAACGCACAAATAAACAAAAAGAGGGAAAATACGCAGAAAAACAAAAAGATTAGTGGAAAAGAATTTGTTACACAAGTAGCATTTAAGCTGCCCTTTTACGACCATGGGCATTTGTTTGCGGCCAAAACAAAAACAAAATGCAAAGTGGATAATTAGTTAGTCAGCAGCGTGTGGGAAAAAGCACCTTTCTACGCAAGTAAAACGTAAGCCAAGCTAAGCCAAGTAAGCGATAAATTAATTGAACAAAATTCAATCCAATTCAAATCAATTCAATTACAATTGGCCATTGAAGTGTAATGAATGATGCTTGAAAATGACGAAAGTCAAGTGTTCGAAATGAATATTTGAATTTGAAAGAATTAATGAGCGAATTAGGCGTTGTAAAGCAGAAAAAGTGGCGAAAGCGGCTGAAATGAGTTGTGATACTAAAGCAAAAGAAGAGAAGCCAACAAGTGTCAACAAGTGTTGACAATCAAGAGATATTAGCGTTTTAGAGAAGGGAAAGCGGAAGGAGGAAGGCAGGTGGAGTGGGCAAAAACATTTAAAGCGATTTGTACAAAAGTCACTTACAATGAAATGAAATGGAAACTGTTTATTGGTAATTTGACATTTACTTACGGTGACCAAAAAAGGAATTCGAATTAGTGATTGAATGTATTGAAACAAAAAAAGTTTGATTTAATTAAAGGAAATGTAAAATCAATTGAAAAGGGAATCAAAAAGGGAGGAGGGACTTTATTGGAAAGTAAAATGTGTAGAAATAAATAGATAAATAGATTTTATGATAGAATTTTTTTATGTTCTGCAGTCATATCAGTTAAGCAAAACACTAGAAGATAAAGGTAAAAAAAAGTATTAAAAAAGTAGTGAAAAAGGAAGTACAAAAAATAATGAAAATAGTACTAAAAAAAAGTCGTAAAAACCTATTCTAAAACTTAGTACAAAATGAACTTGTTTGTTTTTTAAATGCCCAAATTTGGCGAGAAAAGTTATTGAAAAAGTAGTGGAAAAGGTAGCGAAAATTTTTGCAAAAATACTTTTTTTGTGCTGCAGTCGCATCAATTAAGCAAATAACAGCTAAAAAGAGGTAATAAAAAAGTCGTCAAAAGAGTTAGTGAAAAAGTAATAAAAAATACTACCGAAACTTCGAGAAAAAGGAAAAAGCAAATAACAGCTAAAAAGAGGTAATAAAAAAGTAGTCAAAAGAGTTAGTGAAAAAGTAATAAAAAATACTACCAAAACTTCGAGAAAAAGGAACTTATTTCTTTTTAAAACGCGCAAATTAAGCGAGAAAATGTAATGATAAATTTATTGAAAGAAAGTAGTAGAAAAGGTAGTGAACAATTTTTGCAAAAATACTTTTTTGTGCTATACAGTTGCATAAATTAAGCAAAAAACAAGTAAGGAAGCCTAAGTTCGAGTGGAATCGAACATTAGATACTCAGCTGTATGCTTTCATTGTTTGTTTGCGTTTGATGAAAACACGGTGTATTTTATATAAAGCGAGTGCTGCATAAAGTGGGCGTAGCCACGCCCATTTTCAACATTTTTATCAGTCATCCAACTAAGCATATGAATATTATTCTTTGTGCAAAATTTCATTCCTTTATGACTTCTAATTATAAAGATGTCACGTTACAAATTTCCAAAGGGTGTTCCAGAAATATCTTTGTTAAAAAGTAGGCGTGGTCATAAACCGATTTGAATAACTTTTTGCGTGTCTATTAGCACAAGTTAGAAAAGTGTATAAACCAAGTTTCGTGTTAATGTCTCAATTATTTGTCGAGTTATGGGCTCCGAAATTTCGTATATTCCTTTGTCTAAAAAGAGGCGGTGCCACGCCCATTTTCCAAATTTTTCTATTTTTTGTTTCCGGTCTATTGCGGAACTCATGCCACAAAATGTGAATGAATTATCTTTATATTTGACAAAGATATCGCTTAAAATATTTTTATTAGGCCCCTTTATAGTTCCCATATATAAAAGTGGGCGTGGTCGCCAACCGATTTCGCTAAAATTTTGAACATGTATTACCACAGCTAAGAAAAGTGTACACACCAAGTTTCGTCATTATATTTAAATTATTTGTCGAGTTATGGGCTCAGAAATCTCGTATATTCCTGCTTCTAAAAAGAGGCGGTGCCACGCCCATTTTCCAAAATTTTTGTGCTTTTCGTTTTATATCCGCAGTTGGACTCCTACCATAAAATTTAAATGATATACCTTTATATTTGACAGAGATATCGCTTAAAATGTTTTTATTAGGCCACTTTATAATACCCATATATAAAAGTGGGCGTGGTCGTTAACCGATTTTGGCAATTTTGCGTCAAAACATTTGCCTAAGTAAGTATATCACGCCTACCAAATTTCATCGATATATCTTCAACGGTTTCTGAGTTATGACATATAAAACTTTCAATGTTTGGCCCTTAATAAGTGGGCGTGGCACCGCCCATTTTTCAAAATCTCACCAAATTTTTTCATAAGGGCCTGAGCTCCACACGTGGGTGAAATTTTATCACTCTATTTCTATTAGTGACTGAGATACAAAATTTCCGATTTTTACTATATAGGGGAAGTGGGCGTGGTCATGGTCCGATTTCGCCCATTTTCAATACCATCCGTTCCAGTCTTGATACCAACTTGCATTCCAAATTTCATCAAAATATTTAAATTTTTGCGCGAGTTATCGTGCGTACAGGCAGACAGACGGACGGACAGACGGACAGGCGGACGGACATGGCTCAATCGATTTCTTTTTTCACCCTGATCAATTTGATATATATAAGTCAATATCTATCTCGATTATTTTATGGTGTTACAATCCACCGTTATGTGATTAAAACTATAATACTCTGTGTACTAGTACAGCTGAGTATAATAACTAAAAAGAGGTAATAAAAAAGTAAGTAAGGAAAGGTTAAAAAGTTTGTGAAAATGGTAGTAAAAAATTATAAAAAGCAACTTACTTCTATTTCAAAAGATAAAGTTATTGAAAAAAGGTAGTGAAAAAGCTAGTGAAACATTTTGTCAAATATACTTTTTTTGTCCTGCGGTCAAATAAATTAAGCAAAAAGAAGACCTTATTTATATATTTGGCTGTTAATAGTAAAATTGCATAAGGATTAATTTTGTAGAATATTTACAAACTTTAGCTTACAAACAGATGGGTGCTTTTGACTAATTTTTTGAGTTAAACGAAAAAAGTGGCATTTCGGTGGTTACTAGAGATTTAAAATGTTCTAGAAAAATGTACGCCGGAAAATTTCACTGGGTGATACCTCGGACAAAATTTTCATATAAAGAACGTGCAAGTCTTGAGGAAGTAAAAACTTCTATGACGCCCTAAAATATGCAACAAATTTTAGAAAAAGTAACAAAAAGTGTTAAAATTCATATCGGAGCTAAATATAATGTTCAGCTGATAAACATAGAATTGCATGAGGATTAATTTTGTGAACTATTTTAAACGCTTTGCGCGCTCAAAAATGTGTGCTTTTTACCAATAATTTTGAGTTAAACGAAAAAGGTGTCACTTCGGTGGTTGTCGCTAGGGGGTTAAAGTGTTTCAGAAAATTGTGCGCTGGAAAATTACGCTAGGGATGTTCTAAGACTAAATTTTCACAAAAAGAAAGTATAAGGCTAAAGGAAGAAAAAAACGTATATAATGCCCAGAAATATGCAACAATTTTTTTAAATGATTTTATCGTTTGTAGGTTGTGATTATACAAATGCAGATGCTGAAATGGCTTAAATATTTATTACTTACATGCAATGGGAAACATAGAAAAAAAAATCGTGCAAAGCTACGATTCTATGTTTTTCGAACTTCATTTCGAACAAAGTATGCAATTCTTTAGAGCTTGTTGAGTTAACACGCTTCAATTCTTAGCGCTTGCGCTAACCAAAAGCACAAACTTTTCTCATTCAACCTGAAGAGAGCGCAGTTTCCCGCAGTTGCGCTCAGTTTTCGAACTTAATTTGCTCTCAAAAATTTTTCGAACTTAAATACAGCTCTCTCACTTAGCTATATACACACACACACATTCAAGTGCATAAACACCAACGGCTAGATATTCGAACATATGACTAAATAAATCAGGACTAGAACAACCAACAAAACATTTTCTCGACAACTCAATCGGTCAACTGCCGCTTTGCTATTGCTGCTGCTGCCACCCACCTTTGGTAGTTGTTTTGTTTGTCGTGCCAACAGCCTTTGTTTTGAATTTCGAAATTCGGTATTCGGCATTTTTGTACTAAAAGTAGAGTCTTCCTCTTAGCGGCCGCTGACACGAATTGCAACGAAATTTACGTTTTTCGCATAAAATGCGACAATTTCTATTTGGCCAATTCAGTATACGAAAGTTATTTGCTGTTAACGCATAGTATGCAATGTATGCGCGACGTTCGTTGGTTCGTTAGTTGGTTGGTTAGTTGATTGGCGGCGTGTCTGTTTGCGGTGCTCGTCGTCCGTGTTTTGTGGTTAAAAATGAGGTCGAACGCGTGTATGTGTACGAAATTGTGGTGGAATCGTAGTAAATGTGCTGCTTATTTAATTTGCAGGATGCAAAGGTTTTCAGATGACAGGGCGTATGATGAACTTTTGTTTCAGTGAAGATAAAAGAAAGTATCGGTCGGTAGAAAACAAGATTACTGTGTTTGAAGAAGCTAGTTGTACTAAGAAAAAGGGAGCCAAAATGTATGCTATGTTCTCTAAAGATTGGATCGTTGTAAAATGTATGAAAAATAAATAAATTGGAAATAATGCCGACAAAAACATTTGAAACGCAAAAACGCAGTAACAGGAAAAAATTTAAAAAGTAATAAAAAGGTATGAAAAAATTGAAAAATAAGGAATATGCTGGCATTAAGTATCTAAATCGTAAAATAACAGTAATAAAAAAATTTAAAAAAGTAGTAGAAAAAGGTTAGTGAAAAAAGTAGTAAATTTGTTTAATAAAACAAAATGCACATCACTGTTTAAACGTAGCAAAAAGCACGAAAACGGTAACAGAAAAAGGCATCGCAAAGAGTAGTAAAAAATTAAACTAAAATTTACGGCAAAAGGAACTCTTCTGTGCTTTAGACACTCCTACCAAACAAGAAAACTTGCGGCAAAATGAAAGTCACAGTCTTTAAACGAAGCAGAAGGCAAGAAAAATATAATAGAAGAAGGTATTGAAAACAGTAGTAAAAAAAGTAGTAAAAAATTATACTAAGGCGTATAGCAAACGCTTTAAAAACCCAAACAAAACAAGAAAACTTACGGCAAAAGGCATATCACTGCTCTTTAAACGCCCGAATGAGGCTAGAAAAAGCGAATAGAAAAACATATTGAAAAAAGTAGTAAAAATCAAGCAGGAACCTACGGCAAAAGCACCTTCGCTATGCTTTAAACACTCACACCAAACAATAAAAGGTAATGCTAAAGGAATTGCACTTTGAGCGCCCTAGTTAAGCAAAAAAAAACCTGATAAAATAGTTATTGCGAAAAAGTAGTGAGAGAAGCAGTGATAATGGTAGTGAACATTTTTGAAAAAAATACTTAACTGGCCTTGAGACTCATCAAACTAAGCAAAAAACAAGTAAAAAGTCAACATAGAAAGCTAATAAAAAAGTAGCAAAAAAGTAGTAAAAAGGTACTAAATTCTTTTTCTAAAAATTAGAGGAAAACACTATAAAAACTACAAAACACAAATAAAGAAAAGTAATAAAAAAGCAGCAAAAAATTAGTAGAAAAAATTACTAAATTATTTTTCTAAAAATTCGAGAAAATACTATAAAACCCATAAAAACCATTTCTTGCATTACTCTAGCAAAAAACAAAAAAAAAATCAATATGACTCCGCATTACTGCTGAGCTAATGATCATTGGTGAAAATGAAATTACTAAATATTTTTACGCAAGAAATGTTGCTGAAAAAATAACAACAAAAACAGCAGAAAGTGTGACAACAAAATTCTAATGTTTTTCCTTTGTAATTTGTCAGCCGGAATGACTAATTGCCAAATTGGGTGATAAGTAGAATTGATTGATGAAAATACAGTCAAGGGTGTGTGGGAAATGAAAACAACTACTACTTAAAGAAAAAAAACAACAAACAATTTACTTGCTTGTGTTTTCGTTGCTATTCTTGTTACTATTTATGTGCCCATAAGAGTAGCAGTGACGTACTCGCTTGCGTGCAAAATCATAGAGTTATGATGTAATGAGGAGAAAATCAATTGAAAGATGTAAACAAAAAGAATTAATTTCGCCTGCACGCACACTCATAAATACGTGAAAAAAAGTAAAAGTGTATTTCGTTTGCAACAAAGTTTTAGTTGAACGAGTGATTTTGTTTTTGCGTGTAATGAAACCAAGAAAATTATTGATTTCAGATTTTATTTATATGCGTGTACGGCGCTGCCATTTGGAAGCGAAATGAAAAGGTAATAAGAGCTAAGTTATGGTGTGTTGTAAGAAATTTATACAAGATGTTTACTGTTTTGTTGTTGTTATTCTATAAAATGGCTTATAGACTGTGTAAGTTGTGCTGATTTTTTGGGGTTTACGATGGAAGAGAAAATACTTTGCCGCAAGCAGTTGCAAATTTTGAGGAAAAGTAGTTGACGTAATCAAGAAAGCTTTCTCATCAAGCTTTAAACAAATCTTAGGCTCTTGAAAGCCTAAAAGTATGCAACAGTTGATCAAAAATCGTTCTCGCAGAACTTTTACCACATTTAAGTCCTTTGGTAGCCTATCAGTATGCAAAAATTTATCAAAAGAGCCTTATCATAGAACTTAAAAAATATATAAAGCTTTTGTTGCCTAAAAATATGCAACAATCGATTACCAACAATTCCACGTGCATCTTTGGTAACATTTAAGGCTTTACATAATATAAAAGTATGCCGCAGATTAATCAAAAAAACTTCTCATGGACCTTAAAACACATTTAAAACTTTTTACAGCCAGAAAGTATGCAACAGTCGACAAATAAACGCTTCTCATTGAACTGTAAACACACTTAAGGCCTTTTATAATCTAAAAGTATGCAACAATTGATCAAGAAAGGCCTCACAGGGATCTTGAAAAACCCTTTAGGCTTTTATACCATAAAAACATGGAACAATTCATCAATAAAACTTCATCATAGACCTTTAAGGCTTTCGGTAGCCTAACAGTATACAAAAATTGATTAAGAAACAATTCTTATAGTAGAGTTGGGAAACTATCGATGGCACTATCGATAGTATCGATAGTTTTTTTTTTTTTTAGACTATCGAAGACCATCGATGTTTTTTTCAAAACTATCGAAAACTATCGATGGTAATGTATGCTATCGATAGTTTTACAACTTTTAAATCTCCATTTCCATCTAGATTACTATTTTAAGTTGTGAATTGAGAATATCAGCTATTGGTAAGTTTTGAGTCCTTGGTTAAAACTACATAGTCAAAATGTCGCGTTTCCAATATTTTGGGCATAGGTTGGTACTTGTAAAAAAATAACCAAAATAAAAAAATTTGAATTTCACATATTTATTGCAAAAAAACCAAAATTTATTGAAAAAACTCAAAATCAGAAAAAAAAACTACCAAGTTTGTTTGGAAACAACCAACAGTGGCATCCGTGGTCTTGTGAGTACATACATACTTGTAATATGTATAAAATGTGAATTTGTTGGCGGTTAAAAAATTTTTTTCAGGAATCATTTAAATACGATAGTACTATCGATGGTACTATCGATAGTTTATTTTTTTAAGACTATCGAAAACTATCAATAGTTTTTTTTAAACTATCAAAAACTATCGATGGTACTACTATCGATAGTTTCCCAACTCTATCTTATAGACCTCTAACCGAATCTTAGGCCTTTCATAGCACAAAAGTATGCAACAGTTCAACAAGAACATTCTCTAGCAGATCTATTACCATATTTAAGGGTTTACGTAGCCTTAAGTATCCAAGAATTCATTAATAAATCATTTTCATAGATATTTAACCGAATTTAAATTTTTTTTATAGCCTAAGAGTACCTATGCAATAATTGACCAAGAAAGCTTTATTAAGAATATTTAAACATACTCAAGGCTCTCTATAGCCTAATAGTATGCAAAAATTGATAAAAAATGCCTTTCGATGTACTTTAAAATATATTTAAGTCTTTATGTAGCCTAAAATTATGCAACAATTGATTACGAAAACGCTCTCATAGATTTCACATCGAATCTTGGTGCTCTCATAGCACAAAAATATGCAACAATTCACCAATAAACTTTTCTAATAGACACCTTACAACACGCAGGAGCTTATATAGCCCTAAAGTATGCAACAATCCATCGATAAAACATTCTTATATACATTAAGCCGAATTTGAAACTTTTTGTAGAGCAAAGGTATGCAGCAGTTGACCAATAAGATCTTTCATAGGCTTCGAAACACATTTAAGGGCTCTTATAGCCTAAAAGTATGTAACAAATGATTAGAAAAGCTATTTTATAGACATTAAACAATATTTAAGGCGTGACATAGCCTAAAAGTATGTAAAAATTTATCAAAAAACCCTTTTGATAGAATTTTGGCCTAGCGTAAACATATACAACGCTCTATCAATAATCCATTCTGACAGAGCTTTAACATGCTATTACGGGATATGGAGGGACGTAATGATAGCCTACAATTAAGCAAAGGTTAATCGAGAAAGAATTCTTTTACATCTAAAGTCTCCCACTCAAAATATCCTCAAGCATACCTACTTGTTCGTAACTTTAAATGCTTATGATAAATCCTTTGCTCTGACATGCTAGTTTTATACTTTGCAAACTTCCGCGAAATTACAAGAGGCGCTTCAAAAACTTTTCAGAGTTTTCATAGAAAACAAAGTGGAATTTAAAGTTTTTTTTTGTATTAAAGTTTGGGGGTATACGGAAAATTGCGCCGCATATAGTAATTTGTGCGACACGAGTAAAACGTTGTGAAGTAATTTCAGCAAATTTGCAGTAAAAATTCAAAAGAATTGATTAGCAACGAATCCAACCATAATCCGCATTTGCTTACAAAGCTCACTATGTTGCTTAGTTTATAGTTTTTTTGTTGTTGTTTTTATTGCTGTTGCCTAATACTTTTGTTCTTAAATTTTAATACGCAAATAGAGTATTTTTTGTTATGATAACTTCTTCCTGTTCTTTCTTCTCAAAAACACTTCAGTTTATGCTAATGAAAAGTTTATTGCTACTAACCCTTTAAAAAAAACGTAAAACTTAAAACTTGCAGCGTAGCAAATAAGTTGCGCTTTCATATAAATATATATGCATATGTATGAGTGCACATGTCCTTGCAAAAAATTTAAGCAACATTGTTGCTCTATGTGTTTAGATGCTTATAAGCAAATGAGCTCGTATATGTAGATGTCCAAGCCAAGCAACATTGTTGCTTTATCTAGCTACCTACCCCTTTCTGCCACTACCTCTTTCTGTTACCCTTTCTGCACTTTACCTACTATATTCTATCTTCAATCTTCAATTATTATTCTAGCTTAACTTCAGTGACTTTTATTCATGTTCGTACATGCATATTCACACACGTTTAAATCTCTTTATACACACTCACCTTAGTAGCCCAGTTAGTCAAGAACGTGTGGTCCGCCCGCTGACGCAAACGCCCGTATGCAATTTTTAGGATTTGTTGAGCCCGTGGGGCAACGGAGCAATCAGCTGTTTTACTCACACATATTTACATATATATAGTTTGTTTACATTTTGGCAGGGTTGCCATTTAGTCATTTTTGAACAAACAAGATTTTTACTAATCTTCAAAGTGTTATGCGGATTAAACTTCAATACACAACTGTGCATTATTTTCCAAATGACAAGAAAATACTAATTTAATCGTTTTTAAAGTTGTTGTTGACGACTTTTTTATACTCAGCTGTACTAGTACACAGAGTATTATAGTTTTAATCACATAACGGTGGATTGTAACAGAATGAAATAATCGAGATAGATATAGACTTATATATATCAAAATGATCAGGGTGAAAAGAGAAATCGATTGAGCCATGTCCGTCCGTCCGTCCGTCCGTCCGTCCGTCCGTCCGTCCGTCCGTCTGTCCGTCCGTCCGTCCGTCCGTCCGTCTGTAAACACTCTAACTCGCGCAAAAATTGAGATATTTTGATGAAATTTGGAACGCAAGTTGGTATCGAGACTGGGACGGTTGGTATTGAAAATGGGCGAAATCGGACCATGACCACGCCCACTTTTCCTATATAGAAAAAATCGGAAATTTGGTATCTCAGCCACTAATATAGCTAGAGTTTTAAAATTTTACCCACGTATTGAGCTCGGGCCCTTATGAAGAAATTTGATGAAGTTTTGGAAAATGGGCGGTGCCACGCCCACTTATTAAGGGTCAAACATTGAAAGTTTTATATGTCATAACTCAGAAACCGTTGAAGATATATCGATGAAATTTGGTACGCGTAATTTGCTTACATAGACAAATGTTTTGACGAAAAATTATCAAAATCGGTTTACGGCCACGCCCACTTTTATATATGTGTATTATAAAGTGACCTAATAAAACCATTTTAAGCGATATCTCTGTCAAATATAAAGATCTATCATTGAAATTTTGTCGCATGAGTCCAACTATGGACATAAAACAAAAAACACAAAAATTTTGGAATATGGGCGGTGCCACGCCCACTTATTAAGGGGCAGACATTGAAAGTTTTATGAGTCATAACTCAGAAACCGTTGAAGATATATCGATGAAATTCGGTACGCGTAATATAATTACTTAGTCAAATGTTTTGGCGAAAAATTATCAAAATCGGTTGACGGCCACGCCCACTTTTATATATAGGAAATATAAGGGGGCCTAATAAAAACATTTTAAGCGATATCTCTGTCAAATATAAAGATCAATCACTGAGATTTTGTGGCAGGAGTCCAACTATGGACATAAAACAAAAACTACAAAAATTTTGGAAAATGGGCGGTGCCACGCCCACTTATTAAGGAGCGAATATTGAAAGTTTAATAAGCCATAACTCAGAAACCGTTAAAGATATATCGATGAAATCTGGTACGCGTGATATATTTACTTAGCCAAATGTGTGGACGAAAAATTACCAAAATCGGTTGACGACCGCGCCCACTTTTATATATGTGTATTATAAAGTGACCTAATAAAACCATTTTAAGCGATATCTATGTGAAATATAAAGATAATTCATTGAAATTTTGTGACATGAGTTTTACAATAGACCGGAAACAAAAAATAAAAAAGTTTGGAAAATGGGCGTGGCACCGCCTCTTTTTAGACAAAGGGATATATGAGATTTCTTAGCCTTTAACTCGACAAATAATTGAGATATTATGACGAAACTTGGTTTATACACTTTTATAACATGTGTTAATAGACACGCAAAAATGTATTGAAATCGGTTTATGACCACGCCTACTTTTTAACAAAGATATTTCTGGAACACCCTTTTGGAATTTGTAACGTGAAGTCTTTGTAACTAAAAGTCATAGAGGGATGAAATTTTGCACTAACAATAATATTTGTATGCTTATTTGGATGATTGATATAAATTTTGAAAATGGGCGTGGCTGCGCCCTGTTTATGCAGCACTCGTTTCATATAAAATACACCCTATATCGAACAAACGCAAACAAACAATGAAAGCATACAGCTGAGTATCTAATGTTCGATTGCACTCGAACTTAGGCTTCCTTACTTGTTCTTCTTTATTTTATATTCTCCTCCGGATTCGAACCATGACATCAACCTGAAATTCTATCCAATCATCACATAGTGGAACATTCAACATTATATTGAATTGTAGTAACCTATTTATACTTCCATTTCCTAAAAAGGAATCCATGAATTATTTGAATCATTGTAAAAACAAAATTTAAAAAAATTTGTTCTCATTAGTTTTGTTTACAACGGAAACTGTTGGGTCAAATACTTTTGCCTTTAAATGAACAACGGGGAGAAAATTGTTGCTAAAAATAAACTTTTGTTTGGATTTTTCTCTTCATCTTCTCTCCATCATTATTTTTATACTCAGCTGTACTAGTACACAGAGTATTATAGTTTTAATCACATAACGGTGGATTGTAACAGAATGAAATAATCGAGATAGATATAGACTTATATATATCAAAATGATCAGGGTGAAAAGAGAAATCGATTGAGCCATGTCCGTCCGTCCGTCCGTCCGTCCGTCCGTCCGTCCGTCTGTCCGTCCGTCCGTCCGTCCGTCCGTCTGTAAACACTCTAACTCGCGCAAAAATTGAGATATTTTGATGAAATTTGGAACGCAAGTTGGTATCGAGACTGGGACGGTTGGTATTGAAAATGGGCGAAATCGGACCATGACCACGCCCACTTTTCCTATATAGAAAAAATCGGAAATTTGGTATCTCAGCCACTAATATAGCTAGAGTTTTAAAATTTTACCCACGTATTGAGCTCGGGCCCTTATGAAGAAATTTGATGAAGTTTTGGAAAATGGGCGGTGCCACGCCCACTTATTAAGGGTCAAACATTGAAAGTTTTATATGTCATAACTCAGAAACCGTTGAAGATATATCGATGAAATTTGGTACGCGTAATTTGCTTACATAGACAAATGTTTTGACGAAAAATTATCAAAATCGGTTTACGGCCACGCCCACTTTTATATATGTGTATTATAAAGTGACCTAATAAAACCATTTTAAGCGATATCTCTGTCAAATATAAAGATCTATCATTGAAATTTTGTCGCATGAGTCCAACTATGGACATAAAACAAAAAACACAAAAATTTTGGAATATGGGCGGTGCCACGCCCACTTATTAAGGGGCAGACATTGAAAGTTTTATGAGTCATAACTCAGAAACCGTTGAAGATATATCGATGAAATTCGGTACGCGTAATATAATTACTTAGTCAAATGTTTTGGCGAAAAATTATCAAAATCGGTTGACGGCCACGCCCACTTTTATATATAGGAAATATAAGGGGGCCTAATAAAAACATTTTAAGCGATATCTCTGTCAAATATAAAGATCAATCACTGAGATTTTGTGGCAGGAGTCCAACTATGGACATAAAACAAAAACTACAAAAATTTTGGAAAATGGGCGGTGCCACGCCCACTTATTAAGGAGCGAATATTGAAAGTTTAATAAGCCATAACTCAGAAACCGTTAAAGATATATCGATGAAATCTGGTACGCGTGATATATTTACTTAGCCAAATGTGTGGACGAAAAATTACCAAAATCGGTTGACGACCGCGCCCACTTTTATATATGTGTATTATAAAGTGACCTAATAAAACCATTTTAAGCGATATCTATGTGAAATATAAAGATAATTCATTGAAATTTTGTGACATGAGTTTTACAATAGACCGGAAACAAAAAATAAAAAAGTTTGGAAAATGGGCGTGGCACCGCCTCTTTTTAGACAAAGGGATATATGAGATTTCTTAGCCTTTAACTCGACAAATAATTGAGATATTATGACGAAACTTGGTTTATACACTTTTATAACATGTGTTAATAGACACGCAAAAATGTATTGAAATCGGTCTATGACCACGCCTACTTTTTAACAAAGATATTTCTGGAACACCCTTTTGGAATTTGTAACGTGAAGTCTTTGTAACTAAAAGTCATAGAGGGATGAAATTTTGCACTAACAATAATATTTGTATGCTTATTTGGATGATTGATATAAATTTTGAAAATGGGCGTGGCTGCGCCCTGTTTATGCAGCACTCGTTTCATATAAAATACACCCTATATCGAACAAACGCAAACAAACAATGAAAGCATACAGCTGAGTATCTAATGTTCGATTGCACTCGAACTTAGGCTTCCTTACTTGTTTTTATTGGTTTTCTCACAAAAAAATATTTTCTCACAAAAAAATTTTTAAAAGCAAGCAAGTTTTTGAATAAATTGTTGGATCAAAAACTTTGCTGTAAAAACAAATACTTTTGCTTTTGAATCAAAGACGGAGATTCAACAGCCGAAAGTTGTTGGTTTAACTACGGGTATTTTTTTCAGAGTATGTACCTATATATAGATATTTGCAAAATAATCACAACAACAATTTAATTGTTTAATTTGTTATTGTTTCATTATTTTTATATATCGTCGTACCATACGAAAACTAGCATATTTAAAATTTCTGGCGAAAGCTATCAATAAAAAAATTCTGTACGAAAAGTAACAAGTTCGACTTTTGGCTGACGAAAAATAACAAGTTCGACTTTTGGCCGACGAAAAATAACAAAATCGACTTTTGGCTGACGAAAAGCATCAGTAATTATTAGACTGCGGATCTTTATGCAATTGCATATTTTTAAGGAAAAGAGATAGCGATATGGTTCCAAAGAGAAAAATGAAAGTTATTAACAAAATATTCTAAATTTTCATATTTATTTCTGCATATTTTGCATATTGCATATAACTTGCATATTGCATATAACTTGCATATTTGCATATAACTTGCATATTTGCATAATAATTGAGGTTTAGCAGTTTTAATCTGCAAGTTAGAGTCTCGCGGAGTTCCCCTAATGGCTTCAATGGCCCTACTAAACAGAAGCTTTTGAAGGACTTGACGCTACGTCAGGATCATGTGGGCAAATAGTTTTGGTCAAAATTGAAGCTATTTCAACAAAGAACCTGCTTTTGAAGTCATATTAGGAGTAGCCAAAATACTTTCAGGTGATAACAAAATATTAGAAACTGGAACACAGATTTCCAGTCAATTTTGGAGCGAATTTAAGTATACTCCGATTACATCTTGTGATGTTGAGCGTTCATTTTCAGCATATAAACGGATCTTAACCGATAAGCGTCACAATGTTTCCATTGAAAATGTGGAGAAAACACTTGTAGTATATTGTGGTCTTAAAATTACTATTATAATAAAAATTAGTTCCCATTTGCAGTTTGTTTTTGGGTGTTAATGGGTTTTATATTTGCATAGAACAAAAGATTCAGCATAGAACATATGATTTTTGCATTCAACTATACTTTACTTACTGTGTATATCACTTAAAATTCCATATCTGATGTAAAAAAGGTGTACTTTTAATTTGCATATAACTTGCATATAACCTGCATATAATATAATAATATAATAATACAATGGCGCTATTATAACTCTGACGAGTTTTATGGCCGAGCTTCTCTCCCAATTCGAGGTGTGCTCCTTTTTGTTTTTCCTACTAATTGGGTGGACCTACAGTTTTATGCCGGCTCCGAACGGCGAATGCATTTTTTGTGAGAAGCTTTTTTCATGGCAGAAATACTCTCGGAGGGTATGCCGCCCACTGCCGAGAGGTGACCGCTGCTCTTAAAAAACCCAATAATTGGATTTTTACTAATTGAAAAATTGTTTTGGTGTTTGGCTCGGGCCGTGGTTTGAACCCGAGACCTCTGACACAGCAGGCGAGCACTCTACCCACTGCACCACAGTGGCCACCTGCATATAAGTTGCATATATTTTGCATATCCAAAACAGAGCAAGAAAATTCGCTTTGGAATGTGAATGTATAGTTTTGAATCCATATAACTCTTAATAAATCATTTTAAATTTTTTGCATAAAGATCCGCAGTCTAGTAATTATATACTGTTTTTACATTAAAATTGTTGTTGTGTTAACAAAATTGATAGTTTTCGTCAGCCAAAAGTCGAACTTGTTACTTTTCGTCAGCCAAAAGTCGATTTCGTTATTTTTCGTCGGCCAAAATCGAACTTGTTATTTTTCGTCAGTCACAAAAAAAACGTATGTTAGTTTTCGTATGGTACGACGATATGTACATGATATATTTATATATGTACTAAAATTAAGTAGATCAAGCTCTTTCAGCCCAGCAAACATTCTTGAAATTCTCATAATTTGGAGTCTGATATGAGTCCGAAATATATAGGTGTGACATATGTGGTATAAAATAATAATAATATAATACAATGTCGCTATTATAATTCTGACGAGTTTTATGGCTGAGCTTCTCTCCCAATTCGAGGTGTGCTCCTTTTGTTTTTCCTACCAATTGGGTGGACCTACAGTTTTACGCCGGATCCGAACGGCGAATGCATTTTTTGTAAGAAGCTTTTTCATGGCAGAAATACATTTGGAGGGTATGCCGCCCACTGCCGAGAGGTGACTGCTGCTCTTAAAAAACCCAATAATTGGATTTTTACTAATTAGAAAATTTTTTTTGGTGTTTGCTCGGACTGTGGTTTGAACCCGAGACTTCTATGCTATGCCAGCAGGCGAGCACTCTACCCACAGCACCACAGCGGCTTATGTGGTATATAAGCTTAAGAAATGTTTACTGACGCTTATATGAGTCCGAATGTTTGCTGGGATACAAACAATAAAACAACAAAAACATTGAAATGCAAAAAGTTCTGAGGTGATGTCGAACTTTTATACATATTGCTAGCTTAGAGTGCTAATTGTGTAAAATATTTTGAATTGTTAACTTTCGAAAAAAAGCCGTGTTCAAAAAATTCATATAAGAATATTATTGTATTAACTAAACAAGCTTTCATTTAATTTGAAAAAGGTTTCATTTGAAATGAAAAAAGTTTCATTTGAAATGAAAAAAGTTTCATTTTAAAGGAAAAAAGTTGCACTTAAATTGAAAAAGGTTTCATTTTAGTTGAAAAAGGTTTCACTTAATTTGAAAAAGGTTTCACTTGACTTGAAAAAAGTTTCACTTGACTTGAAAAAGGTCTCATTTGACCTGAAAATGCTATATCTCAAAATGTTTACATATTTTTACGAATAGTTACGAATTTACGTTCAATAACCCAAAAAATTCGCAAAAGAGAGCCAAATTGAGAGAGTAAGACCTCGAGAGAGTTGATAAACGCTGCAAGTAAAATTTTCACTTGCAACTACTAGCAGCTTTAAAAAAATAGAAGTGTCAAAAATATATGATCACAAAAATATCAATTGGAAATATACAAACATTTTAAACGCAAATTTCTAATTGTGTACTAAATAAGTTAGCGCAAAAACGAATCTTGATGATGTTGTGGAATAGCCAAAGTAGAATTTTGTTTTCCTAATTCAGTTATTTCCATTCATTTCCAATTTCAAAAATTTCAATTACAACCTAACCTAAAAATCAAATTGTCAAAACAGCGTATCAGCTGTTTTCTTGCGAATGTTTACGATTTTGTGTTCAATTACTTTGGTTGATAATTTTCTCTTTGTCTCGTTTTTACTCTTAATTTGATATTGACGCTCTTTTTGCAAGTACTTGCAAGTAAAGTTGTTGAACAAAGCTATTATCTTGTTTTTAATTTATATATATATATATATATATTTACATTTTGTTTGGGATTTAAAAAAAATTTATAAACGTTTTCTTTCCTTTCTTTTTAAAAATTAAAGTAATAATAAATGGTTCGTTTAAGTAGACATACTATTTTTTCCATGTGAACACATATATGTATAGTCGATAACATTTTACAATCTTGTTGAGTTAGTTGTATAATACTGTGAAAATTACTGTTTAAATATTTAATAACTAAAAATGTTCAACTGGCAACCCTTCTACCTTGCGATCAGCTGACACGTTTTTACGTAAAAAATCAAATTGACGTACGTCGTTAAATAATCGGTTACGGACGTACGTCGTTAAATAATCGGTTACATACAAATCCCATTAAATAGGTTGAATCAGCTGACACGGTACACGGGTTTACGTTCTCGACTAACTGGACTATAAAGCATAAGTCATATCTCAGTGTCGCTGTCTATGTCTCTGTCTGTACCTCTGTCGCTTCCGTTGCCTCTGTCGCCGTCAATGCCTTTGCTTATGCTGTCTCTGCTTCTCTCGTTGCTTGCTCTGCTTCTCTCGTTGCTTGCTCTGCTTCTGTCGCTGCTGCTTTCCTCTGCTTGCGTTTCGTTCTCACGCAAATTATTTTAAGTTCTTAAACTTTTTAAATAAATACTTCAAGTTGTACCCCTGCAACGACTCACTCATTTGACGATGTAAGCCACTCGCATAAAACGGCGTGAGCCGATCTGCATAACATTGGCTCAACATGTGAGCGAAAGAGCTTGTAAATAGAGCGTAAGTGTTTCTGCACTGCACGTCAACAAAAAGAGATATGCCCTCATTCACTCATAACTTTGAAAGCAATTGAGTTGAATGACAAATGATTCGTAAGGCAATAGATTCGAAAGGCAATAGATTCGGAAGGCTTGAAACATGCAACTGAGCTATGTATGTATGTATGTACATACGTAACGAATGCGAGTAAAAGAGGAATTATAATAGTATACATACATATGTACATACATATGTACATACATAAAGCGCTTTACTAAAAAAATGCGAAATAAGAAATACATAGTAAAATTGTAGCATTGGATACTAGCTCATACCTAAATTCATATATAATTAGTATATCAGCCAAATACTATTACTACAACTATAATAGTAAATATTTATTTTATTAAAATATATACATACACACATATACATATATACATATATTTCATTTAGTTTAACTAATCAATATAATTACAATAAAACAAATGTATGTATGTACATATATATGTTCATATGTACATATATACATAAGTACAAGCTATCAAATTAATGTACATATATGTATGTATACACAAATAAGTAGAAACTTACTTCTTCCATTGCTGCGTCGTTTTACTTCACTGCATTCACTCAAACAAACTAGAATGATTCGGTTGATTCGTTTATTTTTCTAGTGCTTTTACTGTCCTCTCGCACACTACTCGCAAGGCACAGAAAATATACTCAAGCCTGTGTGTTCATGGCTAAATGGAAATGAGCAAACTGCATTGTCACTCAACTCATGCTAGCATATACTGTCGTGCGAGTGCTGATCGTATGTTAAACCGAATCAAGCATAACATTGGCAATGACACCGAATCACACAGTGTTCAAAGAAAAGCGAGTGAGCTTGCGCAGGTCTTTAGTACGTACATATGTTTTGCTCAAAAGTTGCAGCTGTTATGGTTGCCCTACTCCCTCTTTTCCTTCTACTTTGTTTTTGTAAAGCGCTTTTGCTGTTGTTGCTACTTTTATTTTACTTACAAGCTACTGTTGCATTCATATTCATTCACGTTCTTTTACGCTCGTCGTTTAGCTTGTCGCTTGTTGCCCTTCCTTTTTGCCTCTCTCGCTTTCATTCGCCTACGGTTATGTGTCTTGATATTTTCTACTTATTTTTCAATTTTTATACCTTTCATGAGAATGAAATGGTATTATAACTTAGTGCCAAAAAATTTTTGTCGAAAGTACCAGAAGGAAGCGTGGGGGACCCACCAAAATATATACCGATATGATCAGAATCACGAGCTGAGTCGATTAAGCCATGTCCGTCTGTCCGACTGTCCGTCTGTCCGTCCGTCCGTCTGTGTGAACGCAAACTAGTCCCTCAGTTTTTGAGATATCTGAATGAAATTCGGAATACAGGTATGCTGTTATATGCAGCTGATCATTTGTCGGAACCGACCGAATCGGACCACTATAACATATAGAAAACAACCGATTATTCAGATATACATGAAATTTTTGGATGTAATTTGTGCATAACTTCCCCATTTATACAGCTAAGGACATGAAACTTTGAAGTAGACGTGCCCATTTTGGCCCAAACAAGGTTACCGAAAATTGTCAAGATCGGACCACTATAACATATAGTTCCACATCATCCGATTATTCAGATATGCACATTTTGGTGTATAACTCCTCCATTTTAACAGCTAACGGCCTGAAATTTTGAAGTATTTGTACCCATATGGACCCAAACGAGATTGCCGAAAATTGTTAAGATCGGACCACTATAACCTATAGCTCCCGTACAACCGATTATTCAGATATACACATTTTGGTGTATAACTCCTCCATTTTAACAGCTAACGGCCTGAAATTTTGAAGTATTTGTACCCATATGGACCCAAACGAGATTGCCGAAAATTGTTAAGATCGGACCACTATAACCTATAGCTCCCGTACAACCGATTGTTCAGATATACACATTTTGGTGTATAACTCCTCCGTTTTAACAGCTAACGGCGTGAAATTTTTAAGTATTTGTACCCATATGGGCCCAAACGGGGTTACCGAAAATTATTAAGATCGGACCATTATAACATATAGCTCCCATACAACCGATTGTTCAGATATTTACATTTTGGTGCATAACTCCTCCATTTTAACAGCTAACGGCGTGAAATTTTTAAGTATTTGTACCCATATGGGCCCAAACAGGGTTACCGAAAATTATTAAGATCGGACCATTATAACATATAGCTCCCATACAACCGATTGTTCAGATATGGACATTTTGGTGTATAACTCCTCCATTTTAACAGCTAACGGCGTGAAATTTTTAAGTATTTGTACCCATATGGGCCCAAACGGGGTTGCCGAAAATTATTAAGATCGGACCATTACAACATATAGCTCCCATACAACCGATTGTTCAGATATGGACATTTTGGTGTATAACTCCTCCATTTTAACAGCTAATGGCGTGAAATTTTTAAGTATTTGTACCCGTATGGGCCCAAACGGGGTTACCGAAAATTATTAAGATCGGACCATTATAACATATAGCTCCCCTACAACCGATTGTTCAGATATGGACATTTTGGTGTATAACTCCTCCATTTTAACAGCTAACGGTGTGAAATTTTTAAGTATTTGTACCCATATGGGCCCAAACGGGGTTACCGAAAATTATTAAGATCGGACCATTATAACATATAGCTCCCATACAACCGATTGTTCAGATATGGACATTTTGGTGTATAACTCCTCAATTTAAATAGCCAAGAATAAATCTTTCCATAAATAACCCACAGAATTAAAATTATAAATTAAACTTAATCCGGCTATGTACATACATAGGTAACTTTTCATTTCCCCACTCATGAAAGGTATGAAGTCTTCGGTACGGCCGAAGACAGCCGCGCTTTTACTTGTTTTCCTTCTTCTACTGCTCCTTTTTATTTATGGCATAAAGTATGTTGAAGTACTGGCAACTTTACGTTGGTTGTTTTGTGGGCAAAACTTAACGTTATTAAACGAACTTCTGCTGGTACTTTGGTTATTATGAGTTTGTTGTGTGCATGTGTATGTATGTTTGTAACTGTGTACCAGTGTTACGCTACAACTTTAGTGCTTTATAAATTTTTTATTTTGAAACATGTTTAATGTTTGTGTATACATATGTAACTCGCACTTGAGTGTGCTTCTCCATTTCAGTTCCTTCAATTTGTCTGCTGACTTTGACTTACATACAGTCTTAGCAGTGTTGCCTAATTGCTGTTATGCATATGTACTTATGTGTATATATGCGTGTGTTTTTCCGTTAACTTGTTTAGTGGTTTTTGCAGTAATTAAAGTGTGTTGACGAAATGTGGTAAACTTGACGTACACACATACATCATACATAAAGCGATAAAAGTGAAGGCGATGAAAAGTAGTAAAAAAGTGGATAAAAATTTGTAAACGGTATACTTGATAGCCTTTTCTGAAGGTTACGTACCTTTTACATTCTCATACTTGCTCGTAGAAGGTATGTTCTGCTGCACTAATTGTGCCAGAATCGAGTTGAAATAGCAATCATATAAGATTGAGTATTTTCGTCGCACGTACTGAGCAACGCGAATGCAACTTGTGTGAATTTTGAAATGAAAACTCTTTCCTGCAACGAAGTTGACTTGACTGTTGCATAATTTTCGGCGCAATTGTGAAAAAATACTCTTTAAAAATTACACGGAAGCGCTTTTAAACTTTCTATTCAGCTTTTAGCATAAAGTAAACTCTAGTGTTTCTTAATATAGAAAAATGTATAAAGAAAACCTGCTTAACCGAATTTTAGACCGTTAATAGCGCCTAAAAGCAGGCCTGAATTTATTAGTAAAGCCTAATAATTTTCATGAAACAAATTTTCTTTCGCTCACAGCCTAAGTGTATGTAGATATTGATGGAAAAAGCATTATAATAGACCCTTAAACAAATTTATGGCTTTAAGTGGCCTATAAGTATGCAACAGTTGATTAATAAAATTTTCTAGTAAGCCTTGAATCATATAGGCACAGCTAATGCAAGAATTGATCAAGAAAGTTTTCTGATAGACCCTTAGTCGTTTGCAAGTACTTTCAACGCCTAAAATTATGCAACAATTTATTAAAAAGCGTATAAATCTTTAATCCCCAATTTAAGACCTTCCAAAGTTTAGATGTAGGTATGCAACAATTGAAGAAGAGGGCCTTCACATAAATCTTTTAACACAGCTAAAGCCATCAGTGGCCCAAAAGTATGCAGCAGTTGATAAGTAAAGTTTTCTAGTAATCCGTTTACCACATTTAAGGGCCTACATTGCTTTATAGTATGCGAAAGTTCATCAAGTTATCATTCTCATAGAAAATAAAATGACTTTAAGATTTTTTAACATGAAGGTATGCAACAGTTGATCAATAAAACCTTCTTATATAATTTTTGTGGCATTTCAGACCTTTAGAAGCCTATGCAACAATTTTTTTTAGAAGCTTTCCTCATATACTTTCTGCAACACTTAAGGCCTTTATTAGCCTAAAAGTATGCAACATTTTTTAATAAAAATAGAACTTTAATCAAAATTAAGACATTTATTACCCTAAAAGTATACAACAATTAATCAAAAAGTGTTATAATGTATGCTTAATCCCAATTAATCCCACTTAAGGCCTTTAGTGGCTTAAGAGTATGAAAAATGCATCAAAAAATTAATATCATATACATTAAACCAATTTTGAAGCTTTTTGTAGCCTAAAAGTATGCTATAGTGGATCAAGTAAACCTTCTTATAGACCTTTAGCCCCACTTGAAAACCTTTCGTAGCCTAAAAATATGCAAAATTGTATAAAGAAAGCATTCTTGAACATTTAAAACGGCTCAAAGCCTAAAAGTGCGCAACATGTGTATATCTTAAAGCCGCTAGCTACCAAAAACTAATGCCTAACTACCAACAAAGCAACAATTTCCTACATATTTCCTAATCAAAACTAACATAAGTAAATGAATGAGCAAATGAATGCACAATGCACATTTCGCATGCCATGCCATGCATTGCAGGCATTGTGACAGACAAAAAGTCATTGCACTGTGTAAATACTTCCGCAAAGTTTTTAGCCTTTTGTGGCATAAGAAACATGTCTACATGCATACCTTCATATCTATACATGTCTACTTATATATTTTTATATACATAAAACTACATTGCCATGATTTCATTTCTTATCTCTTTGCGCATCTGTCACCAACCATGACATCCTGTTTGTGTCTGTGTGTGTTTGTGTTTGTGTTTGTGTTAAATGTGTGTTTAAATTGTCTCTCTGTCGCTTATGCTTTCGCTCCTCAGACGCAACGCTAATATGTAGATAATATTTATGAGCTCATACAATTTGTAATGCGATGCAATTAAAATGAAATGAGTTTATAAAAGAAAGAAAAAACACAAAAAAAATTGCTTTTGTTATTTGATGAAGGGGTTGATTCCATGCACAACTAAAGTGGTAAATTACATATACACATATGTACATTGTACAATAGCTGAATTTTTGGAGAATTTGAAAGGCTTGCACTTTTTTTCATTTTCTTAGATTGTCTTAGATTGTCATTTAACGGTTTCTTATCCCCTAGAATTATAATACCATTCCCACAAAGCATATTAAAACATCTCGATTTGTCCCGAAGGTTTCCCAAAATTGCTTCTGAACTAATGCCAAGTGAAACGAAACAGGTCTAATGTATACATGAATATTTTGCGAATAAATTCAATAGATCCACCAAACGCTTAATAGATTGTCTGTAAATAGTGCCTCAAAATGTTCCCGCGAATTGGCTTAAAAGCAAACCTAAATCCCTCAGGAATATCTCAAGAACATCCAAAACAAATTCGCGAAACAAAGGGAGTTGTTCCCAAATGTTCATAGAATATCTTCCAACTTCAGCCTCACTAAGTAAGGAAGGCAATAGTAAATAGAGAGCAAACCCTCCATCAAAACTATTGTCCAGTATATCTTTCTCCATTGGCAGAATCTATTATAGGACAAGGCTAGGTTTGATACAGAACTCAATTCAAAATAATATCTCTATGGGATACCCTCGAAATGTCGAAAAAAAAATGTCGGAAAACCGATGTCGAAATTTTCAAATTTTCAAAATGTCGAAAAATAATAATGTCGAAAAAAACTGTCGAATTTAAATTTACCGAAATAAAAATGTCGCAAAATGTCGAAAATATGGAAAAATACTTGGAATATTTTTTCTTTATTTTAGGTAGGTTTTTAAACGGGTCGGCTTTCCATTATTCCAGCACGCTTTGAGAAAAATGACTTATGCAGGGCTGTAGAGGGGCTCTCACAGATCTCAAAACTGAAAACCAAACTTGCCGGAGGCTTACAGTTCCCGAGATATTCCTTCTTGAAGTTGTGAAATTTACTATGCAAAACACTATACACACACACAAATGTGCGTGTGTTTGTCGTCACCACTGAGGCTTTATATCACCCAACAAACATATTTCACGGTTCAAAATTACGTTTGCACAAAATTGTTTGTACAATTTTGCGAGTTGAAATGGCCGCAAAAGCACTGTGGACCGGGCCGTAGATAGAAATTCGCGCGAATTTTACACATTAATTTCATTATTTCGAATTTTTTTTTCGACATTTTAACTTTTCGACGTTTCGTACCCAACCCCTACGTATATATCTAATACGTATGATGTATATCTCAATTTTGATTGTAAAAAGGGAACATCACATTTGGAGAGGTGGAAGGAAAAACTTGCCTTAAAATATGTATTCCAAACAAATCTATGATTTCATCTAAGCTCTCTGTTGTATGGCCGCCAACTTATACATACATACATTCTAGAATGCATTCTAAAGACAGCGAAATGGTCAGTTATCAGCCCTCAGCGAAAGAGCAATTGTTGTGAGGAAATAAACGGAAACTGAGATCAAGGCTGAGAGCGACTCTTATTTAAACATTCTTATTTGGCATGCCCCAGCAATGAAAAGCGGAAATAATGGGCCTAATGCATAAAAGTCGAGCTAGAGCTCATACTAATTTTTTTCGTTAAAATGTAGATTTTCTATGCATAAAAATGATAAAAATTGCTAGATTTTACTAAAAAAAAATTAGGCTGGTCACATACAAAAATTTAAAAATAATAAAATTGCTTCCAATAAATTTAAATTGTAGATGATCATACATTACCTTTTCCAATTGGTATGTTAGTGATCAACCAATTTGAAAATACTTCGCTTCGTTGCACAAATGATTCACTGCCCAACTTTTTTTTTTTATACTCAGCTGTACTAGTACACAGAGTATTATAATTTTGATTTCATAACGGTGGATTGTAACATAATGAAATAATCGAGATAGATATGGACTTATATATATCAAAATGATCAGGGTGAAAAGAGAAATCGATTGAGCCATGTCCGTCCGTCCGTCCGTCCGTCCGTCCGTCCGTCCGTCCGTCCGTCCGTCCGTCCGTCCGTCCGTCCGTCCGTCCGTCCGTCCGTCCGTCCGTACGCAGGATAACTCGCGTAAAAATTGAGATATTTTGATGAAATTTGAAATGCAAGTTGGTATCGAGACTGGGACGGTTGGTATTGAAAATGGGCGAAATCGGACCACGTATTGAGCTCAGGCCCTTATGAAGAAATTTGTTGAAGTTTTGGAAAATGGGCGGTGCCACGCCCACTTATTAAGGGTCAAACATTGAAAGTTTTATATGTCATAACTCAGAAACCGTTGAAGATATATCGATGAAATTTGGTATGCGTAATTTGCTTACCTAGACAAATGTTTTGGCGAAAAATTATCAAAATCGGTTGACGGCCACGCCCACTTTTATATATGGGAACTATAAAGGGGCCTAATAAAAACATTTTAAGCGATATCTCTGTCAAATATAAAGATCTATCACTGAAATTTTGTGGCAGGAGACCAACTAGGGAAATAAAACAAAAATTATAAAAATTTTGGAAAATGGGCGGTGCCACGCCCACTTATTAAGGGGCAAATATTGAAAGTTTTATAAGCCATAACTCAGAAACCGTTAAAGATATATCGATGAAATTTGGTACGCGTGATATATTTACTTAGCCAAATGTGTGGACGAAAGATTACCAAAATCGGTTGACGACCACGCCCACTTTTATATATGGGTATTATAAAGTGACCTAATAAAAACATTTTAAGCGATATCTCTGTCAAATATAAAGATCTATCACTGAAATTTTGTGACATGAGTTCTACAATAGACCGGAAACAAAAAATAAAAAAGTTTGGAAAATGGGCGTGGCACCGCCTCTTTTTATACAAAGGAATCTACGTGCCTATTACTCGACAAATAACTGAGATATTATGACGAAACTTGGTTTATACACTTTTATAACATGTGTTAGTTGGCCGCTGTGGTGCAGTGGGTAGAGTGCTCGCCTGCTATGCCAGAGGTCTCGGGTTCAAACCACGGTCCGAGCCAAACAAATTTTTCTAATTAGTAAAAATCCAATTATTAGGTTTTTTAAGAGCAGCGGTCACCTCTCGGCAGTGGGCGGCATACCCTCCGAGAGTATTTCTGCCATGAAAAAGCTTCTCACAAAAAATGCATTCGCCGTTCGGAGCCGGCATAAAACTGTAGGTCCACCCAATTAGTAGGAAAAAACAAAAAGGAGCACACCTCGAATTGGGAGAGAAGCTCGGCCATAAAACTCGTCAGAGTTATAATAGCGCCATTGTATTATTATTATATTATTATTATATTAATAGACACGCAAAAATGTATTGAAATCGGTTTATGACCACGCCTACTTTTTAACAAAGATATTTCTGGAACACCCTTTTGGAATTTGTAACGTGAAGTCTTTGTAACTAAAAGTCATAGAGGGATGCAATTTTGCACTAACAATAATATTTATATGCTTATTTGGATGATTGATACAAATTTTGAAAATGGGCGTGGCTGCGCCCTGTTTATGCAGCACTCGTGTCATATAAAATACACCCTATATCGAACAAACGCAAACAAACAATGAAAGCATACAGCTGAGTATCTAATGTTCGATTCTACTCGAACTTAGGCTTCCTTACTTGTTTTTTCATAAAATGGTGTTCTTGGGAAGCCAATTTTGCTAATGCGTCCTGTTAAGAAAAAACGGCTTTGCTATAATTTGAAGTAATACTTAACTGTGATTTTGAGTAAGTATTTGCTCAGGTTCGTATGATAAAGAACTTATATGAGATTTCGCTAATATTCTTCTCCTTTACACAATATCATTTTATTATTTGTATGTTGGTAATTAAATTTTAAGTTAAAATTTTTAACTAATGTATTCATTAAAAACCCTTTTTCGTCTCCTTTATTATGGAATTACACTCAAGCAAGCGCACAAGAAGTTTCACTACAAAAACTGTGTTTGTGTTGTAGAAAGGGTTAAGGTGTAGGTATGTTCTTTACATCAAATCAAGATTGTAGATATATATTTACAGGCAATTCAACTAGTTTTTGCAAGCACACAACAACAAAAATGACAAGAAAGAAAATCATTAGCTACAAAAAGCTAGCAGAGGTGTGTGACAATAGGCGTAGATGTTGCTGAAATTGTCTCTCTGCCCCAGCTAAGACAATGGAAATACTTACATACATAATATACATATATACTATGTACATATGTACGTGTCACATGAGGAGACGCTATGCTTACTTGTATTAAATGCTGTTGCCTTAGATTCTTAGCAAATACTCACCTTCAACTTCGAAAGGTAGAAAAATACACTTTTTTGTGTTTTTAGGTAAACGTTGGAAGGCATTATTCATGCAAACCGGAAATGTGTTAAGTTGGCAGCTATTTAGAGACAACAACAACAAAAATACAATGCAGACAAGACAACTAGGACTAACTAACTAACGACGATGAAAATAACAATGGTGTAAAGGAGTAAACCAAGAAAGGCGCAAGGAAGCAAAAACAAACAAGCACAAGCAAGCAGGTGGCACGTCATGACATGAAATGGGCGTGTTGAGGTGCTATTTCGTTGATTAAATAGAGGAAGAAGAAGAGGTGGAAGCGCAATAAGAAAACGGATAGAAACGGAAATAAGGGAAAAAGAAGAAGATGAAGAAAAGGAACGGTAAGAGGAAGGAGAATAAGAAGGAGAAGGAGAAGAAGAAGAAGAAGAAGAAGAAGAAGAGAAAGAAGAAGAAGAAGAAGAAAAAGAGAAAGAGAAAGACGAAGAAAAAGAAAAGAAGAAGAGGAGGAGGAAGAAAAAGAAAAGAGAAGAAGAAAAGAAAAGAAGAAGAATAAGTAGAAGAAGAAAAGGAAGAAGATAAAGAAGAAGTGGGGAAGAAGAAGAGGGAGAAAAAGAAAATATAGAGGATGAGGAAAAGGGATAAGAAGACAAAGAAAGAAAATAAGACGAAGAAGAAGAGGATGAGGAAGAATGGGAAGAAAAGAAACGGGGAGAGGAAGGAGAAGAAGATGAAATAGATGGAGGAGGAGAAGAAGAAAAAGAAGAAGAAGAAGAAGAATAAAGGGAAAAAGAAGAGGAAGATAAACAACAACAACAACAAAGGAGCTAAAAGAAGAATAAAAATGGGACGAAGAGGGAGGAATGAAAGAAGAAGGAGAAAAAATAAGAAATTCCATAAAGAAGAGAAAGGGGAAGTGGAACAGGAATAGGAAGAGGAAGAGGAAGAAGAAAAGGAAAAGGAAAAGGAAGAGGAAGAAAAGGAAAAGGAAAAGAAAGAGCAAAAGAAAAAGCAAAGAAAAAGGAAGAGGAAGGGGAAGAATAAAATAATAAAATAATTTAAAAAGAAGATCAGGATGCAGACGAATACAAAGAAGAAGAGGAGGAAAAGGTAATGGTAGAGAAAAAAGAAGTTTTAAATTTAATATTTGCAAAATGTCTGTCTGCCTGTGAGTGTCATGTCTAAAACTCTACGTATTTGTGTGCAAGCAAAAGCAAAAACAATAACAACTAAACAGCTAAAATATGTCGCTGTTGTCACTTGAGGGTCAAAAGTCGTACATGACTTATATTTGCGCATTGTTGTTGTTTATTATTTGTTATTAAACAAAACACACCTCAAGTGTCGTCTGCTGCTAAAAGTGTCGGCGAAGGTGTGCTTTAGATAGGGTTGGTCTCCATACGAAAAAAAAAAAGTTGTAAAAGTCCGCCCCTAAATTTGAAGCTTATGTTGAGAGGGTTAAGGGACACAAAAAAAAAAATGTTTTTTGATCCCGCGAAATACCGCCGTAATCGTTTTTTTATTGTAACTTTGTCATTTTTCATCCGATTTTTAAGATTGATACGTCATTATTTTCACATTTTGCAGCTCTACACTTCCTTCTAATGCTCTTTTGAGCTCTGAAGTCGTTTTCACATAGTTGGGTCAGCTAACTTATTTGTATGTCCATGAATTATCCTCTTAGTTTTGCCAAATCAAAGTGCTTCAAAATTCATGACAATGTTGCCTTTAAAGGGTTTTACTAAATTAATAAACAAAGAAGTTACGTCACTACGAATATTTAAGTAGACTCATTTCTTTTAAGCAATTCAGTATATGTAATTGTGTAAGTCCACCCCTAAATTTGAAGCTTATATTGAGAGGATTAAGGGACAAAAAAACAATTTTTTTCTGATCCCGCGAAATTCCGCCGAAAAGGTTTTTTTTGTAACTTTGTTATTTAACATCCGATTTTTAAAATTGATACGTCATTATTTTCGTATTTCGAAGCTCTATATTTTCTTCTAATGTCCTTTTGCACTGTGAAGTCAAATAAGAAAGTTACAATAAACAAGTAAGGAAGCCTAAGTTCGAGTGCAATCGAACATTAGATACTCAGCTGTATGCTTTCATTGTTTGTTTGCGTTTGTTCGATATAGGGTGTATTTTATATGAAACGAGTGCTGCATAAACAGGGCGCAGCCACGCCCATTTTCAAAATTTATATCAATCATCCAAATAAGCATACAAATATTATTGTTAGTGCAAAATTTCATCCCTCTATGACTTTTAGTTACAAAGACTTCACGTTACAAATTCCAAAAGGGTGTTCCAGAAATATCTTTGTTAAAAAGTAGGCGTGGTCATAAACCGATTTCAATACATTTTTGCGTGTCTATTAACACATGTTATAAAAGTGTATAAACCAAGTTTCGTCATAATATCTCAATTATTTGTCGAGTTAAAGGCTAAGAAATCTCATATATCCCTTTGTCTAAAAAGAGGCGGTGCCACGCCCATTTTCCAAACTTTTTTATTTTTTGTTTCCGGTCTATTGTAAAACTCATGTCACAAAATTTCAATGAATTATCTTTATATTTCACATAGATATCGCTTAAAATGGTTTTATTAGGTCACTTTATAATACACATATATAAAAGTGGGCGCGGTCGTCAACCGATTTTGGTAATTTTTCGTCCACACATTTGGCTAAGTAAATATATCACGCGTACCAGATTTCATCGATATATCTTTAACGGTTTCTGAGTTATGGCTTATTAAACTTTCAATATTCGCTCCTTAATAAGTGGGCGTGGCACCGCCCATTTTCCAAAATTTTTGTAGTTTTTGTTTTATGTCCATAGTTGGACTCCTGCCACAAAATCTCAGTGATTGATCTTTATATTTGACAGAGATATCGCTTAAAATGTTTTTATTAGGCCCCCTTATATTTCCTATATATAAAAGTGGGCGTGGCCGTCAACCGATTTTGATAATTTTTCGCCAAAACATTTGACTAAGTAATTATATTACGCGTACCGAATTTCATCGATATATCTTCAACGGTTTCTGAGTTATGACTCATAAAACTTTCAATGTCTGCCCCTTAATAAGTGGGCGTGGCACCGCCCATATTCCAAAATTTTTGTGTTTTTTGTTTTATGTCCATAGTTGGACTCATGCGACAAAATTTCAATGATAGATCTTTATATTTGACAGAGATATCGCTTAAAATGGTTTTATTAGGTCACTTTATAATACACATATATAAAAGTGGGCGTGGCCGTAAACCGATTTTGATAATTTTTCGTCAAAACATTTGTCTATGTAAGCAAATTACGCGTACCAAATTTCATCGATATATCTTCAACGGTTTCTGAGTTATGACATATAAAACTTTCAATGTTTGACCCTTAATAAGTGGGCGTGGCACCGCCCATTTTCCAAAACTTCATCAAATTTCTTCATAAGGGCCCGAGCTCAATACGTGGGTAAAATTTTAAAACTCTAGCTATATTAGTGGCTGAGATACCAAATTTCCGATTTTTTCTATATAGGAAAAGTGGGCGTGGTCATGGTCCGATTTCGCCCATTTTCAATACCAACCGTCCCAGTCTCGATACCAACTTGCGTTCCAAATTTCATCAAAATATCTCAATTTTTGCGCGAGTTAGAGTGTTTACAGACGGACGGACGGACGGACGGACGGACAGACGGACGGACGGACGGACGGACGGACGGACGGACGGACGGACGGACATGGCTCAATCGATTTCTCTTTTCACCCTGATCATTTTGATATATATAAGTCTATATCTATCTCGATTATTTCATTCTGTTACAATCCACCGTTATGTGATTAAAACTATAATACTCTGTGTACTAGTACAGCTGAGTATAAAAAAACTATTTCGGCGGTATTTCACGGGAGCAGAAAAAAAAATAAAAATTTTTTCTTTAATCCTCTCAATATAAGCTTCACATTTAGGGTCGGACATTTACAACTTTACATATACTGAATTGTTTAAAAAAAATAGTTAAATAATAGCTACGTTAAATACCTTCTTTGTGAGCTAACTTCTTTGTTTATCAATTTAGTAAAACCGTTTCAAGGCAACATTGTCATGAATTTTGAAGCACTTTCATTTGGCAATACAAAGAGGATAATTCGTGGACATACAAATAAGTTAGCTGACCCAACTATGTGAAAACGACTTCAGAGCTCAAAAGGACATTAGAAGGAAGTCTAGAGCTTCAAAATACGAAACTAATGACGCATCAATTTTAAAAATCGGATGATAAATAACAAAGTTACAAGAAAAAAACAATTTCGGCGGTATTTCGCGGGGTCAAAAAAAAAATTTTTTTTTGTGTCCTTAACCCTCTCAACATAAGCTTCAAATTTAGGGGCGGACTTTTACAACAATTTTTTTCGACCCTATCTAGTGTGCTTGTTGTTGGTGTGCGAGTGTGTTTGGCTGTTTAGGTGCTTCAATGCAGTTTTCAGTGAATATTTAAGTTAGCGCCTGGAATTTAACACTCGAGTGTAAATGTGGCGGCAAAGGGTGCATATGTGATTTTTTGAACAAGAGGAAAACAGTTCGAGGAGGAAGATAAGAATTAAGGAAAGTATGAGCAGGAGGCAGAAAAGGGCTTAGTTAAGTATGATAACGAAAATTGTGATAACTCAGCCATAACCAAAATATACCTATTCCTAGTAAACGTAATATAAGAAGTTACATATATCGACTTTTAAACTTCATAACCGCCCAAACGACATTTGTGCCAAAAATTAGAATTGAATTTCTAACGCTAAACTCTACGGCTTCAGAGCTTAAAAGGACATTAGAAGGAAATATAGCGCTTCCAAAGCATTCCAAAGTCCAAATTTATGGTATGAATCGATAGAGCAAGGGCGCCAGTAGTTAAAGTTGCTTTTCTCTTGTTCCCATTTTTGGAATAGGCAGTTATGAAAGTTGCACTTAGGCGGTTATGTAGATAAAACGACGATATACAAAATTTATTGCATACTTCAAGGCGTTATATTTGACTTTTTTCGCTACTGTGGTCTTATATATTCTTTGTATGATAATTTAGTTCTAGTGTATCCCTAGTGAAATTTTCTGGCGCACATTTTTCTAGAACATTTTAACCCGCTAGCGACCACACAAGTGCTAATTTATGCGTAATCCTCAAAACAACATGCCAAAGCGCTCATTTCTGAGGGAGTTGTTTGACTAAAATATTGTTAAAATATTAATGCACTTTAAATTTTACTATAAACTCAATTGAACATCGTTTTAATTGGCGATTTTTATTTTAAGCCTTACTGACACTTTTTCTCAAATTTGTTGCATATCTTCAGGCGTCATAGTTTTTATCTTAATTTTTCTGTGGTTTTCTACGCTCTTTGTATGCAAATTCAATTTGAGTAAATAAACCTGTAGTGAAATTTTTTATCAAATAATTTTCTAGCAACCTTTTAACCCTCGCATGCCCAAAAATAATTTAATTTAATTTAATTTAATTTAATTTAATTTAATTTAATTTAATTTAATTTAATTTAATTTAATTTAATTTAATTTAATTTAATTTAATTTAATTTGAAAAGACATTGGTTGCATTTTAAGACTAAAGTCTTTTACAATACATCGACATATTGACAAGATTACATTGGTATTCTTATAAATCTAATTTTTTCTTATATCTAAGGAGTACTAAATCTAATAGAGGGCATATTTATCATAATACATACTATACTACAAAAAAAGACAAAAGTTGATTAAGCAAATAGCAGAATAGTAAAACGTAATAGTAAAAGGGTAAAAGAAAAGAAAAAAGAATAGGATACGAAAGTTATGCAGATCAATCACACCCATCATCTAGCCTCAAAGTAATTAAGTATTTTCTTCCTATAGTTTCCCCGATTTATCGTTGACTTAATTGAGTCAGGAATTGAGTTCCAAAGCCTCACTGCATTGACAAAAAAAGCCTCGAAGATGCCAAAAATGAATATTTAGGTATAATTAGGTTGTGATGCCTACAAGACCTTGTAAATTGCAATTTTTCATATAAATATTTAGGTGTTTGGAATTCGATAAGCTTATATATATACATACAATTTTTTGATTCAAGATAATCAAAAATGCTGCAACCAAGGATTTTTTTTCTCCATAGAGAAATGTGCTCATATTTTTTAAGGCTATACACATAACGCGTAACATTATTAAACACAACATCGATTTTGTGATGCGATATACTGTCTAGTTTACTGTACACGAGCTCAGAATACGTCAAGTGGGGCAAAATAAGTTGTATAGCTAATTTTCGCCTAGTTTGCAAAGGCGTAAGGCGGGTCATCCTCAACCGACGCAGAACACAATATACATTACTAACAACTTTATTAATATGGTCGGAACAGCTCAACACGGAATTAACAACAAATCCTAATTTTCGCATCTTTTCAGTAAACAAAAGGGCAGTGGCACCCACAAAGAGTTTTGGAATATCTTCTACATGCACTAAACTTTTACTAATAGGTAACACGTATGACTTTTCCGCATTTAAACGAAGAAGATTCCTATTTGTCCAATCTGAAATTGCAGACAAATCACTATTTATTTTAAAACACATATCCTCAATGAGACCGACGCGACTAGATAGGTACAGTTGAACATCATCAGCATAAGCATGAACATTAACATACTGACAGACAGAGAATACATCATTAACAAAAAGACTAAACAAAAGCGGACCTAGTACAGATCCTTGCGGCACACCAGAGGAAACAATACAAGATTTAGACGAGTTTGATTTACACACTACTTTTTGAGTTCTTCCAGAAAGGTAGCTATACATAAGCTTAACGGAGTCATCAGAAAACCCAAAATATTTTTCAAGCTTTTCGCACAGAAGATCATGATTTACTAAATCAAATGCCTTAGAAAAATCTAGTAGGCAAAGGAGGGTTAAGTCACCATTATCAAATTGTATTCTCACATCGTCAAGTATTTTTAACATAGCTGTAGCACAGCTATGCTTTGGTCTAAATCCTGATTGCAAAGCTGATAACAAATTATTTTTTTGCACAAAAGATGAAATTTGCTCTGCCATCAAAGACTCACACACCTTCGAAAATACGGGTAATATGCTTATTGGTCGGTAATCACTAGGTTCACATGCATTATTTTTTTTTGCAACAGGGATAATAATCGCCCTCTTCCATTCAATTGGAAAACATGATGTTGTGAAACTGTGATTAACAATATGAGTGAGAGTTCCAATAATAAAAGGTAGTACAAGTTTAATGAACTTTAAGGATATACCATCCTCACCAACTGCATTAGATTTAACACCCATTATTGCTTTCAAGACTTCTGCCTCAGTTACTCCATTAAAATTGAATTTTTCGGTCAGATTATTTTTATCTTTAATCTTGGTTTGTCCTCTAATATCTTGTCTGGCGCATGCGCTTCTAAAATAGTCACTAAGAATATTAGGATCCATAGTACATTCAGCTTTAAGTTTACCATGTACATTAAGATTTTTTAGGTTGCGCCATAAAACTTTCGATGGTAACGAAGAGTCAAGCTTGGAGCTACAATACAACCGTTTGGCTTGTCTAGTAATTGCAGTAGCCTTATTCCGGGCATCTTTGTACTGCATCCAAGTTAATTCAGTTTTGGCTCGCTTCCATTTGGTATAAAGCCTGTTACGAATTTTTATAGCTGACCTAACCTTAGTATTGTACCACGGGCAATTGGTATTAGTTGCCTTGACAGTACGAAGTGGAACATCTGTATCAAATAATTTGGTCAGCATATTATTTAGAAAAGACAGTTTCTGGTCTACAGTCTCAAAAAACCAACATTCACGCCAGTTAAGGTTTGACAAATCCACATAATAATATTTATATTTTTTTATTTTCCGTTACTTAAACCCAAACTACTGTCCAAAAGCAACTTAAAACTATCGCTAACGATAAGCAAATGTGTAAGTGACATTCTTAAAGTGATTCAATTAAGACACAAAAACAAATTAGTTTTGTGCAAAACAAAGTTCAATCGACTACCGACATGCCATTTGCTTCATATTCCACTTTCAAAAGTCAAGTTGCTGACGTTTTTCTTTGTTTTTTTTTTGTTTTTTTTTTTTTTGTTTTTTTTTTTTTTTTTTTTTTGCTTAATCCTTAAACATCAACTGACTTGTTAGTGCAAACATTTTGTTTCGTTTTTCTTATTAGTAGCCCTTTTCGATTTGCATTTACGTTTTCGTTTACCTTCAACAAACAACGCTCAAGGTGGCCAGTTTTTGCTTTTTTGCCATGTTTCTCCACATACTTTTGCCTGTTTTTACTACTTCGCTTTGCTACTGCCCTTGCTACACCCTCTACTACTCCCTTCAATAATTTTTCTCTTTTTCATAATTTTTTCTTTACCTTTCAACCATTTAGAGTTTTAACAAGAAACGGACAACAGCAAAAATATGCAAAAAAATGCGAAACGCTTTACTATTATTGGCACGTAAATATGCCAACTTGAAAAGGTAAATAGCACTTGTTACAAAAACAGCAACAAAAGGAAAAACAAAAAAAAATTTCAAACACAACTCAACATGCACGCAAATGCCGAATACAAATTCTGTCTCGTAGTTAGCCTTAGCAAATGCCCAACTATTTAACCAACCAACTACTCGCTTATTTCGAATTTCTTTCGGTCTCTTGCTGCTTCTTGCTGCCTTTTGCTTATTCTTGCCTTTTCTGTGGCATAATTTCAGGTGCACGTTAAGCGCTTATAAATTACAATGAAATTTACATGCAAAAGCAAAAAAAAGACATTGCTTTGCGTGTTGAATGGCTATATTTGTAGACGTAAATATTAAGTAAATTTGAAGCTAATGAAATGTACCAAGAATTGTTTGAATGACATTCTATTGGCAAACAAGAAGAAGAAAGCGAAGAAAAAGGTAAAGGAAACAAAAAAAAAAAATAGAAAATTGGAATTTTACATTACAAAGGCCATGTTTAGCAAGGGTTTATGTGTGTACGTGCCTCGGTGTGTCTTTTTCTTTCTTCCTTATTCAAGTTAGCATGTCCTGCTGTGCGAGCCAAATATTTAAAAAGAAAAAGCAGTAAAACACTTTACCTTTTCACTCAAAAATTTACAAGTGTGCGTCAAAACCTTATAATCACACACTAAAGGCGTTCGTTCTCGTAATGAATGTGGCGATTAGTGTGTTCGCTTACAGATTTGTAACCAGCTGTGAAGCAATTTTTCTCGGAAGCAGCAGGATTTTGTTCTTGCTGAATGTGTGTCCTACTGGTCGTGTATTGAAAATTTGTGTCTTAATTACTTAGTGTTGGAAATGTGTGCAAATGTGCTAGGTATAATTTGCATGCAGAAACTATAACTGAGAAACACGGTGAGTAATTAAGATCGTGCTTAGCTTTAATTCAGATTAGTTGTTCAAATTCTCTTTGCGCTTTGTTGGTTCATGCAAATTGGATATACTTCTTGGAACTTCGATATGAATTTGTCCAGATTGAAATTTGGAAACTTTCAAACTTAGATAGAGGCATGTATTTTCACGTGGATGGGTGGGCTGTGGCTGCAATAGCTATATAGAGCTTATGAGGTCGCAATAATGAAGATTACTGTGGAGCAGAGGGTTTAAAAAAGTTTGTTACCAAGCTTCAAAACTGCGTAACGGCTTAACTAATATAAATTATTAATTTTTTTGGATTCTTCCTTATAATACCATGGTAAATTTTAGCAAAAACAAAAAACAAAAAAATACAAAAAAAAAGGTTGCCACCTTAAAAAATTTCGAATAAACATTTTGTAAATTAATTGCAATTGTAATAATTTAAGCAAAAAAAAAAAAAATAAAAAAAAAACAAAAAACAAACAAAAAAAATATAGTTGCCACCTTAAAAAATTTCGCATAAAAAATTTGTAAAATAAAAACTTCACAGCATATTGTCTATTTTTTTTTAACAAAAAATATTTTTTTTGAGCGTTGCCAATTGTCAGAATTTTTTTAGCTGAAAAAAAAATTATCAAATTAAATGATTTAAAAAAAGCTAATCGCTGAAAATGTTCTGTTAGTGTTGCCAGCTTGTTAAAAAATTTCGATGAGGTTAATTAATAAAATAGAAATATTACAGCATATCGTGTATTTTTTCGAAAAATTTTAGAAATTTTCATTATAAACAAAAATTTTTTGAGTGCTGCCACGTTTTTGAAATTTTTCGCTCAATCGAATTTGTGAAAATCAATTAAATACCTAGTAAAATATGGTTATTAAATAAAAGGAGTTTAAGAAAGCTGAGTGCTGGATTTATCAAATTTAATTGATCATTAAATATGTGGTGATTTCCAATGTAATAGTAGGCGGAGAAAAAAATCATAAACAAAAAAGAAAAAAAAATCATCCTTTCTCATTTCTAATATATATAACAAAGTTTTAAAGCATTATTTATCCCTTGATATGGACTTTTAGTTTCTACGGCAATCGCAGTTGTATCCGGCCAAGGACTATCACTATGGCTGAATTTCTCAGAAGGCCTTGTTGCATAAGAACAACAACAGGAAATAAAAATAATAAACTTCTGAATGTTCAAATCTCATACAGAAAGCAGGTTTTCTAATCCATTTAAAGCTGTCTAGAACACAGCCCAGTCAATATCCTTAAAAAAATTTGCTATGCCTCCAACATGGTTCAGCACCCTTTAATTGACGTTTGTGTGGTTAACAAGAAGCAGAAAATTTGCATATTTTTCTTCTTAATTAAAATTCATTTTTCTTTCATTCTTTTTTTCTTTATTTATTTATATTTTTCCAACAGCGCTTTTATCCAAGGTGCGAAATCACGTCAACCCCCCGGAAGCACATTATTCAATTTACTAAAACTAAATGTTCGTATAAACAGCCATTTTAGCTGACGTAAATAACTTACATACATACATGTTGACCACTAATTAAATAAATATTTATGAGCTGTTATAATAAACAAAGAAAAAAAACACAAACAGGAAAGAAACAAAAAGAAAAAAATCAAAAAGAAACAAAAAAGCGATAGAAAAGAATGTGCAATCATATAGTTAGGGGAGCACAAGGAAGGAGGCGAAATGAAATCGAGTAGATTTTGTGTACAAAAAAAAAAAAACAACAAGAAAGAGAATTGGCAAAAAAATAAAAATAAATTAACAAACAATTCAAGACAAGCGTTAAATTTTTGCGTTTTTTGTCATATATATACATTGTTATTCAAATAAAATAAAATAAAATAAAATAAAATAAAATAAAATAGAATAAAATAAAATAAAATAGAATAAAATAAAATAAAATAAAACAAGATAAAATAAGATAAAATAAAATAAAATAAAATAAAATAAAATAAAATAAAATGAAATAAAATAAAATAAGACAAAATAAAATAAAATAAAATAAAATAAGACAAAATAAAATAAAATAAAATAAAATAAAATAAAATAAAATAAAACAAGTAAGGAAGCCTAAGTTCGAGTGGAATCGAACATTAGATACTCAGCTGTATGCTTTCATTGTTTGTTTGCGTTTGATGGAAACACGGTGTACTTTATATAAAGCAAGTGCTGCATAAAGTGGGCGTAGCCGCGCCCATTTTCAAAATTTTTATCAGTCATCCAACTAAGCATATGAATATTATTCTTTGTGCAACATTTCATTCCTTTATGACTTCCAGTTACAAAGATGTCACGTTACAAATTCCCAAAGGGTGTTCCAGAAATATCTTTGTTAAAAAGTAGGCGTGGTCACAAACCGATTTGAATAGATTTTTGCATGTCCATTAACACAAGTCATAAAAGTGTATAAACCAAGTTTCGTCATAATATCTCAATTATTTGTCGAGTTATGGGCTAAGAAATCTCGTATATTCCTTTGTCTAAAAAGACACGGTGCCACGCCCGTCTTCCAAAATTTTTATAGTTTTTGTTTCCGGTCTATTGTGGAACTCATGCCACAAAATTTCTATGAATTATCTCTATATTTGACAAAGATATCGCTTAAAATGTTTTTATTAGTCCACTTTATAGTTCCCATGTATAAAAGTGGGCGTGGTCGTCAAACCGATTTCTCTAAAATTTTGAACATGTATTACCACAAATAATAAAAGTGTACACACCAAGTTTCGTCATTATATATAAATTATTTGTCGAGTTATGGGCTCAGAAATCTCGTATATTACAGCTTCTAAAAAGAGGCGGTGCCACGCCCATTTTCCAAAATTTTTGTGTTTTTCGTTTTATGTCCGCAGTTGGACTTCTGCTGTAAAATTTCAATGACATATCTTTATATTTGACAGAGATATCGCTTAAAATGTTTTTATTAGGCCACTTTATAATACACATATATAAAAGTGGGCGTGGCCGCCAACCGATTTTGGAAATTTTTAGTCCAAACATTTGCCTAAGTAAGTATATCACGCATACCAAATTTGATCGATATATCTTCAATGGTTTCTGAGTTATGACATATAAAACTTTCCATGTTTGACCCTTAATAAGTGGGCGTGCCACCGCCCATTTTCCAAAATTTCATCAAATTTCTTCCTAGGGGCCTGAGCTCAACACGTGGGTAAAATTTCATCGCTCCAGCTATATTAGTGACTGAGATACCAAATTTCCGATTTTTTCTATATAGGAAAAGTGGGCGTGGTTATGGTCCGATTTCGCCCATTTTCAATACCAACCGTCCCAGTCTTGTTACCAACTTGCATTTCAAATTTCATCAAAATATCTCAATTTTTGCGCGAGTTAGAGTGTTTACAGACGGACGGACAGACGGACGGACGGACGGACGGACATGGCTCAATCGATTTCTCTTTTCACCCTGATCATTTTGATATATATAAGCCTATATCTATCTCGATTATTTCCTTCTGTTACAATCCACCGTTATGTGATTAAAACTATAATACTCTGTGTACTAGTACAGCTGAGTATAATAAAATAAAATAAAATAAAATAAAATAAAATAAAATAAAATAAAATAAAATAAAATAAAATAAAATAAAATAAAATAAAATAAAACCGAATAGAAATAAAATAAAATAAAATAAAATAAAATAAAATAAAATAAAATAAAATAAATAGTTTTTGTTGAAACAACATTTTTGTATTGAAAAGAAAAAATGCCATTATTTATTTATTTATTTATTTATTTATTTATTTATTTATTAACAAACATACAAAAGGCCACACAAATGGATTGTGTGAAAAAGCAAAGATTCCCAATAGCACATGTTTTGTTTTTCTTAGCAAAAGACTTGAGTTTTTCTTATGCACCATTGAGTCGCAGCCAAAGGTAATTAGAGCATTTGTCGGCGCCTAAATGGATTCATTTGCACATAAATAAGTACTTGTGCCTTACTGAGTTGTTAGGGCATATACTTATGTATATATGTACATATATGTGTATGTACTTAGGTTTAAGATTTATTGCTGATAATTAAAAATAACAAATGTAGCACTTTGCGGGATACCTCGAGCCTTTGACTATTATTTATTAGCAACAATTAAAGGTATTTTCTTGTTTTTCTAATTGTATGTGAGGTCAATAACATTAAAAGAAATGTAAAAAAATGCATAGCAATATTTTAACATATTTTTCACAGGCCAAATGTATACTTATATTATATTTCATTTTAGTTCTCTCCTTTCCCTTTTTTTTTTGATAAGCGAACTATTTCTTAAACCTTCCACTCCATTTTTACCTGTAATTTTTTCTCCCTTATTAACAAAAATTCTATTTTTTTGGTTATTGTTCATGCATGCCTATTGAACTTGAGAGTTCAAGTTCATTGCTAACAAATTCATTAATCATTCTATATATATATAATATCAGTTCTACCTTCGCGACGGAGAAGCTAAAACAGGGTTTAACTAAACGAGGCAAAGTGACACCATGGCGTATGATGAATATATTTGTACTACGCATTCTAGTAAAACTACTACGTAAAACTAGCAAATACCCGTCCCGCTTCAAAATGGCGAATAATAGTTTTAATAAGTCAAGTCAAGTCAAGTCAATTAAAGTCAATTCAAGTCAAGTCAAGTCAAATCAAGTCAAGTCAAGTCAAGTCAAGTCAAGTCAAGTCAAGTCAAGTCAAGTCAATTAAAGTCAATTCAAGTCAATTCAAGTCAAGTCAAGTCAAGTCAAGTCAAGTCAAGTCAAGTCAAATCAAGTCAAGTCAAGTCAAGTCAAGTCAAGTCAAGTCAAGTCAAGTCAAGTCAAGTCAAGTCAAGTCAAGTCATGTCAAGTCAATTCAAGTCTAGTCTAGTCTAGTCTAGTCAAGTTAAAGTAATAAGATAACATCGAAATTCCATTTCCATTTGATACCAATATTGCTTAAAACACCACATTTTGCCCCATATGAGGAGAGGAGAGTTCGAAATTACCACAAAGACACGTCTTTATTGAAAACCCGATCAATACATACAAAAATATTTACCTTAACCTGGTTAGTCCATACTTTAGTACGAAAAATTTCACAGTAGAAATTGATTAAAGTAGAATATCATAGGAACGCCTAAGCAGATGTAAAAAAGTTATACATCGTTGAAAGCAGAATTAATTAGAGATTATATCGGAATATCTCAGCATACACGCTGGTTAACAAATTATTCGAGAAACCCGTGATTAAATATGAAAAAAAAAATGAAAAAATTTTACAAAAAATTGAATTTTTGAGATTGTTTTTACAATTTCTCTGACATTTATCAAGATACATTTATAATTAATATACCGATAGAAGTGGTGGAATGTCGCCTTTTTAACGACGTCAAACGTGTGTTGATAGGATACGCAGAAATATAGTCATCGGGCCAAGTATACCTTAACCAATTAAGGGCTCATATCTCAAAAACTACACGTACGATTCAAAAAAGTGTTTATCATATTTTTATCAGTGCATCGTATACTACCAACTGCAGTTACAAGCAGGGCTGCACCAAAATATCGACTTTTTTGTTGAGCTGTGTAATTTGTGAGTTGAGCTGTGAATGAATTTTATGCATTTTATTTAATGAAGTTGAAGTGTTTAATGCTTTGCAGACATTTTTTTAAAAATTTTTAACTACCTAAAATAAAACATATTTTATTTCAAGCTAAAATTTCTTGAAATTCAAATCATTCACTGTAAATGTAGTTATTTTTGGGGGCTGAAAGACCCAAACTCATGATAAAAAAACCAATGTCCATATAGAATCAATTCGTCTTATGCTAAAACTAGTTATTTTTACGCTGCAGAGGCATGCCAAAACAAAAAAAAAAAAAGTTATAAGCAAAATAACTTCATAAAAAAAGCATATAAAAAATTTGTTGCATATTTCAAGGCGTTATATCTGTTTGATGGTGTGCTGTGGCTTCTTACGTTTCTTATATGAAAACTTCGTCTGACCAGACCCCTAGTAAAATTTAATGGCAAACAAATTTCTAGAACATTTTAAGCCTCTAGCGATCACACAAATGCTATTTTATGCGCACTACTCAAAAGAGCTATACAAAGCAACCATTTGTGCAGGAGCTAAGTACTTAAAATATTTTACAAAATTAATGCTAGTTGTGGCCGCTGTGGTGCAGTGGGTAGAGTGCTCGCCTGCTATGCCAGAGGTCTCGGGTTCAAACCACGGTCCGAGCAAAATACCAAAAAATTTTTCTAATTAGTAAAAATCCAATTATTGGATTTTTTAAGAGCAGCGGTCACCTCTCGGCAGTGGGCGGCATACCCTCCGAGTGTATTTCTGCCATGAAAAAGCTTCTCACAAAAAATGCATTCGCCGTTCGGAGCCGGCATAAAACTGTAGGTCCACCCAATTAGTAGGAAAAACAAAAAGGAGCATACCTCGAATTGGGAGAGAAGCTCGGCCATAAAACTCGTCAGAGTTATAATAGCGCCATTGTATTATTATTATTAATGCTAGTTAAATTTTACAAGGAACACATGAACACGTATCTAAGTTTAATTTGAATCTTAACCCTTTTTGTGTATTTTTCTAAATTTTGTTGCATATTTCAAGGCGTTAAATTTGTTTTATAGTGTGCTGTGGCCGCTTACGTTCCTCGTGAGGAAATTTAGTCTGAGTAGACCCCTAGCGAAATTTTATGGCAAACAATTCTCTAGAACATTTTAAGCCTCTAGCGATTATGCGCAGTACTCAAAAGAGCAATACAAAGCAACCATTTGTGCAGGAGCTAAGGACTTAAAATATTTTACAAAATTAATGCTAGTTAAATTTTACAAGGGGTACATGAACACGTATCTAAGTTTAATTTGAATTTTAACCCTTTTTGTATAATTATCTAAATTTTGTTGCATATTTCAAGGCGCAATATCTGGTTTTTTTGTTTCCTGCAGTATTTTATGTTATATAAAAATGCAAAATTTTAAACGCTCTACTTTCTGTCAACCCTAAACAGTGGAACAAACCATACATTTACTTCAAATTAATTAAAAAATAAATTCCAAAATGCGCAAATATTTTAATAATTGAAATTTTATGAAATAATTGATGAAGAGCAAACATATGCGCATTTTTTGTTAAATACCAGAAATAGAAAAGGTCAACAAGTAGAAAAGGGGCAAAGCAAAAACAAGTGCAAAAACAACAAAACAAAAATGTAGGTGGTTTTTTTGTCATATTTAAATTTTTTTTGGTTAGAAAATTTCAAAAATTAATTGCATGCATTTACTATGCAAAATAAACAATTTTATAGCAAAGCAGCGAATAAAATTATTAAAACTTTAACGATTTAACATTACTAATATTGATTGGCATTTAATTAAAGCAGACGTAATAAAAATAAAAACAAAATAAAAGCTAGTAACAAAAACCGCAAACACAATGGAGAATATTAAATGTAAAAGCAAATACAAACAAAATCAGCGCAAATGCAAAAATAGAGATATTAAAACTAAATTTAAAAATAAAACCAAATTAAAGGAACAAAATTAAAAATGAATTTTTTCAAAAAATTTTTAATTACTTTAAAATAAAAAAAAAACGCTTCATGTGACATTCATAAACGTTGTTGAATTTACGAGTATGTAAGTTTAAAGCGCAAATTAAAGTAAACATGTTAATATGTTTACATACATACATACATACATACATACATAAATACATGTATGTAAGTACATATAAAAAATCACATTAAATTGTTTATAAATCATATTAATTGTTATCAATAAATAAAATATGCAACGCCGGCGACTATAAAACAAACAACGCTGTCGCGCTGATAATCTCAAGCGTAAATGAACAAATATTTTGTAAACACAAGAGAAAAACCGCAAAACAAGTAAAGGGGCTAGTTGGAGCTGTGTAACTAAAAAAAAACATATAGCCAGTTGCGCAAAAAAATCTTGCTTTAAACTTACAAACGCCGCTAAAATGGCTAACTGAACCCTGCCACTGCCTAGAGTAGACTGAAAAGCGGCAGTGGGAATAATACTGGCAGCAACTTGTCACAATTGGCTATAGAAAATAATGCATACATGCCATTATTTTATTATAATTTTAAAATTAAATCAAAATAACAGAATTTTCATCATAGGTGGACTTTTTGTTGTTATTAATTAAAGTTTTAACACAGGCACTTATTATATACATGTGTACATTATTTATATTTACACATGCTTATATACATACATATGCAAAGATTATTACAAATTCCTTTGCTACAGTTATAACCTTCCCACCATTTGATCCAATTTTAGCGCTATCATCTGTTATTAATATTAATTATAGTTAAGTGCTAAATTTGCTTTATCTATGTTTTATTATAATGAGCGCGCATAAATACATTGTGTATGTAGTTAGATTTACCATCATGCCTTTTTGCATCATTAGACACACCCATATAAATTTTGCAACAAATTATGCAATTAATGACTGATAAAAAATATCTAATTAAATGCATTTTAGATGCAACCTTGGGAAAGTAAATTAGATACCAAAACTTTAAACCTAATAAAGCAAAACCTAATAAAAATGTGAACGTTTAATTGATTATACTGTACAATTTCTGGGGTTATGTTTGGACTACACCAATTACTTTAACCATAACCATCACCAATACCATTACCATTACCATTACCATTACCATTACCATTATCATTAAAATTACCATTACCAATACCATTACCATTACCATTACCACTACCATTACCATTACCATTACCAATACCATTACCATTACCATTACCATTACCATTACCAATTCCATTAGCATTACCATTATCATTACAATTACCATTACCATTACCATTACCATTACCATTACCATTACCATTACCATTACCATTACCCCTACCATTATCATTACCATTACCATCATCATTACATTACCATTATCATTACCATTACAATTACTATTACCATTACCACTACTATCACCACTACCATCACCATCACCATCACCATCACCATCACCATCACCATCACCATCACCATCACCATCACCATCACCATCACCATCACCATCACCATCACCATCACCATCACCATCACCATCACCATCACCATCACCGTCACCATCACCATCACCATCACCATCACCATCACCATCACCATCACATCACCATCACCATCACCATCACCATCACCATCACCATTACCATTACCATTACCATTACCATTACCATTACCATTACCATTACCATTACCACTACTATTACTATTACCATCAACGATACCATTACCATTACCATTACCACCACTCTACTCCAGTTTCAATAGCATTATTAGCATTACCATTATCATTACAATTACCATTACCATTACCATTACCATTACCATTACCATTACCATTACCATTACCATTACCATTACCCCTACCATTATCATTACCATTACCATCATCATTACATTACCATTATCATTACCATTACAATTACTATTACCATTACCACTACTATCACCACTACCATCACCATCACCATCACCATCACCATCACCATCACCATCACCATCACCATCACCATCACCATCACCATCACCATCACCATCACCATCACCATCACCATCACCATCACCATCACCATCACCATCACCGTCACCATCACCATCACCATCACCATCACCATCACCATCACCATCACCATCACCATCACCATCACCATCACCATCACATCACCATCACCATCACCATCACCATCACCATCACCATTACCATTACCATTACCATTACCATTACCATTACCATTACCATTACCATTACCACTACTATTACTATTACCATCAACGATACCATTACCATTACCATTACCACCACTCTACTCCAGTTTCAATATATTTTGAAATTTCAAGAAAAAATTACTTAGTAAAGTGTTCATTTAAGTCTTCTTTTACAAAATGCATGAAACCATACCATTAACGAATTTCTATTTTCTTTTCAGATTCTCCATACCACGGAAACGCACATGACTAAGACCTTGAAAAAAAATAATGGAAAATAAATTATGAAATACCAAGAAAAAAATTATTCAAATCTAGCAACAGTGCATTTAAAAAAAAAACGCTTTACACTAAGTCCAACCTCTCACCTTTATACTACGTCAAAAATCCATAAACCTCCACGTGGCCCATAAAATATGCCATAAAATCTATGCATTTTCGATATGGAAAGGTGAAAAATCGCAAAATAACAAAAGCCAGAAGCCAATAAGATGCCAGAATAATGAGTATGGTTGCTAGCATGGCATTATTTCGCGCATAAACGCTTGTTTACGTATGAATCACATGCGTCAGCTGCAAATGGATTTGGCAAAGCATTTTTCTATTGTCATTTGCGCCAAAAATTTATTGAACGATTTTCGAACGAAAAATGACACAAGTCGTTCGCTTTAGACGTTAACGTGCAAAAATGCCATTAAATAAGCAGCAAAAAAACCAAGAGCAATAAAGACAACTGAGCAAATAAAATGCGTGGAGTGTGAGAAATACAATAAAACGGATGGAAAATGAAAGCAAGTGTAAATAAATCAAGAAAGCAAAAGAAGCAACATTTATAGCCGAGGAATCATAAATAATTAAATAGAAAAATCAACAAATGTTGGTATGCGAAGCATTTATTACAAATCGATGGATGTGAAATAAGTTAAGTTAGGTGTGAAAAAGAGTTGTAAAAGTGGGAAATTTTAACGCATAAAAAATTAAAGCTTGTGAAGGAATTGGTAATTGTTTGGAAAGTCATTTTAGTTACTCGAAGGCGAAAATTTAAAAAAAGTGTAAGAAAAAGGAAAAAAAATTGTGTAAGAAAAAAATTGTGTAAGAAAAAATCGTGTAAGAAAAAAATTGTGTAAAAATTTTTTATTGTTGTGCTCTACATTCAATTCAATAAATCAATGCGGTTATTTCAATTGGCACAACACAGCATTATACATGCGCATTTGCAAAAATACTATGGAGGCGTGTTTGTTGGCTAATCATTTAATGTAAGTCGTTTTTAACTTCTTTTGAAAATGCGTATACAATTTTAAAATGTTGCATTTAAGTTTTATTTTATGGAAATGTCAATTTTCTATCGAAAAACCAGCCCCATTTCGAAAAAGTGCTGCTTTCTTATGAAAAGTTGGCAGCACATTGATTTTTGCATAATTTATATGGTTGGCAACACTTAACTTCGAAATTTCATAAGAGCGAATAGGTACCATTTTTTCATAGTCTTGTGTCAGTCAGCGTCAACGGATTCCTGTACTCACGATGAATCACGATATAAGGCTGTAAAGCATGTCTTGTCCTATCGTTTCTCTGGTTTACACATTATCTGTTCCATCGTATACGACTGGTGGTCTATAATTTATAGCTTATGATCTACTACCTATTGGATATGATCTATGAACTGTTGATTCTCCCCTTTCTATGGTCCAGGAGCTGTGATATATGATCTATGTTGCATGAGCTACTATCGATGAACTTTGACCTGTAATCTATGGTATATGAGCTCTGATCTATGCACGATCTATGTATGATCTATGTTATACCATACCCCATAGATCATAGACTACAAGTGATAGACAATGAACCAGATATCATAAACTATAGACATGAAAGCACAAACCAAAAACCATAGAAATCAATTATTGATAATGGAATATGTGCATATGTATGTATAATGAAATACAGATCAAACAAATTTATATCATAATGTATACGTATTTTTATTAAGAAGATACATCAGAGAAAATTAGAGATTAGGGGTATTCGCTATCCATAGCATAACCCTAGCACGTAGCACGGATTGCACGGATTGCAAAGTTTTACAACGCACAACAACAAAATATAGGCGCACAGAAATATGCTAGACCTCAAAAATATGCTACACCAAAACCTATGTATATTTATTTGCTATGAAGTGTAGGAAATTAATTGCGACCCTGTGTCAGCTGACATTTACCAATTGCTAATTTCAATTTCAATTTGAGCATCCGAATTTTGCTTAAAATCCCATCCAGCAAGGTACCGTACATTTTACGAACATTGCAATTAACGAGCTATTCTCGAATAAGAAAACAATAACAACATAAACTTTTTTCTATCATGTCAAAAAAAAAAGAAAACGAAAAATTTCAAACTCAATATTTTAAAAGTAAGTATGTATGTTTGTAAAATTTCTACATTTACGATAAAAAAACGGACGTAAAAAGATTCATATACGAGTGCTTTTTCGATACATTTACGACACTCGTAGGCACTGAACATTTTAAAGCGAAACAGTATTCGTAGGCGATTCGTAAACGGATATCATAAACGATATTTTATTAGAGTTTTCTTCGAGAAAACATCCGTTTACGAGCTCGTTTACGATGATTTTGCTGGCTGGAATGTTGTGTTTTGTGTGTATTTATTAAATTTACTAAAATAAAATGATTTATTTATTAAAAAGTGAGTGATGAACGCGTCCCTTTGGCTAAAAAGAAAAGCTGCTTTTTAAAATTTCCTACGACTGTGCAATGGGGTGCTCTCGATGTGTAGCATATTTTGGTCTAGCATATTTGCAATCCGTGCTATCTTGCTATCTTGCTAAGGATAGCGAATACCCCTATTATAGTCTATGAGCGGGTAACGATGGATTATACATAATAAATCATAAGCTGTAGACCAGAAGCCACAAACCATAGATAGTAGACCTCAGCTGATATACAATAGAAGAAAATGCAACACACCATATAGGAGAGGCTATAAACAAACTAAATATAGATAGTAAACTACATATATGTTCCAACATATATGATATGTGAAGATATGAGCTATCCAAAAGATATAGACAATTCACATTTTTATATGGGTACAGGGAACCTAATTAATGGAATGTAGAGAATGATGATGGTGCGAATGTAGAGAACATACAAAATATACAGCCGTAAAGTAGAGTTTTCTGTGATGAGATCAGAGGCCAAAAATCAAGAACCTTAAAACATACTGGATATACTTATCTACTATAAATCAATTCATAATAAACGCCACGTCCACCTGCCAAACCTGACTAAGTATTCTATTAATTTCAAGTGAAAAACTATACTCATAAACTGCCATACATTAATCATAGCGTGTAATCACACAAACAAATCCATTATGTAAAAAAAATGTAAATTAAAATAATAAAAAAACCCTTGAATTTTGTACTAAAAAAAAAACAATAATGTCATACAAGCAATTACAACGATTTTCGATTACGCAAACAATGCGGTAATTTTAATTTATGAAAAATAGTAAAAAACAACAACAAAATAAAAGCGCCAACCTTTTTGTAGCTTTGGCTTTGCGTGTTAATCTCGGCATATGCATAAGCACTTAAGTTGCTAATTAAGTGGCAATGTATTACACACATTTACTAAGTGTACAAATGTTCAACTTTATGACAATGCATTTACAGTGAATGTGTGAGTTGAGTGTGTTTTCTTAATTGCAGTGTGTGGTTGTGGCGCTTTTTTGTGGTGCTTTTTTTGAAAGGATTGTGTGAGCGCAAGCTTTTAGTTGCTTTCACTCGTAGGCGCTGTTACCAGGTGGTACACACGTTTTGTAGGCTGGAGTACACTTTTCGTTTCAACACTTTTTTGGTGCATGTTTGTGGTAATTATGACATACAATTTATGTTTTTATGGTAATGTGATTTTATCTCTTCGCATTTTACAAAAATTGTACGATATGGAATTTACAAACTCAGACAAAAATAACATAAAAGTATTATAAAACATTGTATATTTTTCGAAAAAATTGAAGAAACTATTATCGCAAAATAATTTTTTAAGGGTTGCCACCTTTAAAAAATTCGATTAAGTAAACTAATAAAAATAAATGTATAATAAAAAATTGTGTATTTTTCAAAACAAAAAAAAAAAAAAATGGAGAATTCTAATTGCAAAGGAACATTTTTTTGAGGGTTGCCACCTTCTTCAAAAAATTCGATTGAGTTAATTAATAAAAATAAATGTATTATAAAACATTGTGAAATTTTATGGAAAAATGAAGAGCTTCTAATCGCAAAAGAATTTTTTTATGGTTGCCACCTTTAAAAAAAAATCGATTATGTAAATTAATAAAAATAAATTTATTATAAATCATTGTGTTTCGAAAAAGGCATGGAGAATTCTCATTGCAAAGGAAAAATTTTGTGAGGGTTCATAAAAAAAAATTCCATTAAGTAAATTAATAAAATTAAAAGTTTTGTATAACATTGTATCTATAGTTCTCGAAAAAGTTAAGAAATTGTCATTGGTTGCCACCTTCTGTAAAAATTTCGATTAAGTACATTAATAAGGAACAATTTATTACAAAACTTTGAGTATTTTTCGAAGAAAAAATCGAGAAATTCTCGTTGCAAAGGAAATTTTTTTAGGGTTGCCACCTTTTTAAATAATTTTGATTAAGTAAATTAACAAAAATAAATCTATTATATTTAAAACATTGTGTATTTCTGAAAAAAAAAAAAAAAAAAAAAAACAGAATTGAGAATTCTCACATTGCAAAGGAAAATTGTTTGAAGGTTGCCACCTTGTTAAATAATTTCTATTAAGTAAACTAATAAGAAAAAATTTATTATAAAACTTTGAGTATTTTTCGAAGAAAAATCGAGAAATTCTCGTTGCAAAGGAAATTTTTTTAGGGTTGCCACCTTTTTAAAAAATTTTGATTAAGTAAGTTAATAAAAATAAATCTATTATATTTAAAACATTGTGTATATCTCAAAAAAAAAAAAAAAAAAAAAAAAACAAAAAACATAATTGAGAATTCTCACATTGTAAAGGAAAATGTTTTGCGGGTTGCCACCTTTTTAAAAAAATCGATTAATTAATTTAACAAAATAACAAAGAAGTATTATAAATTGTGTATTATTTGCGTTTTTCAAAAAAAATGAAGAAATTATAAATTGCGAAATAAATTTATTTTTAGGGTTGCCACTTGTTTAAAATATTTTAAATCAATAAAATCTGTAAAACCGAGTTAAACATTGCAATGTGGGTATGAAAGTAAATCAATTTAAGAAAGCTGCTCGCCGGAAATATTCTTGTTGGGGTTGCCACTTTTTTGAAAATTTTAAACTAAATTTACTTGAACATAAAATGGAATACAACAAAAAGATGCTCTAAAATTTACTTGAGGCGATACAAAGTTTCAGTTTTTACTACTAATATCTACTATTACAAATTAAAGCTCTTAAAATAAAGAACAAAAAAAATATTGCAAATAGCTTCTAACACTAAATTGCATAAGGAATAAACAAATAAAAAAAAAATATTTAATTTTATTTTGCAAATAAAACTAGAGAATAATGAATTTCAAACTACATAGATATGTATCTATATAACTAGTAAAAGGCATAAATTTCCATAAATATCTAATAAAATTTAGTTAGTTAAAATTTAAGCCAGACAACATGACACGCATAAATGTACATACATATGTATGTAAAAGCAGTGCACAAACAAACATTTGTATGCAATTCTATATAAAGCACTTTTAAATTATGCATAAATATGAATAAAAATAAGCTGGTTAACAATTTATGGCAATTTGAGTAAGTTAAAGCAAGAAAAATATGCAAGCAGACAAACATTTTTCATTGATAAGCGACGGACGACATGACGTATGAGCAACAATTTTTATTATGTGTAGTTTTATTTGTGTGACTATTACAAAGTGTTATCTCATTTGTGAATGAAATATGCGCATTTAAGGGTTAATAAATACCGCTACATGCATTTAAAAAATGTTTTACTAAATAAGCCTTTATATCTAGTATGTATGTACTTCATACTTCATTAGCTGGGCCGTACTTGGTAGGTTCTTTATACATATAATGCCAATTGCCACCCAATCGATTAATATAATTTATTACATACATATTTAAAGCTTTTTTAAATGCATAAACTATAAAGCGACATATACAAACAAATAAATTACTAAAACCTTAGCAAAATAAGTTATCACAAACATATGTATGTATGTAGATAGAAAAATTTTTATACACACACGCTCGATTTAACCCAAAAGCCATAATTCATGCCGATAATCGCCTTTAAATGCATACAAACAGCAAATAACAACAACAACAACAACAACAAAATACTGGCATATGCGTTTAAATATAAGAATACGTATTCGTAGATATAATAAAAATAATACGCATACAACTAATTTAAATATTTATTTGAAAAAAAAAAAGCTGCCCAAGTGACAACCGAAAAGTGAAGAAGGTCGCTTCATTGCTGCTTCTTATTTCTTTCACCAGCACAATCGAATTGGAATTCATTTTATACTTGTGGGATAATATAAAAAAGACAATAAACAAATATAAATATTTCACACACACACAGCCAGTGCGACATTTATGTTAAAGCACTTTGCAAATGGTAGAAAATTTGGTAGACAATATTTGTCTGTTTGTTGGCAGACCATAAAAAAAAAGGAGAACAAAATGAGCAAAAATGAGCAGCAGCAGCAGCAACATGATGAATTACATGTAGAAGGTTGGCAAACATTTTACACACATGTTCACTTATATAGCTATTTAGATCGTAGACAATTTGTTGGGTAGAAAAAAAAAGGGTTGACAACATGAATGCGATTACGATGAATATAATGCGATGTAATAAATCACAAAATAAATAGGCAGCACAATAACAAAAAAAAATAAAAAGCAAAAGAGGAAGAAAGCATTTGAAATAAATTTGTAAAAATTATATTTACATTAAAGAATATTAGGTATTAAGCATGATGTACTCGTGTGTATATATGTAAGTGCCATTAGATTCAACAAATTACAAATAGTGCTACTAAAAAGCATTGCTTTAAAAATCTATTAGACTATTTTTGATGCGCTTTAGGTAGGTAGCGAAAATTTAGAAACCAGTATTCAACACTTGCATAGCAGATGTACGAAAATCGTACACTAAGTGAGGTTAGATTGAATAGAGTAATGGCATATATAAGTGAAAAATCCAACAGCTCAGCAGGACCATCGGTAGCCGCAGTGCTTAGCGTTTCGCTAATATTCGACTACTGATGGTTGGAGCGTAGGTTCAAAGCCTGGTGTGGTCCCGAGAAGATGTCTGATGATGAAGAAAGTGGTTTTTCTTCGAAATAGCTATCACATCTACCATCGCTGTGTGAGCTAATTGGATTTTTCCGCTTATTCCAAAGTATAAAAATTAAAATTAAAAATTATAATTTCGTGCTAGACACTAACATACCTAATAATGTTAGAAAGTTAAAGCTTTCTTGTTTGTATGTTATTTCTCATGCAAAACATGATCTATAAGTTATAGCCAGTTCTAGAATTGTTAGAAGAAAATTACCAGTCATGACTGACAAAAAATGAATAGCAGTCATTTTGAACCCAATCAAAAGACTGCGCAGTCACAAAGTACTGCATTACTTAACATCTCTGGAAGGAATATACATATGATGAATTTCATATCAAACCCAATATGCGTTGAACCCGACCACCCAGAATTTGATGAAATTTTGCATAGAGTTACATCTTACCTATCCAAACACAACCTCATTTTTAGAAATTGCATTTTCGAAAAATTGTGGGCGTGGCAAGGTATAGAAATATTCGAAAATACTCGAAAAATGACGATAATAGATACTTTTAAAGTGTGATTACTAGGGAATGGCTTAACCGATTTCAAAGATCTTCATACCATTAGAAAGGTATTGAAATAATAATTGTACACCGTATAATTTTTATACTCAGCTGTACTAGTACACAGAGTATTATAGTTTTAATCACATAACGGTGGATTGTAACAGAATGAAATAATCGAGATAGATATAGACTTATATATATCAAAATGATCAGGGCGAAAAGAGAAATCGATTGAGCCATGTCCGTCCGTCCGTCCGTCTGTCCGTCTGTCCGTCCGTCCGTCCGTCCGTCTGTCCGTCCGTCTGTAAACATTAACTCGCGCAAAAATTGAGATATTTTGATGAAATTTGAAATGCAAGTTGGTATCGAGAATGGGACGGTTGGTATTGAAAATGGGCGAAATCGGACCATGACCACGCCCACTTTTCCTATATAGAAAAAATCGGAAATTTGGTATCTCAGTCCCTAATATAGCTGGAGCGATGAAATTTTACCCACGTGTTGAGCTCGGGTCCCTGTGAAGAAATTTGGTGAAATTTTAGAAAATGGGAGGTGCCACGCCCACTTATTAAGGGTCAAACATTGAAAGTTTTATATGAAATTTGGTATGCGTGATATACTTACTTAGGCAAATGTTTGGATGGAAAATAGTTAAAATCGGTTGACGGCCACGCCCACTTTTATATATGTGTATTATAAAGTGACCTAATAAAAACATTTTAAGCCATATCTCTGTCAAATATAAAGATATATCATTAAAATTTTATGGCAGGAGTCTAACTACGAACATAAGACAAAAACCGTAAAAATTTTGGAAAATGGGCGTGGCACCGCCTCTTTTTAGAAGCAGGAATATACGAGATTTCTTAGCCTATAACTCGACAAATAATTTATATATAATGACGAAACTTGGTGTGAACACTTTTATTACTTGTGGTAATACATGTTCAAAATTTTAGAGAAACCGGTTGACGGCCACGCCCACTTTTATATATGGGAACTATAAAGTGACTTAATGAAAACATTTTAAGCGATATCTTTGTCAAATGTAAAGATAATTCATTGAAATTTTGTGGTATGATTTCTACAATAGACCAGAAACAAAAAATATAAAAATTTTGGAAAATGGGCGTGGCACCGCCTCCTTTTAGACAAAGGAATCTACGAGATTTCGGAGCCCATAACTCGACAAATAATTGAGATATTATGACGAAGCTTGGTTTATACACTTTTATTACTTGTGTTAATAGACACGCAAAAATTTATTGAAATCGGTTTATGACCACGCCTACTTTTTAGCAAAGATATTTCTGGAACACGCTTTGGAAATTTGTAACGTGACATCTTTGTAACTGGAAGTCATAAAGGAATGAAATTTTGCACAAAGAATAATATTCATATGTTTAGTTGGATGACTGATAAAAATTTTGAAAATGGGCGTGGCTGCGCCCACTTTATGCAGCACTCGCTTTATATAAAATCCATCAAACGCAAACAAACAATGAAACCATACAGCTGAGTATCTAATGTTCGATTCCACTCAAACTTAGGCTTCCTTACTTGTTTTTTTTGTTTTAGTACACTGAAAAAAAATGTTTTCCAAAATAAAATTTAAAACTAAAAAAAAAACTTCAAAGATCAAGCGATTTTGAAAAATGGGAATTTTTTTTAGAAAGGTCTATTTAATATATATAACATATCTGAAAACTAAAATGGCCTTTTTCTATATTTTTATTAACAAAAAGAAAAGCAAGACGAGAACAGCAAGATTAAACCAAAACAAAAATAGACAGCTTGAAAAAAGAGACAAAAAGAATTACAAGACAAAAATTATGAACAGAACAAGCAAAACTGTGGAGAAGCAAAGCGGACTAACAAAATTAAATAAGAATTAAAGCAGATAAAAATGATACTTAAGAAAAAACTTGGACGCCCACAGTCAACAGTGAATACTTACTGCAGACGCACAAGCTTAAGATTGCGTGGATTTGTAAAGAAATTAAGGGAAAAATATCTTTTTGTTTACTTGTAAAACAAAGGCTTAAGTCACATTAGAGTAAATAAGCTACAGCTTATTGAAATTATAATTTGGGATAAATGGAAATTCTAATTTCACAGAAAAAGCATTTGGAAACTTTTTTGGTATATAGAACAAGCATTTTTTCGAAAATGCTGACAATTGAAGACAGAGAAGAAGGACCAAAAGCAGGGCAATGAAGCACACATATGATAACCACCAGTGAATACATTGTCAGCTGATGATAACAACGACGACTTTGAAACCATTTTCGTAATGGTCAATCTACAAGAGAGCCAAAATTGGTTTTATTGTACATATTAATAAAATAATATAAATCACACATGAATTATCTGTCTGTCTAATGGAGCTATTTGACAGCTTTTATTTAAGAAAAATTGAAGAAATTGAATTTTGTTGCATATTTTAAGGCGAAAAAAAATTGTTGCATACTTTAAGGCGTCTTATCGGTTTTTTTTTATATCTGTAATCCTTTATGTTTCTTTTATAAAAATTTTATATGATCAAAACCTTAATGACATTTTCCGACAAACAATACTCTAGTATATTTTAACCCGCTAACGACCACGCAAATGCTATTTTTTTTTTTGGACTTTTCAAAAACAGTTAGTAGATATCCCTTCGGGAAGGAGTAAATGTATTAAAAGGAAAAATTTTCTGGTTGCTTGTTTTTCCGACTGGGTATGAATACGATGTATTGTGGAACGATCTTCCGTCATCCCTTGTCAAGTTTGGTTTGGAGACAAACCGGTTTCGGCTAATATGCGCCGAAAAAAGACACTGAAGATGGCGCATATTAGCCGAAACCGGTTTGTCTCCAAACCAAACTTGACAAGGGATGACGGAAGATCGTTCCACAACACATCGTATTAAAATGTACTTCAAAATACATACGGATTTAAGTTTGCTATTATCATCAGGATTTTGATTCAGTTTCAATTTTAATCCCTTTTTCACTTTGTACTTTATAGCGTTTGATATAAATTTAGCAATTTTTTTTGGCGAGCTCATTTAACGATGTCGATTTCTAGAATCCGGGTACTGGCTTGCGAACTGCTCATTCTATTTTACTTTTTTTATTAATTGGAGTCAGTGGAACTCGCCACTCAAACCAACCAGCCAACCTAAACGTTTATTGCTCTTGCTTGGAAATATTAAAAATTGTCTTTGTCAAATTTTTCGCAAAAAGTAAGATTAATTACGCATGAAAAATCAAAAAAGTTAGCTTTGCAGTCCAGTTAGTTGCCTTCTGCATACATTCTGCCATTCAGCGCCGCTAAGTATGCTACAAAAAAAAAAGTTTACAAATTGCATGACATCAAGAAAAATGTACAAGCATTGCTGTTTCACCACATTTGGTGCGGCTTAAAGTCAAAGCACACACACCACAAATCTAGCCTTTCTTGAGAAATCATTATGCTACGTACATTTTACATATATTTCCTTGCTTGCGCGCGTATTTGAATGCGTCAACTTTTTGTTGTTTATTTGTTTGTTTATTATTATTTCCTCTACAGAATAACAAAACACGCGTTTGTTTCGTGTTGCGCAGACATGCAGCAGACTTATTGTTATTAGTAAGTTTTTTCATATTTTTCGCTAGCACTACACGCTATTAAAAACTTTTTACTCTACAACTAGTCTTCTCTACTGTTTCTTTTGCTGTTCGCCTACTTCGCTTTCTCAAACTACTTGCTTGTCAAAATTTTGTTGGCATTCATTTATTTTCGCTGCTTTTCCCTGATTTTTTCCTACATACTTCATTCCACTGCCAACTGCCAACAAAAAGAAATTGATTTCGCAATACATACCAGTTTTATATTATTTTTTCTCCTGATAAACTTTCATTGCACGCTTAAGGGCATAACTTTTATTGGCATACTTTTTGGCGCGCGGTATTGGCTGTTTAAGTGAACCTCAATTAATCACGCACATCGATTTTGGCGGCAAAGAACAAGCTGCGTGAGCAGCAGCAGCAGCAGCAACACGAATAAGCAACTAATAATTTGTAAATTCTTATGAAATATGCACGTATTCTATGAAAAAACAAAAAATTTGTTGCATACTTTTTGGCGCAGCGATTTGGTGTTTATTGCATGTTATGCTGTCATATTTTCGTGTTGGCGCATATTAGTAGCTCTCACATGTCACAAATGCGCAATTTTTTGTCCTGTGTTATTCAAGCTACAAATGCCATATGGCAATTAGCTGTTGACATGCGTGTTTTGTTTTCAAGCCTAAATGTAGGCTAAAGAAAATGTTAAGGCGACATTTCTTCAAAATTACACCACAAATTTTTGTAGTGCATGTATATGGCAGCAGCAGCAGCAGCGACAAATATAAATACTTGGGCGTCGCGGAAAGCTCAAAAAAGCACACACACACACACATACACACATGAGCAGGCCTGACAGTCAGTCATGCTCAGTGCTGAGAGTCATTCGGTGCCAGCTTAGTGAAAAATTATGATTATTATTTGAGTTTTCGCTGCCTAACTATAGGCGTGTAAGCATTGTTTTTTTTCCTTTGTTTTTGTGGCAAATGGCAACAATTGACACAGTTTCTTATTGCGCGCTGGAATTTCGTTGAAGTCAAGAAAGTGCAGTGAGTTTTTTTGTTTTTTTTTTTTTCCTTTGGTATGTATTATTGACATTTATGTCAAGTTGATTTATGGTGTGTTTTAGTTGTGGGCAGGTAGCTTAGCTGGTATAGGAATAGCATAGGCATAGCATAGTTTCAGGCGCATGTGTTTTGGCAGAAAAGTAGGCAATAGACTTGGGAAATGCGCCGCTTTTAAGCGTGCTATAATACAAACAGTTAAGTAGTAGTAGGCACATGGCAATTAAATGCAGCTTGCTGTTTTAATGATGCCTAAGTGTTGGAAAATATTGTTATGGAACCTGTACAGCGTTATCACTGTGGGTTGACAATTGTTTGATATTTGTGCCGTGTTTAGTTGAGGGTACGTAGATGTGTGTCGGTGTCTGCCCGTGTGCGTCCAGCTGTCCCGGAGCTTCAGCCACTAATGTGGGTTCGTTAAACAAACAACCAACCAAACCATCAACTTAAGACAACCCAAGGCCTAACATGAAGAAAAATTTATACGCACACGTAAGGGTTAAAGGATCATTTCGCAACTCACCACTAGACCGGTTAACTTCATATCTGCCTACAATACACCAACATATATCCATTGTTTAGCGGCTCAGGCTTTCTATTGGCCGCTTCTATACCCACCCAACCATGACTTTTCTGGTGGCAATGAAAAGTCCCAATTAAATAAACAACAACAATTGATTTTCAGACCATTTTTAAATTACAAATTTAATAATCCATTTTATTCGATCTAAATCTATCAAGAAAGTTTATGAACATTATTTAGGTTTCTTAAAATCCTATTCTTGAACATATTTTATATTTATGAGCAAAAATACTGTAAAAGCTAATCAAAATATATATATCTGTATTTATGTTTCAAAAATGAAAAAGTGGTCTGAGAGGGTTAAGCCTTTGGAGCTACATATACTCGAATGAAAAAAAAACAACAAATTTGCAGTGGAGACTTTTCCGGAGCGCGGCTAATGATCATTATCATTATGGTACGCACATGTATAAGAACGCGAGAGAAAATATGAGAAAACAAATTAGATATGACTTACTTGTGTTGTTGTTGCTGCAGGAACTCGTTGAAGGCCTCCGACGATTTTCTGCTTTGCTGAAAAGAAGATTATTTGCATACGGTGGAGTTAAAATTCACACTCCCTAATGTAAAATCATATTTATCAAAAAAAACTTTGCCTTTTATATAATTTATTCTCTTCTTCTTCTTCTTCTTTTTTTTTCTGAACTTCAGATTCTTTCTCTATTTCTCTCTCACTCTCTTTCGTTGAGTTGCTCCGATTCGTCGAAACTTATTTTTCCTCCTATTTTCTGCTTCTTGTGTTAACGTTAAAAAACCGCCTAAATCTCTCAATTCACTTTTCCACTAACATTTTCACTTAAGAATATTAATATTAGTTGCAAATACAACGCACTCTTACTCTTATAAAATTTCCAAGTCTTTATATTAATTTTCCGCTTTATAACATTTTTATTTCTCTAAACCAAATTTTCTTTATCTTTCTAAATCTTATATTTTTCTTGCTCACACTCTCAAATGTATAATTTTATGTTTGTCCCTCTCTATACCTAATGTATATGGAACACTTTCTTTTCGAAATTCACTTAATTTATGTAGCCTGTTTTACTAACAAAACTAAATTATAATTTATACAATATTCGCACCTAAAATTTTATACTTTTCTTTCAAATTGTAATTATACATTTTTTCTTTACAGACCATGTTTTTTTTCTAGCTTCGTTTTTTTTTCCACACTTACATATGTATAATATTATGATCTCTCTCTCTCTAAATATATTCTGTTACACATTTGATAAATAGCTCTGTCTCTTTCTTTTCTTTAAACATAAGTTTTTTTCTAGATTTTTAATTAAATTAGATACGAATTTTATTTCAGAATTTACAGAAAAAATCATTTTCTTTTATTTTTGAAACTCCTCTTCTCTCTTCTTTTTTTTTGTTTTACTTTTAACTTTTTTTTTCTATTTCGGATCACATGTAAGCCGCGTGGTTGTTTCGAAGCTCGCGACAAAACTAGAATCTGGAGTATGTAACAATTGATCGTGAGACCGAAAAATTAAATCTCATACATTTTAGTGGGATTAACCCTATTAGAGCCGATAATTAAATTCTATCGCATTGACGGATATTTAAGTGGCAAATGTGCACACAAGAACTATATGTATTCCTATATATATATGGATATAAATGTATTTCCTGGTTGTTACGATTCATGAAGTTGATGGTAACCGAGGTTTTTCCTGGATTTTGAGTACCGCATCCTCCTGCTTGCTTTAGTAATTGTGCTCTCGAATTTCTGCCGCTATTGTTCGCCTCGTGGTTGAGTAAATCCCTCTTCAGTTCACGATATCTTGTTTTGTCGAAAATTTATTAGATTTCGCGCAAAAAGTCACCACGTTTAAGCCTTTTACTATTAGGCTGAATACTTTACATTGGTTAAAATCGGATTATTCGCAAGACATGATTTAATCGCGACAAACTTAACTTTTTTTTTTTTTTTAAAACGCAATTACGAACTGGACAATATCCGGTGCACATTCGAGTCAGGACCATTAAAAGAAGAAGGTTTTCTATGCTGATCATGCCCTTTTATAGGTGAAGGAAAAGCCGAAAAAATGGTGGCGTGATGCATAGATGAGAGGGATATATAGCAAAGTAAGAAGTGTATCTATTTGTCACATTCTTTAAATTTCTAACAGCTTGAAGATGTTTATGCTTGACAAGCTTTCACATCTTTAGCATGATACCAGCCAGTTTTCCCACCATTTATGGCTATATCTTGCAACTGGTACATATTGTTGCCTTTAGTGGCAATCACTGTTGCCTTAACAAAAACCGGAGCTAACTTTGCATTAATATGCTTTGCTTTATCACTTAAAACGAAGTTCCTACGATAAACGGTATCACCTATTTTGAATGTTTTTAAGCGGCTTCGCAAGTTATATCGTTTGGCCGATTTTTCGATAGCATCTTGTATATTCTTAGTGAGCTCAGCACGCACGAGTCGGAGCTTGTCGACCCTGTCTATTACAATATATTGCATACTTTTTGGCGCAAAACAGAAAAAAATTGCTTTAAAATGTAAGGTGAAGTAAATGCATGAAAAGCGCTTATGAATTTGATAAGGATATAAATACTTACTAAGGTGCAAGGATAGCAAATATTTACTAGCTTTACAGTTTCCATCGACTTTAAAGTTAATACAAGGTTTAGCAAAGTTAAGTTGTATGCCGATGCCTTAAAGTTGGAACATTTGTGGCATAATTTTTGGGGTATACTTCATTGGCTTATATACTAAAATGAAAAGAAGCCAGCGAATAAAAAGAAAATAATGTAAAATAATTTATACATTGAAGTAAAATGAGTTGCAAGCAAATACAATTATTGATTGAATTGATTGAAAAAGGCTACTTCTATACAAAACAAGAAAAAACAAACGCAGTTAAGCCAAATCTTACCTTAATTCAGCTCGCTTTGAGATAAAGGAAATAAAACAAAATTTGTTTACTCGTGCGTGCGCTTCTAGAGAGGAGAGTCGTTATACACGTGAAATGATAAGTGATTATGTATGTAAGAAAAAACCCAGGGATTTCGAAGACTTTGTTTACTAAAAAAGAGAACTTCCTCACAGCGCCTTTAAGAGCTTTGAGCTTACCATTCCATCAAGGAAGAGGAAAAAAGCGAAAGAGAATGCGGTTGAATACAAAAAATAACTGCGGAAAAAGGGTGCAAGTTAAATAAATTTTCTAAGAAAAAAGCGAAAACATGTTAGCAATTGCGTTGACATTTTATTTAGTAGCAAAGCAAGTACACAAACACAATCACAATCAGATTTGTATGTACATATGTATAAATGTAAATTACTTAAATAAATAAATATTTTCCAAACACGCTAAGTACATTAAATGTTATACGCATAAGCAAAAGTAAAAAAAGAAAATAAAAAAAATTAAATAAAAGAAAGAAAATAAAAAAATAATAAAATAAGGGTTTTAAAAGGATGTTTGCACATGAAGCGAAAATATGTTAACTAGTTGGTTATTTAAGATTTGTTGGAGCGATCATTTTGGTAGTTTATTTGAATGAGTGTAGGTGAGTTTGAGTGTCTAGCTGGAAAGAAAAAGTAAAGTAAATCGTTCAAAAAATACCATTAAAGGTATAGTAGCTTTTTGTCTGCGCAAAAAATGACCTAAAAAATTAAAGGAATGTAATGCAAAGTAGATGAATTGTACCAAAAGTGGTTTAAATGTAAGGCAAAGTGGATGAACTGAAGCAAAACTGGTCCAAATATAGTGCAAGTCAGATGAGTTGAAGCGAAAGTGATCCAAATGTAATGCAAGGAAGATGAGTTGAACCAAAAGTAGTCGAAATGTAATGCAAAGTAGATGAATTATAGCTAAATCGGTTTAAATGTAAGGCAAACTGGATGAATTGAAGCAAAATTGATCCAAATGTAATGCAAAGTAGACTAATTGTACCAAAAGTGCTCTACATGTAATGCAAAGTGGATGAGTTGTACCAAAAGTGGTGTAAATGTAAGGAAAACTGGATGAGTTGAAGCAAAATTGATCCAAATGTAATGCAAACTGGATGAACTGAAACAAAATTGGTCAAATGTAATGTAAAATGGATGAGTTGAACCACAACTGGTCTAACTGCAATGCAAAGTAGATGAGTTGAAGCAAAAAATGGTGCAAATGCAGATTAGCTGAACAGAAAGTGGTCAAAAGTGGTAGAAATGTAACGCAAAGTGGATGAGTTGTACCAAAACTGGTGTAAATGTAAGTCTAACATGATGAGTTGAAGCAAAAGTGGTGCAAATGTAATGCAAAGTTGGTGAGTTGAACCAAAAGTGATCTAAATGTAATGCAAGCTATATGAGTTGAACCAAAAGTGGCCTAAATGTACGGCAAAGTAGATGAGTTGAGCCAAATCTGGTCTAAATGCAATGCAAACTGGATGAGTTGTACCAAAAGTTCTCCGAATGCAAAATAAGTGTAGTCTATTCTGAAATCATGGAAGGCATGTGTTGCTAGGAGAGTGAAGGCGTTGCACACTGGGGCCACTTATATATATGAGGACGCTCAAAATTCTGAAATCAACTTTTTTACATCAGAATCGCTTTATCTGCACTAAAGTTGTTAATATATAGCATCTTAACCCATTGACGGCCATGAGTTAACCCGTTGGTGACCTATGTTTTTTATTTTAGTTTCGAGTTTAATTTTCTTGAATCAGAATCGGTATATCGATACTAAAATAGTAAATCCCAAGAATTTTAACCCCTTAACGACCACGCATTAACCCATTTTTAACCAAATTTTTTCACTTACTTCTTAGATCAAAATATTTAAATCATATTAGTTGTATCTACACTAAAACCAGTAATCTTTGGAATCTTAACCCATTAATGGTCATGAATTAACCTATTGGTGACCAGTTTTTTTTAAGATCTGTAAATAAATTATTTAAATCACAATTGGTATGTCTGTGGTATGGTGGCCGCAGTGGTGCAGTGGGTAGAGTGCTCGCCTGCTGTGCCAGAGGTCTCGGGTTCAAACCCCAGTCCGAGCAAACACCAAAAAAAAATTTTCTAATTAGTAAAAATCCAATTATTGGGTTTTTTAAGAGCAGCGGTCACCTCTCGGCAGTGGGCGGCATACCCTCCGAGTGTATTTCTGCCATGAAAAAGCTTCTCACAAAAAATGCATTCGCCGTTCGGAGCCGGCATAAAACTGTAGGTCCACCCAATTAGTAGGAAAAACAAAAGGAGCACACCTCGAATTGGGACAGAAGCTCGGCCATAAAACTCGTCAGAGTTATAATAGCGCCATTGTTTTATATTATTATTATATTAGTATGTCTGTACAAAAATAGCCAATTTGTATTATATTAACCCATTAGCGGCTGCTTATTAACCCATTGATAAAATATGTAGGTGCATGTACAATGTTTAAAAGTTTTCTGTTGTCACAAGTATGTTTATATGGGAATTAGGAGTTTCAACGTTAGCGTTTTAAGCAGAACACGTATTTCCCCACACATTTTCATGCCTAACATAAAAAAAAAAAACAAAATTGGAGTAACACAACTTGTGCTTCAAAGAACTCATATTATAATCCAACTTACAAGTCTAAATTAAAGAAAACTGGCTTGACAAGTAACCTTAATCACAATTTGTAATTAAAGTAACCAGTAAATAATGGATCAACTAAATTTAAGATAGTACAGAATCAAATTCAACCAGATATAGGTGTTTTTTTTTTTAACTAAAATTGGAATGCAATTTTTAAACTCACTTTTTTTTAAAATGCGCACTTTGCTTTTGGTTCTGAACTCGGATTCTTTGTCACAAAGGACCATATTTTACTGCTGCATTTTTACATTTGCTACGTTTTTGCGCAAATTAAAAAAAAATCCATTTTGAAAAAAATATTTAAAAACAAGTAAAAGCGCGGCTGTCTTCGGCCGTACCGAAGACTTCATACCTTTCATGAGTGGGGAAATGAAAAGTTACCTATGTATGTACATAACCGGATTAAGTTTAATTTATAATTTTAATTCTGTGGGTTCATTTATGGAAAGATTTATTAGAAAAAATGGTGTCTTGGCTATTTATATGGAGGAGTTATACACCAAAATGTCCATATCTGAACAATCGGTTGTATGGGAGCTTTATGTTATAATGGTCCGATCTTGACAATTTTCGGTAACCCCGTTAGGGCCCATATGGGTACAAATACTTAAAAATTTCACGCCGTTAGCTGTTAAAATGGAGAAGTTATACACCAAAATGTCCATATCTGAACAATCGGTTGTAGGGGAGCTATAGGTTATAGTGGTCCGATCTTAGCAATTTTCGGTAACCCCATTTGGGCCCATATGGGTACAAATACTTAAGAATTTCACGCCGTTAGCTGTTAAAATGGAGAAGTTATACACCAAAATGTCCATATCTGAACAATCGGTTGTAGGGGAGCTATAGGTTATAGTGGTCCGATATTAGCAATTTTCAGTAATCCCGTTTGGGCCCATATGGGAACAAATACTTCAAAATTTCGCGCCGTTAGCTGTTAAAATGGAGGAGTTATACACCAAAATGTGTATATCTGAATAATCGGATGTTGTGGAACTATATGTTATAGTGGTCCGATCTTGACAATTTTCGGTAACCTTGTTTGGGCCAAAATGGGCACGTCTACTTCAAAGTTTCATGTCCTTAGCTGTTTAAATGGGGAAGTTATGCACAAATTACATCCAAAAATTTCATGTATATCTGAATAATCGGTTGTTTTCTATATGTTATAGTGGTCCGATTCGGCCGCTTCCGACAAATGATCAGCTGCATATAACAACATACCTGTATGCCGAATTTCATTCAGATATCTCAAAAACTGAGGGACTAGTTTGCGTTCACACAGACGGACGGACGGACAGACGGACAGTCGGACAGACGGACATGGCTTAATCGACTCAGCTCGTGATTCTGATCATATCGGTATATATTTTGGTGGGTCCCCCACGCTTCCTTCTGGTACTTTCGAGAAAAATTTTTTGGCACTAAATTATAATACCATTTCATTCTAATGAAAGGTATAAAAAAGAGGTACGTTTAGTTTTATACTAAAAATAAATTTTTTAAAACATCTAGTTCCAAAAAAAAAACACTCATCGATTATATAAGCTTCACTTAATGTTATGGAAAAAGCAGAAAAAAAAAATTTTATATCCTTCTCTTACACCAACTATTTGAAATACACATTAAAACTTTTCACTTTGAAAAAAAAAAATATTTTTTGGAAAATTTGCCATGTTTGTGTATGGATAACTCCCAACTGAAAAACGATAGAAAGCTGAAAATTGGGCCAGAAGTGTAGAATTTTATAGGGAACAATACTGCATTTTTATTTTTTTGAAAAACTCATTATTTAAAAACTGCATTTTGAGCACGCTCGGCCCCAGTGTGCGTTGGTATCCATGTGCATGTATGTATGTATGTACATATATGTGGCAATAAAGAAAGCAAATACAAAAGTGTATGCAAAAAAGGCAGAGGTTTGAATGCAAATGGCCTTGAAGTTATATCGACTATTATATAAATAAAACTTAAATATGTCGGTACCTACATAATATATACAAAGGAATAAATATTTTTTCTTTTTGTATATATTTTTATCCTCGCAATACACAATTTTTTTTTTTAGAAAAGCGCACTCGAGCAAATGCCTACGCATGAATGAACTTACTGCTTCGCTTTTATTTTGCTTTTATCTTGCTAACAAACGAGCCAAACACACTTTTAAAATGTGCGCCAATTTGCAAAAAGAAAAGCGAAAACAAAAAATAAAATAAAAAAGAAAACAAGAAAGAAAACAAGAAAATCAAAAGTAAGAAAGGAAAATAAAAAGGAAAAACATCAACAAAAAATCACTTTTTTATGCAACCCAAATTTTTTGGGACAACCTTGCATCCTTCCTTTCAATCGCTCGCTAGCATTTGCAAACCCTTTCATTTTCATTTTTTCTTCGATTTGCCTTTTTTTTTAACATAAACTATATACATTTTTCTTACAAAATTCCTCCAACTAAAAGCTAACTAGTGTATTGAAGCTTCGCCCTTAAATGTTTGTGTGTTAAAATGCTTTTATGTTTCTTCAAAGTTGGCCTCGTTGTTATTTTTTTTGCTCTCTTTGCTTTATTTGCATTTAAAATTTTTAATGCAAAATGAGTCAAATTGAGTTGGCTTAAGTTAAAGGAAATAAATGCAATAAAGGCAATGTGCTGAAAAGCGTTTTGCTGAGGAAAGTGTTTAGTGTTTGTATGACCCTAAATTATTAACCAAATAAATGTCTGCAAGGTTGGCACATTTTTTGATTTAAATAACCCATTTGGAATGAAATTGGTCAATTCGCTGTAAAACTAAATGCTGATTTTAGGGAAAACGGATTTGTAAATATTTTTCCTTTTTTTTTTGTGGCTAGTGAGCTTAAAAAGGACGCTTCGCTATTTAACTGCAAATATATTAAATGCAAGAAAAGCTTTAGAAATTTCTTACGAGTCATAACTACCCACACAAAATGTGCCGAATTGTGGCTGAGTACTTTAATTTTATATTTTATATAACGGATTTAAGCATTTGTTAAAAATGAGTCAATGAAGAGTAGTTTATGATTCAAAATTTGCATAGTTAGTGAGTCAATATGAGTCATACGTGAAAAATGCAAGCTTCAAATTCTGTTTATTCTCGCATGTTTGATACACAAAATGAGCCATGATTAAGTCCATATGACTCACAAATAACTCATTCATTAGAAAAGCACACTTTGCTTGCTATTCGTGCATTATTTTAAGGATAGAAAATCTCTCACAAAAGCTATACTTTATCTACAATTGCACGCCTACGAAAATGTTTTTAAACACAAATAACTGCCGAGTAAACAACTTTCATTCACAAAAATATACATACATAAATAACATAAACAACTCAAATGCCATCATCTTAAACCTATTTAGAAATGTACCTACTCGTACATAAATACCACTTGTGAAACTTAAATTGACTTTTATTTGTGTTTTTATTTGTATTTAAAATCCCTGAAAGCCACTCAGCATTATATCTAATAGTAAGCAGCTTGTTTGTTATGTATAAATATTAGTATGTGTCACATAAGTGCTGAGCGCTGTACCGAAAAGCTCCACTGAGGCTTTTGGCATTATGTTTGTTTAGTCACAAATAAATATCTGTGTTATTTGCTTGAGTATTTTTTTTCTATGCATACTAATAAGAAAGTGCTTGAAAAGTTATTATTTAGCTGAAAGTTTGAACTGGCTTAATGTGCTGTTAGAAGTCATTTTAATGTAAATTGAAAATTTAAATGACGCTATTATAACTCTGACGAGTTTTATGGCCGAGCTTCTCTCCCAATTCGAGGTGTGCTCCTTTAGTTTTTCCTACTAATTGGGTTTTATGCCGGCTCCGAACGGCGAACGCATTTTTTGTGAGAAGCTTTTTCATAGCAGAAATACTCTCGGTGGGTATGCCGCCCACTGCCGAGAGGTGACCGCTGCTCTTAAAAAACCCAATAATGGGATTTTTACTAATTAGAAAATTTTTTTTGGTGTTTGTTTGGACTGGGGATTGAACCCGAGACCTCTGGCATAGCAGGCCCACTGCCCACTGCATTATTCAAATAAAAATGCTGTTAGCACTCTAGAGCACCCTCTCTGTCAATTTCCAGTCCAGCTTTTGGCATACTCCGACTCAGCTGCCTTGGTTATGCACACTTCTCGTTTTTAAAAAGCATTGCGAAGCAGAAAATACAAAAAACGTTAAAAATTTTGAAGTCTTGCATTCTAAGTTTAATATAATGTCCCTAATATGCTGTCGGTAATACTAAGAATCATATGTGTGGTGTGTGAGTGATCCATGTAGATCTTGGGCAGCGTAACCTAACCCAACCTAGGTTGATGTTTCTTTACTCAGCTTCAAACATAGGCCCTTTTGGTACCACGGAAGCTTATTACATAAATTTTTAAAACCTTTAATAGGACTTGCTGAAGTTTTCCCAGTTTTAACTTCAATATCTATAACTCTCCTAAGACTAGACACAAGAAAAATTGGCCTCCAAGCTTTGCGGTCTATCTCGCCACTCAGTGAATATTTCTTTCTCTATTGCTCTACATGATTTTGTTGTTATTGTTGTTATTATAGCTACCAAAACAGTCCACGAAGTTTAAAGGTTTTGGGCAGTGTAGAAGAACTGTCAGTGCTTTACCGAATAAATCCTGTATGCTCGTGTACTAGTCCCTTCCGACACTAGACCGGTTGTTATGCGATTATTTTGTTTACTTTTATTAACCTTCTAGGTCGGTGGCTTTCTGTTGCCTCTTACGACAGCCATACCATAACCTGGTTGTATTCTAAGTCTCTTTAACTGCTAGGCTTCCTTCACTTTATCATCTCTGGCACTTCTAAAGCATCTACTGGAACTACAAATGGCATTAACTAACCAATAAGGCAGTGCCGTTTGAGAGTGACTTTAATATAGGGTGATGACTTTTCCCTATACGTAGTAGGGAATGCAAGTTTTGGGATTGCTTAAAATTCCATTTCAGTCATGTTTGGCTGTTAAGTTTTTTTTCTATCTGCCATTTGCTTGTCTCTAGGCACATATATCCTGCTTTAGCAGTAGCTTTCATATTGACCAGAGTATGACCAAAGCTTCTTTACGGGAATGGACTTGCTTCGACGCGGTGTGTCTGGGCAGCACTGCATAATAAAAGCGTGTTAATTAGTTGAGCTCGGATAATAGGTGAAAATCAAACGCCTAAAATTATGCTACGTAATGTTTGTGAGCACATCCAGTGGCAAGTTTAAGGGTGGGGTCAGTTCGGGTCTAAGCCCTCCGTGAATGCAATTGGATTTTTTGTTTACTGGGATGCCAGAAAAATAAACTATTAAGGTTTTTATGGGTTGCACGTGAAAAATTGCAAAGAAAGCTACAATAAATAAATATAACAATAAAGAATAATAATAAATTAAGTATAATAAATAAATATATAATTATAAAAAATAAAGATAAAAATTTAAAATTTGTAGTGATTTGAGACAAAATCTTTGCACGTGAAGGAAAAACAATTACAGTTTCAAACCAAATATATTTTGAATGAAAATGAGGCTATTAAGCAAATGGAATATATAATACAGCTTTTTAATTTGTAGTGGTCTGACTTTAAACATTTGCATATGTTGGGTAAAAAAAACTTGATTTGAACTTTCCTATTTTTTCTTATGACCATTTCAGTGTTTACATTTTTCCAATTGGATAATCGGCATAATTCCATGGTGACAGGTAACAAGGTCAATGGAAATAAGGTCAATTGACCTTATTTCCCACCCGGTTGGGAAATAAGGTCAATTGATATTATTTCCGTTGACCTTGTTACCTGTCACCTAATTCCATATCTGTAAAAATGCAAATTTCTCTCGTAGTAAAAACGGTTTTGAATTTTTGTTTATGAGTTATTGGATATTCATCACACACCACTGTATGTTTATTCAAACTGCAAATTTGTGTAACATGATTAAGAACTTTTCTAATAAAATCTTCACCCACCATACCAATATGTCACCCCTTTATATTTAAATTGTAATTCCGCCACTGAAAACAAACAAAATTTACAAAATGTAGCATTTTTTAGGCGCTTGATTTCACCTATTTTTCCGAGCTCTAATAATTAGTTATGCTCTCATCGTCCCGGCATGCCCCCAAAGAAGCAAGTTAGTGCTAAAAATTCCGTTTATATCCGTTTATATGATCAGCTATAGAGAGGACAGTCTAGACATAACCATACCTAGTTAAACGGTAAGTAATGTGCACAAGTCTAATATTCCGAGATCATATTGGGGCTTAAACCGTCTCCGTTGCACACTTTTAGTTATACATAATCTTAAGCTTTAATGCATTGCATATTTCTAGGCATATACCTACACATACAACCACTTAAACGAGTAAAATAAATCTGTAATTTCTTTACAGCGCTGAAATTGCTTTTCAGCTCAAAAACATCATAAAATATCTAAGCAATAAACAAGATAGAAAGCAGCACAACAGCAAAACTATTTATTAAAAGCGAAATTGAAATAATGAGCGTAATTTGCCAAATTTATTGACTTGACGAACGAGCAATAATAATAATAATAAAAATCAAACGAACACACAAATCACTTGTAGAAAGAAAAATAATAATAATAAGTATAAGAAGATGAAGAGTAAGAAGAAGAAGAAGAAGAAGAAGAAGAAGAAAAAAAAAAAAGAAGACATGTTGTCTGATTTTCCTATTGATAATTACTAATTTCGCGCGCTTTTAATACTTGCACTTAAATCATTTGCAGCAAATCAAAAGTTGGCCATCATCTTTAGCCATCACTATCATCATTTAAGTCTTCGTTGGCCATCATAATCATCGTCATAATAAGCATTAGCCTCCACCATCATCATCATCATCATCATCATCATCATCATCATCATCATGCTGATTCATTTAATGATTTTCATTTATTTATAATCATCTGCTATTGCAATAGTTATTAATGTCGTGACTTTCATGTTGGCATTGATTGTGCTACAATCAAGGCATTACAAGCGCTTGGCGCGGCACGGTGCCGCATGTGTACGCTAAAGATTAAAGCATTAATTCAAGTTGTGTCTTGCTTTTATGGTGGTTTTTTATTTGCCAAGCATTTTCACTGCTTTTTAATGCTCCTTCCTATATTCATCCTATTCCTTGGCCTTGCCTTAGCTAATATTTAAATACAATTAAAGCAAAGAACATTAAAGCGTCTAGCCGGTGCGACTATGAATGTCGCATAAAAATTGAATTTATTTATCGCGCTTTGCTTGTAAGCATAGTCGTGTGAAAAATCAAATGGAGGAAAAGGCGATAATATAGCATTACTTATGGTTGTTGTAGCCAATATTTGTTGTAAAGGCAAGGCAACTGAATAAGGTGGAGGTTAAGAAGTATAAGCGTAAAGAACCTAACTCCTAAAATCAATTACGATGCTAATAAATTTAAAGATGGTATATAAAGCACTTTGGGTACCGGAAGTACATTGAAATTTAAGTAAAATGCGGCTTAAGTATTTGGGAACGTGTTTAAAATGGTCCTTCTGCCTTTTGTAATTTCTGAGTCATTTCTTTAATTATGTACCACAACTAAAAAATAAAAAAAAAAAATTACTTAATTGCTTCAGCTTTATGTTTTACATAATGAGCTACATATTTGTCGGAAATGAGTCATTATTGAATCATAGATGATTCGAAAAGTTGTACTAAATGAGTCGGAATGGGTCAACGATCAAAAAAATAATTGAATAATAGACAATCAAAAGTCTCTGTGTGCTTGAGTTCACTGTTTTGTATTTAGTTTGTCAAAAGCAAGTCATGGATGAGTCAGAAAATTAATCATAAATAATGTGTTTTAAATGATTCGAAATGAAGAACCGACATCTGACATCTTCAATTCTATGTTTCTTATTCAGTTTGTCAAAAACCAGTCATGTATGAGTCAATGAAAAAATCACTAATCATTCGAAAATTTTGTCGAAATTAGTCATAAAAATTTTCGGGTTCTCGAATTTTATGTTTGTAATGGGTTTGTCAAAAATGTGTAATTGATGAGTCAAAAAATAGTCATATTTGACTCGAAAATGCGTTGTGTATGAGGAGTAATGCGTCAGCGATAATGAAAAGTGTCTCGGTTCTTGAATTTTTTGCTTCTGATGCATTAAGTTAGGTATTTGGTAATAACGAGTTATGAGTGAATCAAAAAGTGAGTCATATATGATCCTAAAACGAGTCCTGGCTTAACAGCTTATAAATTCAAATATTTTGTAGAAGATGGAGACGTAAGTAGGTAAAGGCTAATTAAATAAATTTCAAATGAGTTATTAGTGAGTCAAAAAGACGCATTGCTGATTCAAAAAGAGTCTTTAATGAGTCATGTGCGATTAAAAATTTAAAAAATATGTAAGCTTTAAAAAGCAGTAGCAAAAAAATAGCGCGTGTGTGTATGTCTCTGCTAAAATACCGTAACAAATTCCTTTAAGCGCGAAGTTCTATGCCAGAAAAACGCTAGAGCAACGCTAGAGTAACAAGAACAACAATAACAACGACGTATGCTCACAAACAAAGATATTGCTTCCCATCGTGTGCAGGTGTTTAAATTGCCAAAATGAATTATGGCTGACAACAACACAGCGAGAGTGTCAACAGAGCAACGAGCAATGGCAGCGGCTGGTGAATGGCGAATGGCGAATGGCGGATAGCGAATGACTTTTAGTGTTGAAAGGACAAGCGCGAAGGCTACCGTGGCTACGGTGACTATGGTCATGGTTGGGGCCAGAACGCGACAAATCTGCGAGACACCATGTAAAGCAGGAGATTTAGCAAAGGACAAACACATAAAAGCACACAAATAAGCGGATGAGAGGAGAGAAGAGTGGAAAACGTATGAGCTATTTAGCAGCGAAGAGGAACGAAGAGGAGCGAAGAGAAGCTGACGGCAGGGCAAGAGTTTGCTGGCGCAGACTGTTTGCTTGCTTGTTTATTTGTTTGTTGTTTTTGTTGCTGCAGCTGGGCTTACAGCGATTTCTCATATTGTTGACAAGCGTATTAAGCAACGAGAGCGTCAGGCGAAGATAAGTGTGGATTTCTGATAGCAGTCAGGCCCACAAGCTGTTTAAAGATAACAAAATGAAATGAAGCACTTGCTTGTGAGCAACGAAAGTGAATTGTTTGCTTGAAAAAAAAAAAACACTTTTTTCTGCCTTTCTTGTTTGTTTGCTGTATAAGCTGGCTTTATAAATTTTCCTTTGCAAATCTTACACTTAAAATCTCTCCGCCAACAAATCTTTTCTCGCACGTGTTGCGCCGCTTAATCTTTAATTCAATATCTACCTTCTTGACTCGCGCAAACCTTGCGCACACTTCTTACTTTTGCGCCAATCAAATCAATATCAGGATTTATCCTTATTACTGTCAAAGTCACAAAGCGCACAGAGACACACACATTTTTTTATGTATTAGCACTTGCTTGCTTATATGCTTACATGCTTACTTTACTGCTTTGCTGACTGTTGACTGCTTGTGCTATCGCTTAGACGTTTTTGAGCAGCTTCACGTATTTTGTTGCTAACAAATTTTTTTTGGAGTTGAGTAAAGTAATAAAGATTTTTATATTGCGTACGTGTGGCTGAGCTGAGCTTTTACGTATATGGTGTGTTGTTGTTTTCAGTCTTTATGCTTTTGAGTTTGTTGTGCTACATGGCGTATGAGTAACATTTGGCTTTGAAGGTGAATTAGGTACATGGGAAGTTGCTGAGCATGAGTGGTGGCTGCAGAAAGCAAATGGTTTTTTAATGGAAATAAAATACAGTGAATGCTATGACTATGCTTAAGAAGCGCTTGACATACATGCATGCTAGTGGTACAAGGTTCGAGACCTAGGCGATAACAGCGAAAGTGAAATAAAATGCCTCACTCGGTTGCCACTTGTTTTCTCTTGATTCTTTTTCAATTTTCTATATTATTTACGTTAATTATAACAATAAAACTGTATGTTAACTATTCTTCACTGTGACTCTCTCATATATGTGTATGACTCAATTGTGTATTATTTACTTATGACTCAGTTTTGTTTGAAATATTTTTGATTTTTTTTTTTTTCAATAATATTTATCTAAGGGCACAGCCAGACCATGCAAGAAATTATCTGAAATTACTTTCAGAAAATGAAAAACTCAAATTCAAATTTTTGTTTTTGTTTCTTTTAAAAAAACAAAAACAAAAATTTGAATTTTTCACTTTCTGAAAGTAATTTCTTGTGTCGTCTGGCTGTGCCCTAATTTATTATTATAAAAGGCAAAAAAAAAAAATGTATGAAATTATGACTCAGTAGTGACACAATAACGACTCAATAACTACGAGTACTATTATGACTTAAATTTATCACGCTTAAATTAGTTTATGCATTATTAAAGCATTATTCAATTATGACTCCTTAATGACTCATTAAATTACCTTTTTTTGCACTGTTCATGCTTGATTACTCATTAGTGACTCATGATGAGAATGATTTGAAAATTCTGGTTTTAAAAATTTAATTAAATAACTATTTTGACCACGCTTGGCTCAATTGTAACCCACCCATGGCTATTTAATGACTCATTTATATATTAAAAATTTAGCGCTATTCTGCGAACACAATTTTCGAATGTCGTATTTGTTATAATTTATGACTCAACTATGTAGTATAACAAAATTTTTTGTAACTGTTCGCTTATGATTCCGCAATGACTCACGAAAGGCTCGTGAAACAAGTCATTTAGACTATTTTATTTTTTGTTGTTTGCTTTTCGTTCCACAATACATCATTTAGACTATCTTTATTATTTTTTTTTAACTTCCATTTAATTACAATATTGACTCAGTAATGGCGCATTTATGACCCTTCCATGACTCGTTTATGCCATTTGAATTACTCATTTATGACTCGTTTATGATATTTGAATTACTCATTTATGAGCACCTGCTGTTCCTTTAATTTTCTATCGTAATTTCCACAATGGCAATTATTTTAATACAATGTATATCTAACGAATTTCCGTCATCCCTTGTCAATATTGATTTGGTTATAAACCGGTTTCGGCTATGCGCCATCTTGAGTATCTTGTTCCGTTCTCTGATACAGAAGATGGCACATAGCCGAAACGGGTTTATAACAAAATCAAACTTGACAAGAGATGGCGGAAATTCGCTCCACAATACATCGCAAAAGCAAACAACAAAAAAGAAATTATTTTAATACAGTTAGGACTCATTTTGAGGCTAACTGACGACTACTTTAGGAGTCGTTGTGACAAAACTTTCAAACTTTCAAACTTTCATTTATCAGCATGTATGACTGACCCATTTCTGTTTTTTTAAGGATTACTTATGACTCATTGAGCACTCAAAATCAAGTTTTTCGCTCCTTGTTTTCAAAAGCTACTTTATTATAATCTGTAACCCATTTATAGCTCAGTTACGACTTGCACGTAGTTCTTAAATTACTCAATTTTTACTCATTCACGTGTCATTGAGTATTTAAAATGCTTTTTTTAGATTTTTATTCTTTCAAACCCTAATTTATGGCTCATTTTGAAGACTTGTTACTTATTTTTCTATGACTCATTTATGCGCCACTTATGCATTTTTGCTTCTTGTAAATTTTTCAAACTTTAAAATTTTGTTTCTTCAAAAAAAACACACCCACTTCAAATTAATCATTTCTCCCCGCATTCATTTTGCATTTACATAGCACACTCTGACATTTACGTGTAAAAAAGTAAGCAAGTTCATAAAGTGCTTAAGCCCAGCGTCAATAAAACGAGTTCGAATATATGAATGTACATATGTATATTTTTAACGAGACCACTTCATTGTTCAATAACCAGTTAACCAATGGCTGGTGGTTGGCACCATCACCCGCATACCCCGCAGCGCTGCTGCAACAACGCACTTCAACATCGCCATTTTCTACTACTGCTCAACTGCGAGTTTCAGGTTTTTTTTGTTGTTTTCTGTTCATTTGGATGACCCTGTTTTTCTCCAACGATCTCACCTTCAACGAAAATCCCCTTTCCTTTCCTTTGCCTTCCATCAGCCAATTCCCTTTTGCAAAGTTGTATTGTTTCGACTAAAAAGCATATTGTCTGCTACACCAAATAAAAAAAAAAACGAAAAAAACAACAGAAAAAGTTTCCCTGAAACAAAAGGCTTGTTAATTTTTTATAACCACACGAATATGTGGCACGCTTTGCTGTTTTATTTTTTCTGTTTATGCTTTTCTCTGTCGGTTTCTTTTTTTTTTTTTTCTCTTTATCAGTCCCGGTGATTGACTCTCGCTTAGCCCTCGCTTGATTTCAATTGTTCTTGTGGTCGCCGTTCATTGTTGCGCTGCTGCTGCTGCTGCTCTTGTGGGGATTGTGGTGACTTGCTTTCCAGCTGGACTTTGGGTCTTTCTGGTTGCTGTGGCGTTGGTGTTGCAAGCGAATCGACATTGCATTGTGTTGCTGATGATGTGGTGGTGATTAAGTGCGTGTGTATGTGTGTCCATTTGTACTATGTTGCGGCACTCTGCATGCGGTCTTAAGGCCACGAATGCGTACAAGCATTTTAAATCCTCAAGTGTACGCTGAGCCTTTTTTGAACTTTATTTCGGTTGCGCTTTGTTTTCCTTTCAATTTTTTTTTTACTTTCTGTTTCGTTTAATACTTTTTATTTTTGAATTTCTTCGCATTTTATTCTGCATTGTTTCATTTGTGGCGTTTCGCCGCTAATTGTCGGCAAGTGCGTGGTTGTTAATCGATTTAACACACTCAGCCAAGTCTAAATACCTACATACATACATAAGTGCGCTTGAGCAATGGAGAGTTTACTAAAATACTTAAGTAGCAAATTCCTATATCGACGGCTGAGAATAAGATCGCCCTATTTCAAAAATTGTATCAAAAACGCCCTATTTGAAAAATTATTTCAATAACGTCCTATTTCAGATTTGGCTTCAAAAACACCCTATTTCAGAATTTGTTTCAATAACGTCCTATTTTAGATGATTATTCAAAAACGCCCTATTTCAGAGAAATATATATGGAATTTTCTGTGAAATAGGGCGTTTTTGAAGCAAAATCTGAAATTGGACGTTATTGAAATAATTTTTCAAATAGGGCGTTTCTGAAGCAAAATCTGAAATAGGACGTTATTCAAACAATTTTTGGAATAGGGCGTTTTTGAAACTATTTTTGAAATAGGGCGATCTTATTCTCAGCCGTCGATATATGCAAATACTAGAGGTTACCCGCAGCTTTCGCACCACGTGCTTTTAAAAATGTTAGCATATTGAGTTAGTCTAAAATGTTACATAGAAAAAATATCATTCTTGACGTCAAAGATAGTTACCTTATTTTTTTTTTTTGTCCGTTGAATACGTAATTATCTCATATGCCCCACACCAATTTTCAGTACCCTACTAAAACTATTCAATTCAATTCAATTTATTCAAAGAATTCGTTGTACATATAAGACATTGAGTCTTTAATAGTACATCACAGGCGGAAATAAAATTTAACATTATTTTCTTAAAGCTATACAAATAAAAACATAACAATGTAAACATTATCCATACAAATACAACTACTTAAAAGTAAAATAAAAAATAAAAAATAAAATGAAAAATGAACAATCTTACGTATATAGGTGAAGAGAAAAAGATAAAACGGTTGGTAGTTACAGGGTAGATAAAGATTAAATACAAGAAGTACACAGAACAGGATAGAATAAAAGATAAAATAAAAGATAGAGCCGTTAAATTGCAATCAGATTTAGTCTTTAGTGTTAAAATAGTCATGGATTACCTTTTTGTAGTTACTTCCACTTATAGTCGTCTTGATAGACTCAGGAATGGAATTCCAAAGCCTCACAGCATTAATGAAAAACAGCCTTGACGAGGACAGATACGAATATTTAGGAAGAATCAGACATTGATGCCTACTTGATCTCGCTAGCTGAAGTTTTTCATATAAATAGTCAGGACTTTTACACACAATAAGTTGGTACAAGAATATGCAATTTCTTGCCGCGAGGTAATTGAGTATGCTACATCCTAAAATTTCAGTTTTCCATGCAGAAATGTGGTCATATTTTTTAAGCCTATAAACATAACGTGTAACATTGTTGAACGCAACTTCAATTTTGTGAGACGAAACAGAGTCTAGCTTGCTATATACAAGTTCACAGTAACTTATGTGAGGCAAAATAAGCTGAATAGCAAGCTTTTTCCTTATCTCTAGGGGCGTCCATGAGGCAGACATTTTTAACCTACGTAAAACAACATACACGCTACTTATAACTTTATTAACATGGTCAGTACAATTTAACGCAGAATTCACCACCAATTTCGACAGATTTTCGATGTGAAAGTTTCAGTTTGTATGGGAGGTGCCCATCCCTGCTTTACCAAAACCAATCGATTTCATCCGTTGATTACGTAATTATCTCATAGTTATGCCCTCACGCCAATTTTCAGTACCCTACTACAAACCGTCGCTCCGGAAGAAGAAAGACGCATGTCAGTAATTTGTCGACGAAAAAAGGCGCATTAAAAATATGTCGGGGGAAGAAAGGCGCTTTACAAAACATGTCGACGAAGATAGACGCATTAGAAAATATTTCGACGAACAGAGACGCATTATAAAATATTTCGACGAAGAAAGGCGCATTAGCATTATTAACTGCGAAGAAAGACGCATTAGCATTAATATTGACAAAGAAAAATAAAAAATCGAATACGTCTTTCTTTCCTAAACAATATTTAAATGCGTCTTTCTTTATAGTAAAAGAAAAAATAAAGCGTCTTTCTTCGTTATCCAAAAAAATTAAGAGTCTTTCTTTCGAAAAATATTTTTAATGCGTCTTTCTTTGAAAGAAAAAAAGTTTGCGTCTTTCTTCCTCAACAAAACAGTTTGCGCCTTTTTTCTTCTATAGCGACGAACTATTTAAAGAGATATTCGCTGTGAAACTTCCAGTTTATATGAGAGGAAAGTGCCCATCCCTGCTTTACCAAGACCTATATTGTTTATCCGTTGAGTATATAATTATGTATTATTCCTTCACAAAAATTTTCATTATTCTAGTACAAATATTTCAAGAGATATTACGCAAAAAAAAAGAAAATTTTGTATGGGAAGTGCCCATTGCTGCCTTTTAATCAGATAAAACATATGCCTATAATAATTACCGGGTGAAAATACCTAAGTGTGCAAAGTTTCGTGAGGATCCCTTCAGCGGTTTTCTCGCCAATTAAGTTTAAACACAATTTCCATTTCACATTTATAATATAAGAATATAAAGAAAGTATTTATGTCGAAACCCGCTGAACGCAAAAGAAAAGAGAGACCTCTATTGCGTTGGGAAAATCAGGTGGACAGCGATGCTGCCTTCCTAGGTGTTCCGAACTGGCGCCATACTGCACGAAACAGAAGCAATTGGCGCGCTCTGTTGGACTCGGCCAGAATCGTCTAGACGTTTAAGCGCCAATCAGGAAGAAGAATATAAGACAAAGATATGGTGGAAATTGCGGTCAAGTCGCGGGACATTGAGTTATCAAGAATTTTGGGTCGAACTTCTCCACAATAATTATTTATTGACCTATGTATAAATAACGTTATCTTTACATAAACACCCTAAACAAACAGAACAACATATAAACCATATTATTTTAATTCATTTATTAACTTTAATTAATTACATTTCACTTATAGTCAAATTAATGAGCTTTTGCATATCAAAATCATTCAATCTAGTAAAGTAGTAGTATAAACCGCCATAAAAACTCGTATCATACACGCCACAAAGTTTGTCGTTGACAACACCGATTGCCCCTTGAGTTTCAAAAGTATTTATACGAAGGTTTTTAGTTCTCAAAATATTTTGATAGAGGTGCCACTCATGCGTGACCTCCTCCACTGGAGTTGAAATAATACTCAACTTATAATTCGAACCTTTTCCGTCGTAATTCCACCCGACCACTTTCATTTCAGAGCACTGTGGTATATCTTTTGCTGGACAGAAAGATATTTTTCCAATTCTTGTATTGAAGTCAAATTTTTTGTCTACTTTCAAAATCCCAATTCTACCAGTCAAACTTATATACTTAGTATCTGCCACCACAACTTTGCGAAATTGCATATTCTGTGGGAGCGTGCAAGGTATGTTGCGAAAATCGACTTGGGTCACCACGAGGATATCACCTGACTCCCCAAAAAAGCGATACACGGAATCAGTAATTATAAAGTATTCAGAAATAATTGCTCCCGATCCTTTATATTTTCCTTGATAATAGAATGCCACCAGCCATGATACATCTTGCTGTTCGGTGCCTGCACCACCACCAGAAGAGCTGCCAAAAAATTTCGGAAAGACAGCCAACACAAATGTGTGTACGCTCGATAGCAGGAGAGTTAGAATAATGCCCGTATTCATTGTTGTTCACTTTCTTAAATTTTTGTATATGAAATATTAATGAAAAGTTTGTCCCTTTATATACCCAATTCCCGTAAAGACCTTGAAGTAAATGCGTCAGAGTTGAACTTTTTAGTGACAATTGAACAAATAAGCAGTTAATATTGTTTTGAAGAAAAATTAATAAACAACACGATAGTTATAAAAAAAAAATGCACACAACAGTAGAAATGTTTAGTGTGTTTTCACTTCGTCGATTAAAAAAAGTGTTTACCCAACTAAAATAAAAAAGAAATCACCCTAAGTGTCTGTTGAATTCAATTGCGAAGGTGTAGGTACATATGTACATATATGTATGTATATTAAGATGGAGTGAAACTGTTTTTTTGGAAATTCAATTTGTTCCAAAGCCAGAACGACACCTTTCTAGCCCAGAAATAAGCCTGTAAAATTTTATTGACCTACTCGCATGTTTAGAGGTGCCCCCAGCCCCACAAAGTTGAAAAAATTGGCACGATCTGGTACAAATGTGAAATTTCTAAAATTATAAAATCAAAAAACGAAGTATGAGGATTGATAAAGATGGCTAAGCTGAGTATTAAAGTGAATTTATATTTTTTGGAAACAACAACAATAAAAGTACATGTACATTTTATCTGGGTTCCATAACACCCTCCCTGCGGGGGTCAATCCCCCTTTTACCCCTCTTACTTTTCATATATAAAATGTATATAAAATTAAAGGGAATCAAAATATCTGTCGAATGGTATAAAAACCAGGGCTGCACATTAACGTTATTTTTTATCAATAACCGAAAAAAAAAATTTGTTTTCAATTCAACTTTGAAAAATTTTAACGTTAAATGCCGAACAAAAAATACTGTTTTGATAATCTTCTATATATATATAAATGATTTGGTATTTAATTCTAACGCTATAACTTGAAAACGGCTGGACCAAATCAAATACTTCCTTAGGGGGGTTGGCACCTCCCATACAACCTTAATTTTTAAAGCTGATTATCTCTAAAACAGTTCAAGGTAGGGAGCTGAAAATTGGTATAGAGGTAGGTGATGTCAAAACCCTTCTCACTCAGAAAATTGGGGGTTATCAGAAAAGGGGGCGTGGCACTTCCCATACAACCTTAATTTTTAAAGCTGATTATCTCTAAAAGAGTTCAAGGTAGGGAGCTGAAAATTGGTATAGAGGTAGGTGATATCAAAACCCTTCTCACTCAGAAAAGTGGGGGTTATCAGAACAGAGGGAGTGGCACCTCCCATACAACCTTAATTTTTAAAGTTGATTATCTCTAAAACTGTTCAAGGTAGGGAGCCGAAAATTGGTATAGAGCTAAATGATATCAAAACCATTCCCACGCATAAAAGTGGGGGTTATCGGAAAAAGGGGCGTGGCACCTCCCATACAAACTTAATTTTTCATGCTGAATATCTCTATAATTGTTTACGCTAGGGGCTTGGAAATGGGTGTGGAGATAAACGATAACAATTCCATATTAACGCAAAATAATAGGAGTTATACGAAAAGGGGGCGTGGCACTTCCCAACAACACTTAATTTTTTAAGCTGAATATCTTTAAAAGGATTTAAGTCAGGGGCCTGGAAATTGGTACAGATCTATATGATATAAAAACAATTTTTGCGCATAAAAGTGTAGTTTATCGGAAAAGGGGGCGTGGCACCTCCCATACAAACTTAATTTTTCAAGCTGAATATCTATAAAAGCGTTCAAGGTTGGGACCTGAAAATTGATCAGGAGATTGACGATATCAATAGCGTGCTTATGAAAAAAACAGTAGTTTTGGGAAAAGGGGGCGTGGCACCTCCCATGCGTTCTTAATTTTTAAGGCTAAATATCCTTAAAGGCGTTCATGGCATGTACATAGAAATCACTATGCAGATATACGATATCAATACCATGTTCACCCAAAAAAAAAAAAAAGATTTATCGAAAAATGGGGCATTGCACCTCCCATACGTACTAAACTTTTGAGGCTGAATATATCTAAAAGGGTTGGAGGAGGGGCCTGAAAACCATTATGGAGGTATACTATATCAATCCTCTTACTTACTTCGTGAAAATAGCCAATACTCAGTGAAAATAAATATCCGGAACAGAAAACTAAAAATGTTGTGTATCGTGCAGCCTTAAACTGAATACTAAAATTATATATTTTTGAAGTTGTATACACAATGAAGTAGTGAAAAATCGTTAATTTTCTATTAAAAATAATATCGGTGTAATAACAATTTTTGAAATGAAATTAATAAAAAAATCTATCTTGGGCAGAACGAAGTTTGCCGGGTCAGCTAGTTATCAAAAAAAAATCATCAAAAAGAATTTTTTTTTGTTGATTATCAAAAAACAAATATTGAAAAAATTTCGTTTCGGTAGCCAACAAAAAAAATTATCAAAAAAATAACGTTAATAAAAATTCAAAGTAAAATGAAGCCGTAAGCCCGAAACAATTTTTTATTATTATTTTGTTTTTGCCTCGCTAAGGTGGCACGGACATACTTGGGTACAAAAAACCAAAAAAATTTCAGGGAAAAAATTAATTTTTGCGTCATTGTTTAGGGATTAATTAGGGATTAATTTAACCACAAGCCCGATTTCGATATCTCATGTCTAAGACGTTTTTATAGGGTGCCTCGCTAAGTTGACATGTCAAGTTAGCGAGGCACCCCAAAATTTCAAAAAGCAGTTGAGGAAAAAAATTAATTTTTGTGTCATTAATTAGGGATTAATTAGAGACAAATTATGCCACAAGTCCGATTTCGATATCACAAAATTTCAATAGGGTGTTTTGCTAAGGTGACATGGATATACACGAGTACAAAAAATCCATAAATATTTGAGGGAAAAAATTAATTTTTTCGGAATTAATTAGGGATTAATTAGTGACTAATTTTGCCACAAGTTCGATTTCGATATCTCAAAATTTTATTAGGGTGCCTCGCTAACTTGACACGGACATACTTTGGTAAAAAACTCAAAAAATATTTGAGCAAAAAAATTAATTTTTGCGGGATTAATTAGGGATTAATTAGGGACTAATTAAGCCACAAACCCGATTCCGATATCTCATGTTTAAGACAGTTTTTACAGGGTGCCTCGCTAACTTGATATCTAGTTAGCGAGGCACCCCAAAATTCCGGGAAGCAGTTGAGGGAAAAAATTAATTTTTGCGGGATTAATTAGGGATTAAATAGGGACTAATTATGCACCCCCTCTGGATCCGATCTGCCAGGGGTGCCTCGCTAACTTGACACTCATACAATTTGGAGTATAACTTCTCCCATTTTACAGCTAAGGACATGAAACTTTGGAGTATTTGTACCCATATGGACCCAAATAAGGATACCGAAAAGTGTCAAGATCGGACCACTATAACAAATAGCTCCCATACAACCGATTGTTCAGATATACACATTTTGGGGTATAACTTCTCCCATTTCACAGCTAAGGACATGAAACTTTGGAGTATTTGTACCCATATGGACCCAAATAAGGATACCAAAAATTGTCAAGATCGGACCACTATAACAAATAGCTCCCATACAACCGATTGTTCAGATATACACATTTTGGGGTATAACTTCTCCCATTTTACAGCTAAGGACATGAAACTTTGGAGAATTTGTACCCATATGGACCCAAATAAGGATACCGAAAATTGTCAAGATCGGACCACTATAACAAATAGCTCCCATACAACCGATTGTTCAGATATACACATTTTGGGGTATAACTTCTCCCATTTTACAGCTAAAGACATGCAACTTTGGAGAATTTGTACCCATATGGACCCAAATAAGGATACCGAAAATTGTCAAGATCGGACCTCTATAACAAATAGCTCCCATACAACCGATTGTTCAGATATACACATTTTGGGGTATAACTTCTCCCATTTTACAGCTAAGGACATGAAACTTTGGAGTATTTGTACCCATATGGACCCAAATAAGGATACCGAAAATTGTCAAGATCGGACCACTATAACAAATAGCTCCCATACAACCGATTGTTCAGATATACACATTTTGGAGTATAACTTCTCCCATTTTACAGCTAAGGACATGAAACTTTGGAGTATTTGTACCCATATGGACCCAAATAAGGATACCGAAAAGTGTCAAGATCGGACCACTATAACAAATAGCTCCCATACAACCGATTGTTCAGATATACACATTTTGGGGTATAACTTCTCCCATTTTACAGCTAAGGACATGAAACTTTGGAGTATTTGTACCCATATGGACCCAAATAAGGATACCGAAAAGTGTCAAGATCGGACCACTATAACAAATAGCTCCCATACAACCGATTGTTCAGATATACACATTTTGGGGTATAACTTCTCCCATTTTACAGCTAAGGACATGAAACTTTGGAGTATTTGTACCCATATGGACCCAAATAAGGATACCGAAAATTGTCAAGATCGGACCACTATAACAAATAGCTCCCATACAACCGATTGTTCAGATATACACATTTTGGGGTATAACTTCTCCCGTTTTACAGCTAAGGACATGAAACTTTGGAGTATTTGTACCCATATGGACCCAAATAAGGATACCGAAAAGTGTCAAGATCGGACCACTATAACATATAGCTCCCATACAACCGATGTTCGGATATACACATTTTGGGGTATAACTTCTCCCTTTTTACAGCTAAGGAAACGTAACTTTGGAGTATTTGTACCCATATGGACCCAAATAAGGATACCGAAAATTGGTAAGATGGGACCACTATAACACCGACAGAATTTAAATTATAAATTAAACTAAAGCAGGCTATGTGCATAGGTAACTTTTCATTTCCCCATTCATGAAAGGTATGAAGTCTTCGGTACGGCCGAAGACAGTCGCGCTCTTACTTGTTTTTATTTGATATTCAACAAAACAAAATTTTTTTGTTAATTTTTATTTGGTATTCAACAAAACAAAATTTTGTATACTCAGCTGTACTAGTACACAGAGTATTATAGTTTTAATCACATAACGGTGGATTGTAACAGAATGAAATAATCGAGATAGATATAGACTTATATATGTATATCAAAATGATCAGGGTGAAAAGAGAAATCGATTGAGCCATGTCCGTCCGTCCGTCCGTCTGTAAACACTCTGAGATATTTTGATGAAATTGGGAATGCAAGTTGGTATCGAGAGTGGGACGGTTGGTATTGAAAATGGGTGAAATCGGACCATGACCACGCCCACTTTTCCTATATAGAAAAAATCGGAAATTTGGTATCTCAGTCACTAATATAGCTGGAGCGATGAAATTTTACCCACGTGTTGAGCTCAGACCCCTAGGAAGAAATTTGATGAAATCTTGGAAAATGGGCGGTGCCACGCCCACTTATTAAGGGTCAAACCTTGAAAGTTTTTTATGTCATAACTCAGAAACCATTGAAGATATAGCGATGAAATTTGGTACGCGTGATGTACTTACTTAGGCAAACGTTTGGACGGAAAATAGTTAAAATCGGTTGACGGCCACGCCCACTTTTATATATGTGTATTATAAAGTGACCTAATAAAACATTTTAAGCCATATCTCTGTCAATTATAAAGATATATCATTGAAATTTTATAGCAGGAGTCCTACTGCGGACATAAAACGAAAAACACAAAAATTTTGGCAAATGGGCGTGGCACCGCCTCTTTTTAGAAACAGGAATATACGAGATTTCTGAGCCTATAACTCGACAAATAATTTATATATAATGACGAAACTTGGTGTGTACACTTTTATTACTTGTAGTAATACATGTTCAAAATTTTACCAAAATCGGTTGACGACCACGCCCACTTTTATATATGGGTATTATAAAGTGACCTAATAAAAAGATTTTAAGAGATATCTTTGTCAAATATAGAGATAATTCATAGAACTTTTGTGGAAAGAGTTCCACAATAGACCGGAAACAAAAAATAGACAAATTTTGAAAAATGGGCGTGGCACCGCCTCTTTTTAGACAAAGGAATATACGAGATTTCTGAGCCCATAACTCGACAAACAATTGAGATATTATAACGAAACTTGGTTTATACACTTTTATAACTTGTGTTAATAGACACGCAAAAATTTATTGAAATCGGTTTATGACCACGCCTACTTTTTAACAAAGATATTTCTGGAACACCCTTTGGGAATTTGTAGCGTGACATCTTTGTAACTAGAAGTCAAAAAGGAATGAAATTTTGCACAAATAATAATATTCATATGCTTAGTTGGATGACTGATAAAAATGTTGAAAAAGGGCGTGGTCACGCCCATTTTATGCGGCACTCGCTTTATATAAAATAATCTGTGTTTCCATCAAACGCAAACAAACAATGAAAGCATACAGCTGAGTATCTAATGATCGATTCCACTCGAACTTAGGCTTCCTTACTTGTTTTGTTGATATCGTTGTGCAGCCTTGATGAAAACATTCGAAATCGGTTTAGTAGTTTTTAAGTAATTGCAATTTAAAAAATGCATAATATAAACTTTGACCTTTAATAATTTTTGTTGTTGTTGTTCCAAAAAAAAATAAATTCACTTTAATACTAAGCTTAGCCATCTTTATCAATCCTCACACTTCGTTTTTTGATTTTATAATTTTCAAAATTTCATATTTGTACCAGATCGTGGTTATTGCTTTCAACTTTTCGGGGCTGGGGGCAGCTCAAAACGTCATCCCATCGCACTAAAATTTTGTGGGGTTCATTAAAGGCAACTTTTCATTGCTGGTACGTTCAAAAAAGAACAAAAAAAAATCTCCATATGTTTTCACTCCACCTTAATGTATATACTTATCGTCGTTTAAACTTCAGAACCGCCTAAGTAAAGCTTTCATAACCGCCTATGCTAGAATTAGATTATTTGTTTATTTTTTTTTTATTTATTTGTTTTTTTTTTTTATTTATTTACTAGAGGTTACCCGCGGGTTTCACACCACGTGCTTTTAAAAATGTTAGCATATTGAGCTAGTCTAAAATATTACATAGAAAAAATATCATTCTTGACGTCAAAGATAGTTACCTTATTGTTTTTTGTCCGTTGAGTACGTAATTAGCTCATATTCCCCCACACCAATTTTCAGTACCCTACTATAAATATTTCAAGAGATTTTCGCTTTGAAAATTTCAGTTGGTATGGGGGGTGCCCATCCCTGCTTTACCAAGACCGATCGCTTTCGTCCGTTGAAATGATAAGCATAATATTATGTTTGTTGTGCGTAAAAGGCTTTTATATTTGAATACTTACTTATGTGCATATGTATGTATGTCATATTTATTTCCACCACGCCTAGTAATTAAAAGCATAAGTAAAAGCATCTTAGAGACAGGTTTGTACTTGTTCTAGCGTTTTGTATAAAATACACTTTTTCATAAGTTTACTTTACCAATTTGCACTCTAAGCTAGCGATATGCTCTTATGCTGATGTACACATAGATACGTTTGTACTTATACATATATCTACATGTTTTATTATGTAAAGCTATACATAACTCAAAAAAGAAAACAAAAAATGAATAAAATAATAAAAAGCTTCCATTCACTTTTAACATTTTTATTTTGCGCAACATGAGACCAATGTCGACTGCAAATTTATTGAAAATGACACAATTCAATGCTTTGAGAATACGCGTGACGCTGAGGTGAGCAGCCGTTAAAAACATGATCATACATATTCCTATGTATATGTATGCATATTGAGACAAGAGTACACAGACATAAGCAGCGTATAGGTACAACAGCAACAGCAACATGTTAAACCCCTGCAAAAATTTTGATAAGCCTAAGCTGTTAAAACGTGAATACGCTTTCATGGTAGCGTTGCTTGCTGTTTTGCGCCCATATCTCAACTAGAGAGAGAGAGAAATGAGTTTTATGAGCAAACATGGAAAAGGAGCGGACAATGTGTGGCGAGCGTCAAAATTGCGTATTGTCGACCGAAAGATTGCCGCTTAGAAAAAATATATATTCAATGTATTTTGAACTGACATGCAAGCAAGGTATTGGCTAAATGCGCCTGCTTGTCTTATGTACATAAATGTATGAACATTAACTTAGTATGTATGAATATTGGGTTGCCCAAAAAATTTGAATTATGCAGCTAAACAAAAACACATTTTTTCTATTGCTTATTGTAAGGCATTCAAGCACTACAGCTGGCCTTATTATCAGAATGTCAGTCGGTCTCACTCAAACCTCTTAAATTCAGATTTGCCTCCCTCTCTTGTAATTTTGTTATTAATAGCTTGAAAGAGTCAATCGATTGTCCAGAACTTCTGCAGTCAATAAATCTATTCCTTCGATTACACTAAATTTACCCCCATGGCTAAAGCTCTCTCTCTATCTCTCCGAATTAAAAAGTATCCCCAATTTGGACCTTTCCCTTACCACAACTGCTCTTCGTAGTATAAGGTTACTTTTAAATAAGGTATAATCAGCCTGCTTATACTCGTACTCAAATATCACTCATTTCTTAAATACTTTTGTTTCTCAGTCTGTAAGAAATTTTTGTTTCTTTTGATTGAAATAATAACAAATAAATAGATAAATTAATTAATTGATATATAAATAAACAAACAAACAAACAAATAAATAAATAAATACATAAATAAATAAATAAACAAACAAATAAATAAATATATAAATAAATAAATAAACAAATAAATAAATATATAAATAAATAAACCAACAAACAAACAAATAAATATATAAATAAAAATTATTTAAGACTTATTTACCATGGCGAAAAGGCCTTATTAAAATTATATAGATACCACATAAGGCCCTATTATCAAGAATTATCTTTAGCCTTATTCCCATGGCAGATAAGAGAGATAGAGAGAAGTCTCCTTACAGCCTGATGACGTCAAAAACAGGAAAATCAGCCTTATTTTAAGCCTTTGCCCATACAACTTTTGTTGTATAAGCCTTTTATTTGATAAGTCCTTATATCTGCTGGAATAAACCTTAAATAAGGCGCTGTTATATTTTTATGAAGAGAAAACAAAATGAATGGCAAAACAATACATACACATGTACATATGTATGTATATAAGCATGCTTGTTTGAACGTGCAGGATTTAGCAATAAAGAGACATTGAAACAAGACACAACATGTTGGTGATTGCGCTAGAAAAATTTTATTATTTTTTTTTTTTTATTAAAGAAAATCAGAATTATGTATGTATGTATATGATGCTAATAATCAAATTGAATTGGCAGTCGTTCAAATCTGTTCAGAGATTATTAAATGTCATTAATTTTAGTACCTACTCCATGAATTTATCCGATGTAGTTACTCCTTGGATTACTCGGGTGTCATGCGGAAATCGGAGTATGTGATCCCTGCCTAGGACATCGACATGTTAAATGGGCCATATTTTTATATGAAACGTGGCAGGTAATGGAGTACTCGGCTTTTTTGCAGGGGTTTAATGTTATTATACACATGCATATACATATGTACATGCATATATGAAGGTGTGTATATAACATATAAGCACATGAATTGCTTCTCTTTTTGCAAGTTTTTTTTTATGTTTTTTTCCTCATTTCATCTGGAGTGCTTTGGGATCATTCATTGTGCGCGACACAATAAACATTTTTTCTGTGCAAAATAAAATGACGCATTTCCTTGCGCGCATTTCTGTGCATAGTCACGTCACGTTTTTAACGTTGCTGTTATTGTTGTTGGTTTGCTGTTGCACTCTTGGGAAAATTACAAAATCAATCGTTAGAAAAATGTAGTTAAGTATAAAGAGAGCCAAGCGAGCAAGTGCAACAGCAGCAGCAAATGATGGTACGCGTATTGATGTTTGAAATGCGAAAAACGCGGTGGGGAGCTTTGTTAGTAGTGTGTATGATGATTTTGCTTGTGGGCGCGCTTAATTCATATGCTGTATTCGATTTTTTTTTTGAGAAGTATAAAGACAAATCGATATGCTGGTATACATATATGTAAATGGATATGTATTGAGCACAGAAATTATGGAATGCAATGGAATGCCGTGAGCGAATCGTGAATTTTTTTACGCGTCGTGTAGCATAAGGGATATGTACATACATATGTAACATATGTATATGTCAATGGCAATAAAATGATGTATTGCTTTTTGACTTATCTATACACGCACTCATTGCTTTTGTTAGTCAATATCACGTATTAGATATAAAGAGTCCTCAATGAGTTCGCGTATAATAAATTTCATTACGTTGGCGCGCACAAAATTATTTCAGAAATTTTCTCCTTGATAATTACAACAAAAATTTTTTTATAAAGAGAGAAATGCATGTGCAATTGTAAAAGTATGAGCATTTAATATTATTTTCTCTTTTTGTGTTTCGGTGCATATTTGAGGCAAAAAATTGCCAAACTCACTACATGTGCATTAAATGTCACTCATACGCCATGTCGAATGTATGTGTGTATTTGCAATGAAGCAAATGTCAAAAAAGGCAAACGGGAAGTATTTGGGGTCACAAAAATAGCTAATGCTAATTGTAATGATAATGGTAATGGTAATGGTAATGGTAATGGTAATGGTAATGGTAATGGTAATGGTAATGGTAATGGTAATGGTAATGGTAATGGTAATGGTAATGGTAATGGTAATGGTAATGGTAATGGTAATGGTAATGGTAATGATAATGGTAATGGTAATGGTAATGGTAATGGTAATGGTAATGGTAATGGTAATGGTAATGGTAATGGTAATGGTAATGGTAATGGTAATGGTAATGGTAATGGTAATGGTAATGGTAATGGTAATGGTAAAGGTAATGGTAATGGTAATGGTAATCATAATGATAATGATATTGATAATGGTAATGATAATGGTAATTCTCACGGCAATAGTAATGGTAATGGTAATGGTAATGGTAATGGTAATGGTAATGGTAATGGTAATGGTAATTGTAATGGTACCTAATGGTAATGGTAATGGTAATGGCAATGGTAATGGTAATCATAATGATAATGATACTGATAATGGTAATGCTAACGGTAAATGTATAACCCCCAATTTTCTGGGTGAGAAGGGTTTGGATATCACCTACCTCTATACCAATTTTCAGCTCCCTACCTTAAACTGTTTTAGAGATAATCAGCTTTAAAAATTAAGGTTGTATGGGAGGTGCCACGCCCCCCTAACATTTTTTAATTTTTTCTTCGTCTAAACCTTCGCGGGGTAACAACAAACAAACCCCCCTAAGGAAGTATTTGATTTGGTTCAGCCGTTTTCAAGTTTTAGCGTTACAATTAAATACCAAATCATTATACTCAGCTGTACTAGTACACAGAGTATTATAGTTTTAATCACATAACGGTGGATTGTAACAGAGTGAAATAATCGAGATAGATATAGACTTATATATATCAAAATGATCAGGGTGAAAAGAGAAATCGATTGAGCCATGTCCGTCCGTCCATCTGTCCGTCTGTCCGTCTGTAAATACTCTAACTCGCGCAAAAATTGAGATATTTTGATAAAATTTGGAATGCAAGTTGGTATCGAGAGTGGGACGGTTGGTATTGAAAACGGCCGAAATCGGACCATGACCACTAGCGATGAAATTTTACCCACGTGTTGAGCTCAGGCCCCTATGAAGAAATTTGGTGAAATTTTAGAAAATGGGCGGTGCCACGAAGGGTCAAACACTGAAAGTTTTATATGTCATAACTCAGAAACCGTTGAAGATATATCGATGAAATTTGGTATGCGTGATATACTTACTTAGGCAAATGTTTGGACGGAAAATAGTTAAAATCGGTTGACGGCCACGCCCACTTTTATATATGTGTATTATAAAGTGACCTAATAAAAACATTTTAAGCCATATCTCTGTCAAATATAAGGATCTATCACTGAAATTTTGTCGCATGAGTCCAACTATGGACATAAAACAAAAAACAAAAAAATTTTGGAAAATGGGCGGTGCCACGCCCACTTATTAAGGGGCAAACATTGAAAGTTTTATGAGTCATAACTCAGAAACCATTAAAGATATATCAATGAAATTCGTTACGCGTGATATACTTACTTAGGCAAATATTTGGACGAAAAATTTCCAAAATCGGTTGACGACCACGCCCACTTTTATATATGGGTCTTATAAAGTGACCTAATAAAAACATTTTAAGCGATATCTCTGTCAAATATAAAGATATATCATTAAAAAAATTTTATGGCAGGAGTCTAACTACGAACATAAGACAAAAACCGTAAAAATTTTGGAAAATGGGCGTGGCACCGCCTCTTTTTAGAAGCAGGAATATACGAGATTTCTGAGCCTATAACTCGACAAATAATTAATATATAATGACGAAGCTTGCTGTGTACACTTTTATTACTTGTGGTAATACATGTTCAAAATTTTAGAGAAACCGGTTGACGCCCACGCCCACTTTTATATATGGGAACTATAAAGTGACTTAATGAATACATTTTAAGCGATATCTTTGTCAAATGTAAAGATAATTCATTGAAATTTGGTGGTATGATTTCTACAATAGACCGGAAACAAAAAATAGACAAATTTTGGAAAATGGGCGTGGCACCGCCTCCTTTTAGACAAAGGAATCTACGAGATTTCGGAGCCCATAACTCGACAAATAATTGAGATATTATGATGAAACTTGGTTTATACACTTTTATAACTTGTATTAATAGACACGCAAAAATTTATTGAAATCGGTTTATGACCACGCCTACTTTTTAGCAAAGATATTTCTGGAACACGCTTTGGAAATTTGTAACGTGACATCTTTGTAACTGGAAGTCATAAAGGAATGAAATTTTGCACAAAGAATAATATTCATATGCTTAGTTGGATGACTGATAAAAATTTTGAAAATGGGCGTGGCTACGACCACTTTATGCAGCACTCGCTTTATATAAAATCCATCAAACGCAAACAAACAATGAAACCATACAGCTGAGTATCTAATGTTCGATTCCACTCGAACTTAGGCTTCCTTACTTGTTATATATATAGATTATCATTCATATTCCAATTTTTGGCTTTTGTTATCGCATTCGCTCTCCCATTCATTGTAGTGATTATTGAATGCCAACAATGGCAGCTGCATTTTTTCACAAATACATAAATATCATGTGCTTTGTATGGAAAATTGCTTTCTATCAGCTTAAAAACAGAAAAAACAAGCAGAGCATATATAAAAAGATTTGCTCCAAAAAAACGAAAGCGAGAAGTGGCACACATAAAAGCGGTGCGCTAGAAAATATAGCAAATTTGTATGAATATTTGTGACATAATACGCGCTGCTCTGTCGCTTGCCTCTGTCGGTCTGCTCTGCCGATTGCTCTGCTCTGCTGCTGTTATGCACATATGCATTTTGTATGCATATGCATTGGCAAACGTACAATTTCGCTGCAAAAGAGTTTGTGTTCAATATTTCGATTTTCTGCCACTTGAGTACGTTTTTTTTTATTGTTGCTGTCATTTCTTTTGTGTGCGATTTTTTTCAATTTTTTTTTTGTGATTTTCTTTCTGTTGGTTAAGAATTGAAACCAATATCGGCTTACGCTATTTTTTTCACGCTTGCAGCGCTCCGCATATGGAAAACAATCTTTGTTAGAGGAAATATGCATATTGCATATAAATGTGCACGGAAGTATGTTTTTATGTCGCTTATTGTATGGCTGCTTATGCATAAATACTTATGTATGTATATTAGATGAGTTTTTTTTTTGTATGGGATTCTTTAAACCTTCTCAGATCCTCCCTCCGGCACCGGAATATGAAAATAGGATGTTTTAGAGTAAGTAAACTGAAAAAAAAATTTCACTTTTCCAAAAACTGGATGGAGCTACACCGAAAACCGCGAAAATTCCCAGAATTTCAAGGAATGTTTAGATTTATGTCTGAAAAAAGTTAGGATTTTGCACAAGAAAAAAAATTGATACCCACCCATACGAAGAATTAACCGCTAAATCGAATGGCATATTCAGTTTTTTGGTACACTACCCAGGGAAGGTAATAACGCGGCCTAAAGTGACCATTTTCTTTTTTTTCTCATGAATCTTCAACTTCTTGCCCTATACTCTTCCCGAAAGCGAACGTTATTTTTTAACTAAATCACACGGTAGGCTGCGTTATTTAATGCGCTTTCCAGAAATGTATAGCTATTAAAAATCGAATAAAATTTGGATGAGTTCATCAAGTTTAAATGAAGTAAAGTCGGGTATAAAAGGGTAACATATCTTAAAATTTCTTAAATTTTTTAACAATTTTGCTCTTGAAGGCGGTTTTTTGGGTTTTAAGTGATAGTTTTATGTGGATGGATAACTCCACAAATGCAAAAAAAATAGAAAGGCCGAGACCGCGGATAACGGACAAAAAGTTGAGCCGGATGGTGCCAAAACATTTGTGGGCAATATGGGTATCAAAATAAAGATTTTACCTAGGACTTTAATGTAAAGTCAATCCATTTTGCTGTGTCCGCCGTTTCGACACATATAAGTCAAAAATTAGACTTAAATGTCGCCGATATCCTTTAAAATATTCTGTAGTCATCCTGGACCACTTATTCGCCAGTATATCAGAAATTGGCTAAGAAATTGGCGTGTAATAAGTTCCATATGCAAGCCCTAGTTAAGACCTTTAATATATTATATAAATTAAATATTATAAATATATATATTAAATATTGCCCAATAATATTTTGGCGCCATCCGGGGCCACGGTTTTTTCCGCTATCCACGGTCTCGATCTTCCAAATTTTTTTTTACATTTGTGGAGTTATCCAACAAAATAAAACAATCACTAATAACCCAAAAAACCGTCTTCAAGAGCAAAATTTAAAAAAAAATTGAGAAATTTTAAGGTATGTTACCCTTTTATACCCGACTTTACTTCACTTAAACTTGATGAACTCATCCAAATATTATTCGATTTTTAATGGCTATACATTTCTGGAAAGCGCATTAAATAACGCAGCCTACCGTGTGATTTAGTTAAAAAATAACGTTCGCTTTCGGGAAGAGTATAGGGCAAGAAGTTGAAGATTCATGAGAAAAAAAAGAAAATGGTCACTTTAGGCCGCCTTATTACCTTCCCTGGGTAGTGTACCAAAAAACTGAATATGCCATTCGATTTAGCGGTTAATTCTTCGTATGGGTGGGTATCAATTTTTTTTTCTTGTGCAAAATCCTAACTTTTTTCAGACATAAATGTAAACATACCTTGAAATTCTGGGAATTTGCGCGGTTTTCGGTGTAGCTCCATCCAGTTTTTGGAAAAGTGAAATTTTTTTTTCAGTTTACTCACTCTAAAACATCCTATTTTCATATTCCGGTGCCGGAGAGAATATCTAAAAAAAACTCATCTAATGTATATTCATTCTAATATGCATATCTTCATTCACGCTTTGTTTGGTCCCCCCTTCTAGTTTGAACACTTTGCACGTTCAGACCACGTTTCTCTGCCTCCTCTCGCTGCAAGCGTTTTCTTTTCTTCACCTCTATTCGAATCGTATGTGGTTTTTGTAGCGTAAAATTTGAATACCTACGTTTATTTTCAGAGAAACTTTTTTTTAATTTTTTTTATTTATTTTTTTCTTCTTTTTTTTCTTGTTTTCAATTCTTTTTTACAATTTTGGTATTGTACGATTTCCTTTGTTTGTCTTGCAGCTACTCGATCCAATTATCTTGCATTTATATGTATTTACTTACATTCTATTCGTTTTTAGTTTCTCACATGTGCCAATCTTAATTTTTTTCTACTTTCTTCTGTCATTTTTGCATTTTAACTATCTGTTTATTCAGCATAAGCGCTGCTTACATTAAATAATTTGTATGGTTTAATATACAATAGTTTTTTATTTCCCTCATCCAATATGTGTGGGGAACAGTAAAGAAGAATAAGTTTACCCACTTGCCATAGGAGTACAATTTACGGACGTGCTACTTATTCTACTTTAATCTGGAGTCATCACTTTTGAAATGTTGAACCAAAATTCGCAGAGTTTTGCACTTTTCTGAGAGCACCTAAAAATTTCTTTTAAAAATTTTGTCACGTTCGCCATCGCTCTTTAAATGCTATTATCTCAAAAACTTGAAATCAATAGTACTTCTTATTTGCACCGATAATAATGCTGCTCAAATGATCTTTAAAAATTAAAATAAGAAGAGAAATATTCAACGCTATGCATAGCTTGTTGAGCTTTGAATGCGTACGAAAGTTACAAGAAAGAGCACTCTTCTTCTTTTTCCGTATTCAAATTTATACATTTTTCCTCTTCCTTTACACTTTACACTTTTTTTAGTTCGTACGCTTTTAATTGCTTACACACAATTTCTCTGTGTTGTTTTTAAATTAATTTCTTTGCTAAAAATCAATTTTCTCAATCTGATAGCAGATAAATTGAATGAATTGAGGAGCATGATGAGTGGCAACACCTGCACAGAGCAGCAGCAAAGAGTTAAGTTATTAATTTCTTACAAGCGCACATACATACATAATGATAGTTATATTTACTTATCTATAGCTTCAAGGGCTTTACCAACACTGCATACATTGATGTAAAAAAGAATCTGCTATGTACTTACAAGAAATGAACTAAAATAGTCAATCACTGACAACACAATTGAATGTGTGTGTGTGATAACACAGGTCGACAAAATTTCAACAAAATTTTTGTTACAGAAATAAAATTCTACTTTTCTAAATGATCTCGGTGCACTGAATCCGAATCTGAAGTCAGATTTTCTGTAATACGTACAGTTTTTTAGATATTCATGCCCAAAGAGGCGAAAAACACGTTTTTTGCCTATATTCAATCCTCAATATCTTTTAAATTACTTACTTATTTTAAAAATTGATTAAAGCTATTGAAAGCTCGGCCATTTCTCTTGAAGACAACGTTTTAGTTTTTCGGATATCTAATTTAAGTATGTAGTAATATATGTTTTTGCACAATAAGGTATTTGTCGTCGAAAACAACGGCAGCATTTGTAGCATGTTATAGGCGCTGTGGTGCAGTGGGTAGAGTGCTCGCCTGCTGTGTCAGAGGTCTCGGGTTCAAACCACGGTCCGAGCCAAACACCAAAACAATTTTTCAATTAGTAAAAATCCATTTATTGGGTTTTTTAAGAGCAGCGGTCACCTCTCGGCAGTGGGCGGCATACCCTCCGAGAGTATTTCTGCCATGAAAAAGCTTCTCACAAAAAATGCATTCGCCGTTCGGAGCCGGCATAAAACTGTAGGTCCACCCAATTAGTAGGAAAAACAAAAAGGAGCACACCTCGAATTGGGAGAGAAGCTCGGCCATAAAACTCGTCAGAGTTATAATAGCGCCATTGTATTATATTATATATTATTATATTATAGGCGCAATCAAATTTTGTAGTTGCTCAGCAGAACAATTTTTTTTACGAAGCCACTTACATACGTCCATAATATAATAAACTGCCTAAAAGCGTGCTTCAAAATTTTTAATTATTTTTGTATGGAGAAAATATTGAAAAACTAATGAACCTTAACATGCAATATTGCAAGTTACATGAAAGATATCTGGAATATTAAAACGGTTTCTTCAAGACAAATGTCCACGTTTTCAATAGCTTTAATCAATTTTTAAAAAAAGGTAAGTAATTTAAAAGATATTGGGGAGTGAATACAGCCAAAAATCGCGTTTTTGGCCTCTTTAAACATGAATATCTCAAAAACTGTACGTATTAGCGAAAATCTGAGTTCAGATTCGGATTCAGCGCACCGAAATCCTTTAGAAAAGTAGAATTTTATTTCTGTAACAAAAACTTGTCGACCAGTGTAAGCGGAAATCCCCCAAAAAATATGCAACGTGATTTTTGTTAGCGCAATTCCAAAAGCTAAAGTAAACAAAGAAGAATGCATAAATGAAAATGCTGTACACATAAAGCGAATGTGAAAGACAGAGATAGCAGTATGAGGTTGCAGCTGCTTATAGTGGAAAGCTGTGCAAATGGGTTAGTGATATGAAGTTAAGGAAGAGAGAGAGAGAGAGAGAGAGAGATGAAGGCGAGTGCATTCATTTAAAGCTGTCAAGAGGTTAGTTGGAGAAATAATACAACAAGTGTGCGTCAAAAGCGTGAGTGTGCGAAAGGGAGAGCTAACATGATTTTGTATGCATGTGAGCATAATGTGCACTTGTGTGTGTGTGTGTGCATTTTACATATCACATCCAGGGATGCCACTTAGAAGATTTTTTTCTTACCAAAAACCTACCAAAACGGCTTCGAGCCTACCAATTTTCTTTTTTTTTAATGTGAGATTTAACATATTCAACAAATTCATTTAGGGTAACTGTGCCAGTAACCGACCACCCTGCAGTAACCGAACATTAGCTTTTTTACCGCTTACAATAAAAAACTTTTTAATTGTTGGGGTAAGTGGAAAAAATTCAACAACTATTTACAGCGAAGGTTGAGTGTATAGCTATTTCACGAAAAACCATTTTCGATCATCAGCACTCTTTTCGGAAGTGGATGCACCGGGGATTGAACCCGAGTCCATTCCATCTTCAGCCGCAATGACCCAACGGATAAACACACTCGGCCATTGAGACTCTGTGCAAGCTGTTGGATTTTCCCCACTTTTGCCTTTTTCATTTTCAACATTAACGTTAGTGTGTATATGCTTTTGCATATATTCTCCACAAACGTGCTGAATTTTTGTTGTAGGCAGTTCGCAATGAACATTGTTGTTGGTATTTTAACTTAGCTTTTGCATATATTCTCCACAAACGTGCTGAATTTTTGTTGTAGGCAGTTCGCAATGAACATTGTTGTTGGTATTTTAACTTAGCTTTTGCATATATTCTCCACAAACGTGCTGAATTTTTGTTGTAGGCAGTTCGCAATGAACATTGTTGTTGGTATTTTAACTTAGCTTTTGCATATATTCTCCACAAACGTGCTGAATTTTTGTTGTAGGCAGTTCGCAATGAACATTGTTGTTGGTATTTTAACTTAGCTTTTGCATATATTCTCCACAAACGTGCTGAATTTTTGTTGTAGGCAGTTCGCAATGAACATTGTTGTTGGTATTTTAACAATGTTCATTGCGAACTGCCTACAACAAAAATTCAGCACGTTTGTGGAGAATATATGCAAAAGCATATACACACTAACGTTAATGTTGAAAATGAAAAAGGCAAAAGTGGGGAAAATCCAACAGCTTGCACAGAGTCTCAATGGCCGAGTGTGTTTATCCGTTGGGTCATTGCGGCTGAAGATGGAATGGACTCGGGTTCAATCCCCGGTGCATCCACTTCCGAAAAGAGTACTGATGATCGAAAATGGTTTTTCGTGAAATAGCTATACACTCAACCTTCGCTGTAAATAGTTGTTGAATTTTTTCCACTTACCCCAACAATTAAAATTGAATTAAAATAAAAATTTCGTGCTAAGCACTAAAAACTCTTTCAAGTAAAAAACTTTTTTTTTTTTTTTTTTTGATTTTTAAAACTTTAGTATTAAATTTAATATTATATGTAACAATTTCAATTAATTTTAGAATGAGTGATAAAAATGTGGAGGAAAAGAGAAGGAAGCAGTAGTTTCCAGATAAACAAAAACTTGAGTTCGCGTTAAATGACATTGGACAAGGCTGGATTGGGTATTAGTGGCTGCCACCGCTCGTCCAGTGCGGAGGAAATCAGGATTTACATTTTGTGGAATAACATTTCAGGAATAATGAGGGCAAGCAACTGATCCTGAAGGAAACGTAAGAAGATTTATCGAGGGAAATAGCGGACATTGTTTCCACTTGGTACAGCAAACACATTTACTACCTAGGTACGCCTGATGGTCTGTTGTGATACCACATGGAGCTCTTTATTACACACCATGTAGACGAACAACCTTGTTTGCTTCATCTATCTATATATATATAAAAATCAAGCCCATTTCTTTGTCGCCGGCTTTCGCCCAAACGCGTCGAGGGATTTTGACCAAGTTTACACACCAGCTTAGTACCTTGCCCTAGATGGTTTATATACATATTTTTTTCAAATCCGGAAGTCGGTTCCCGAGATATAGGTCAAAAGGTCAAAACGTGGATCCGGCTTTCCCCTGAATATTTTTGGACGATATTGGTATCAAATGAAAGGTATTGAGTAGAGAATTTACATAGAATAGTACTCATTGCGATTCCTAGGTCGGGTCTCCAGATATGGGTCAAACGTGGACCCGGATCACCCTCGAATGTTTCTGAGCGATATTGGTATCAAATGAAAGGTATTGAGCAGAGAATTTACATAGAATAGTACTCATTGTGATTCCTAGATCGGGTCTGGAGATATGGGTCAAAACGTGGACAGGGTCACTCTAATGTTTCTGAGCGATATTGGTATCAAATGAAAGGTCTTGATGAGGACTTCAACATAGAACTATTTTATTTGTGATGCCTAGGACGGGTCCCCAAATATGGGTCAAAACTTGGACCCGGATGACCCCGGAAAATTTCTCAGTGATATTGGTATCAAATGAAGGGTTTTGAGCAGGGATTTTACATAGAAATGAACTCATTACGACCCCTAGGTCGGGTCCCAAAGTGTGGGTCAACACGCGGACCCGGATAACACTGGGATATTTCTCAGGCATATTGGTACCAAATGAAAAGTTGTGAGCAGGGCCTTTACACAGAGATGAACTGATTATGATTCCTAGGTCTGGTCCCTAAATGTGGGTGAAAACGTGGACCGGGATGGCCGCGGAAAATTTCTGAACGATATTGGTGTCAACTGAAAGGCAGGGCTTTTACATAGAGATGAAATCATTATGATTCCTAGGTCAGGTCCCCAGATGTGGGTCAAAATGTGGATCCTGATGGCCCCGGATAATTTCTCAGCGATATTGTTATTTAATCACGGCGCATGACGATTGCTGGGTGGGATCCCAAGGTACGGGTCAATATGTGGACCCGGATAACACCGGATCTTAGGGATATTGATACCAAATGAAAGGTATTGAGCGGACTCATGTAGGGCCGTACCCATTACGATTTCTTGGCCAAGTCTCCAGATACCGTACCCATTATGTTTCCTAGGTCAAGTTCCCAGATGTGGGTCAATAAGTGGACCCGGATGAGCTCGGGATGCTTCTGAGCAATACTGATATAAAATGAATGTGTTGACCGGTTCTGCTATATAGAGATATTTTCATAGTGATTCTTAGTCCCGATACCTAATTATGGGTAAAAGAGACGATTCGGATGCCACGGAATATTTTTAAGCAATGATGGTATCAAATGAGAAGTGGAATGCAGGGTATGTTATGCTAAAACCCAGTTCCCTAGGGAAAGGGGAAGAGTAATGAGACTGGGAAAGGCAAAGGCAAAGGGACGGAAAAGGAGAGGGAGAATATAATAAAAATGGAATGAAGAGGATGGGGAGAGAGACAGTAAGACAGGGAATTAGAGAAGGAATAAGAGGGGAATAAAAAGGAGAAAGACAGAAAAGGAGAGGTAAGAGAGAGCGGTAGAGAAAGGGAAGCGGAAATGTGATGGGAAAGGGAAAGAGAAAGAGAAAAGTAGAGGGAAAGGCAGTTGGAGAGTAATACGAAGAAAAATGGGATAAGAACATGAAGAGGGCAAACCTTTGAAAACATCAATTTTTTCCTTCACTTTTTTAAACTTATCTGAATAGTGCTGAGCTCTGCAGCCCGAGGTAATTTCGGTTTCTAAATACTTCCAACATATTTTAAAGTGTGCCGTTTTTCGCTTCAAGTACCTATAATAGGAAGTGGCCCAAAGCAAAGCTTGGCCGGGTACAGCTAGTATAGCATAAAATGTCAGATGCCTTTCTGTTTTCAATCTCCTCCAGTTGTGTCTGTGGGGGCAAGTGTACTTCAAGCTTAAAGAAAACGCTTCTATTTAGCAGAACTTTGTGACAAAACTGATGTTAGTTGTACGAAGGCAAAAACCTATCAAAATTCAAATCGTCATATCAACCTACCAAAAGGAATAAAACCTACCAGTTTTGGTAGGAAAAGCCCAAAAGTGGCATCCCTGATCACAACCATTTTATGCATATTTTAATAACTATGCTTTATATGCATTTGATTTTAGCGCTGCTGTGCTCTTTGTTTTTATACTCAGCTGTACTAGTACACAGAGTATTATAGTTTTAATCACATAACGGTGGATTGTAACAGAATGAAATAATCGAGATAGATATAGACTTATATATATCAAAATGATCAGGGTGAAAAGAGAAATCGATTGGTCCATGTCCGTCCGTCCGTCCGTCCGTCCGTCCGTCTGTCCGTCTGTCCGTCCGTCCGTCTGTAAGCACTCTAACTCGCGCAAAAATTGAGATATTTTGATGAAATTTGGAATGCAAGTTGGTATCGAGACTGGGACGGTTGGTATTGAAAATGGACGAAATCGGACCATGACCACGCCCACTTTTCCTATATAGAAAAAATCGGAAATTTGGTATCTCAGCCACTAATACAGCTAGAGCGATGAAATTTTACCCACGTGTTGAGGTCTGGCCCCTATGAAGAAATTTTGGAAAATGGGCGGTGCCACGCCCACTTATTAAGGGTCAAACATTGAAAGTTTTATATTCATAACTCAGAAACCATTGAAGATATATCGATAAAATTTGGTATGCGTAATTTACTTACTTAGGCAAATGTTTGGGCGAAAAATTGTCAAAATCGGTTGACGGCCACGCCCACTTTTATATATGGGTATTATAAAGTGACCTAATAAAAACATTTTAAGCGATATCTCTGTCAAATATAAAGATATATCATTGAAATTTTTTGCCAGGAGTCCACCTGCGGACATACAACGAAAAACACAAAAATTTTAGAAAATGGGCGTGGCACCGCCTCTTTTTAGAAGCTGGAATATACGAGATTTCTGAGCCCATAACTCGACAAATAATTGATATACAATGACGAAACTTGGTGTGTACACTTTTATTACTTGTGGTAATACATGTTGAAAATTTTAGCGAAATCGGTTGACGACCGCGCCCACTTTTATATATGGGTATTATAAAGTGGCCTAATAAAAACATTTTAACCGATATCTGTGTCAAATATAAAGATAATTCATTGAAATTTTGTGGCATGAGTTCCACAATAGACCGGAAACAAAAAATAGAAAAATTTTGGAAAATGGGCGTGGCACCGCCTCTTTTTAGACAAAGGAATATACGAGATTTCTTAGCCTATAACTCGACAAATAATTGAGATATTATGACGAAACTTGGTTTATTCACTTTTATAACTTGTGCTAATAGACACGCATAAATTTATTCAAATCGGTTTATGACCACGCCTACTTTTTAACAAAGATATTTCTGGAACACCCTTTGGGAATTTGTAACGTGACATCTTTGTAACTGGAAGTCATAAAGAAATGAAATGTGGCACAAAGAATAATATTCATATGCTTAGTTGGATGACTGATAAAAATTTGGGAAATGGGCGCGGCTACGCCCACTTTATGCAGCACTTGCTTTATATAAAGTACACCGTGTTTCCATCAAACGCAACCAAACAATGAAAGCATACAGCTGAGTATCTAATGTTCGATTCCACTCGAACTTAGGCTTCCTTACTTGTTTCCTTTTTTATGTCACGTACCGTGGTACGTTTGGAACAGCAGCAGAAGCTTAACAATGAAATGATATTATCTATGAAAATCTATTAAAATGAAACTCCACTGAAATTTGCAAAAGAAAAAACATTTGCTACATGCACTAACGTGCATATTTATAAAATGAAAAAAAAAAAAATCAAAACTCAAAAAAAGAGATATAAAAAATAAAGCAAGTGCTAATGCACTCAAAGCAAGCAAAAAGTGAGAATATGCTTAAAAAAATTAAAATAAAAAGCAACTGCGTGACACATAAACGGCAACAAGCATTTATAATGCATAAAGTGCAAGCCAATCGAGAAAATGTCTCCAAGTGTCTCGCAGTGTCTTGCAGCGCGTCCTCGTGGCAGCAGCAATACCTTATTTACACTAAAAAACCAATATTGACTGTTAACACGCTTGAGTATCGCCATTTGTAAGCATTTTTGCGCGTTACGACAATCAGCGACAGGATAGCTTGTTTTACATGACAATGCTTAGCTATTCAATAGAAGATATTCATATGTATGTATGTGGTTATGAGCTGCTAAAATCATTGATATTTTTTTTCATATCAAATAAGCACACACATACATAAGTATATGTGAGTAATAATTTTATATGATAAGGTAATTTGTATAGGACTATGCGGGTGCATATTTTCATATCAAATATTTATTCAAATACCAATGCATTGTGATGAAAAATGTTCGCATAAACTCTTCACTTAGGGGCGAGATACATATATGTATGAGAGGTGGAGGTGTGAGAGTTGGAGTTAAGCACTCACACCGACTTGGCTTTTAAAACCGGACACCCTTGCATGAAGAGTTGCGGCAATGCTAATGTTAGATGGAAGTTAAATTTTTATTCCAGCGCATTCATCACTTTAGCTTTGAGCTTAAGTGCGTTTGGCTTTAGTATAATATATAAAATTTTGTCAGAGCTAGAACAGGTCTTACAGCTCATAAAAATTAACTTGATTTACGCTGACTTCAAAAAATGAAATTCATTTTCAAAAAATCTAATTTAATTATCTAACAGTCCCCTTAAAACAATTAAAATTCAGCACCTGGTATATTATACTACAGTTCGCCCAAATAGTGCTATTATAGACATTCTTCGAAAAATATGTATATGATGAATTTCATATCAAACCCAATATATTGAAAATTTTTTTAGGTGTAATATGTAATATAGAATTTTTACAGTGTATGTTTTCAAAAGGTGATTTTAATACCTTTCTAACGGTATAAAAATTTTTGAAATCGGTTGATTAGTTTACGCGTGATATCAAAATATAAGAAAGCCAAGAGATGCATTTACTTAAATAAATTAAAAAAAAAATAAAGAAAAAGGCCATATTAGTTTTCAGATATGTTATATATATTAAATAGACCTTTCTAAACAAAATTTGTATTTTTCAAAATCGCTTGATCTTTGAAGGGTTTTTTCAGTTTCAAATTTTATTTTGGAAAACATTTTTTTTTCAGTGTACTAAAACAAAAAAAATTTTTACAGTGTATTTTTTTGAAAGCTAATTTCAATACCTTTCTAATATAATGGTGTAAAGATCTTTGAAATCGGTAAAGCCATTCCCTAGTAATCACACTTTAAAAGTACCTATTATCGTCATTTTTCGATTATTTTCGAATATTTTTGAATATTTCGATACCTTGCCACGCCCACAATTTTTCGAAAATGCAATTTCTGAAAATGAGGTTGTGTTTGGGTAGGTAAGATGTACCTCTATGCAAAATTTCATCAAATTCTGAGGGGGCCGGGTTCAAAATGTTCGTTTTTTCAGCCTTTGATATGAAATTCATCATATCGCACACTAAATCAAAAAGCGTTACAACTCAAAATTTTTCGAAATCGGGTTTCTTCCATAAATTGGTACACCGAATATATCTCTAGCGGCTGCCATAAAATCTTTTCCATCAGAGTCTTTTTTAACTGAGAAATAACTATTATACGTAGCCTTTTCTCATATCATTGCCTATAAAAATTAAAAAGTTTTTTGCCTCTCCTGAAAATGTTTGAATTTTGAGTTGTAACGCTTTTTGATTTAGAGTGCGATATGTATATTAATATACGCGCATTACCTTTTATATTAGGTTTTGTTAGACTGGCTGGCGGTTAGGAGCCTCACACAAACTAAGTGAGTCCGTAGTGTTACCAGAAAAGTTTTCAAACATGAACACCTCTACGCTGAACGCCTTGAGCCAGACTAAAGAATAAGCCCATTGCTTTGGATAATACCAAAAGTTTATTTGCCCCTATTTTGAAACGAAGATCCCTGAATACGACTCGCCCTAGCAGCCAAAGCCTGCAAAAAGCCGTACAAGAGCAGAGAACACGCTCTACCATCTCACCGTGCAATACACATCCTCTGCATTCAATTTCACGAACTAGTTTCATTTTGAATGTATGTGATTCTAAAAGACAGTGTCTTGTTAAGACCCCGATGATAAGTCTACAGCCATCTCTTTTCAGAGATAGCAACAATTTAGTTAAGCTTCGGATCGTACGATTTAGACATAATTTTGGATACACTACAGCCCTGCGATTGTTTCCACGCCTTATTGGCCTGGTTTATCATATATATATATATAACTAGTACCTATGCTTAATTTCACTGAGTGGCATCGGAACGTACATGGAGTATTCTGCACCTAGATCTGCACTCTTCTTTGCCAGCTCAACAGCTTTCTCATTACCGGCTATTAACTTGTGGCCTGGGATCCAGTATAAATGGATATTTTTATCCCAGGCTTCCTTGCAATACTCTACATAGTTGGATGAGGCACTGTCGACTTTATACCTGCCTGACTATCTATATAAAAATGTATCCTTCCTGTTCGTAGGGGATTATAGACTAACAGCTCCGCTGTCCTTTTTACTGCTAATACTTCTGCCTTTGATATTGTTTAATGAATAAGAAATAACTGGCAATACTTCTGTAGTATTATGTAGAGTATTTTCAAGTACAGAAAATATTGCAATGCACAACAACCATTGGTAGCAGAGCAAAGTAAGAGCTTTCACTTTCTTTGGTTGCCTTTGGTTCAAAACAAGCTGCACTTTAGTTTGTGTGTTTAATGTGATGATTTTTATGTTTATCTAGAAGGAAGTCTTTTTAACTAAGAGATCAAGCAGCAGGTCTAGAAAAACTTAATATGTATCACTCAAGGAAGCTGTCAGCGCTTAAGTATATGACGGTAAGCTCTCTGCATATAATCGATCGTATCATCAGTAAAGCTGCAAAAGTTGAACAAGCTCACTTATCTAGTTTCGTAGTATTAGCAGTATTAATGGCGATGAGTTTATTTAGGTCTGAACTTGGCAAATGTTAGTTCGAATTTGATGCCCGCAAGAAACTGATCACATTCGATTGGAACTAATCGAATTAATATAGCTGAGATTATGGCTCGGCCGCCACAGGAATACCTATTTTTCTACGAGGTTGAATATGCTGCTTATTATACTCAGCTGTACTAGTACACAGAGTATTATAATTTTGATTTCATAACGGTGGATTGTAACATAATGAAATAATCGAGATAGATATGGACTTATATATATCAAAATGATCAGGGTGAAAAGAGAAATCGATTGAGCCATGTCCGTCCGTCCGTCCGTCCGTACGCAGGATAACTCGCGTAAAAATTGAGATATTTTGATGAAATTTGAAATGCAAGTTGGTATCGAGACTGGGACGGTTGGTATTGAAAATGGGCGAAATCGGACCATGACCACGCCCACTTTTCCTATATAGAAAAAATCGGAAATTTGGTATCTCAGCCACTAATATAGCTAGAGTGATAAAATTTTACCCACGTATTGAGCTCAGGCCGTTATGAAGAAATTTGATTAAGTTTTGGAAAATGGGCGGTGCCACGCCCACTTATTAAGGGTCAAACATTGAAAGTTTTATATAACTCAGAAACCGTTGAAGATATATCGATGAAATTTGGTATGCGTAATTTGCTTACCTAGACAAATGTTTTGGCGAAAAATTATCAAAATCGGTTGACGGCCACGCCCACTTTTATATATGGGAACTATAAAGGGGCCTAATAAAAACATTTTAAGCGATATCTCTGTCAAATATAAAGATCTATCACTGAAATTTTGTGACATGAGTTCTACAATAGACCGGAAACAAAAAATAAAAAAGTTTGGAAAATGGGCGTGGCACCGCCTCTTTTTATACAAAGGAATCTACGTGCCTATTACTCGACAAATAACTGAGATATTATGACGAAACTTAGTTTATACACTTTTATAATAATAATAATATAATAATACAATGGCGCTATTATAACTCTGACGAGTTTTATGGCCGAGCTTCTCTCCCAATTCGAGGTGTGCTCCTTTTTGTTTTTCCTACTAATTGGGTGGACCTACAGTTTTATGCCGGCTCCGAACGGCGAATGCATTTTTTGTGAGAAGCTTTTTCATGGCAGAAATACTCTCGGAGGGTATGCCGCCCACTGCCGAGAGGTGACCGCTGCTCTTAAAAAACCCAATAATTGGATTTTTACTAATTAGAAAAATTTGTTTGGCTCGGACCGTGGTTTGAACCCAAGACCTCTGGCATAGCAGGCCAGCACTCTACCCACTGCACCACAGCGGCCACTTTTATAACATGTGTTAATAGACACGCAAAAATGTATTGAAATCGGTTTATGACCACGCCTACTTTTTAACAAAGATATTTCTGGAACACCCTTTTGGAATTTGTAACGTGAAGTCTTTGTAACTAAAAGTCATAGAGGGATGCAATTTTGCACTAACAATAATATTTATATGCTTATTTGGATGATTGATAAAAATTTTGAAAATGGGCGTGGCTGCGCCCTGTTTATGCAGCACTCGTGTCATATAAAATACACCCTATATCGAACAAACGCAAACAAACAATGAAAGCATACAGCTGAGTATCTAATGTTCGATTCCACTCGAACTTAGGCTTCCTTACTTGTTTTATTTATAAGCGGCTCAATAAAACTAGGAATATCTTCGTGAGGCACTTCCATTCAGCAAAAAAGAAAGTTAATGAAATGGAAGATGGCTGTGTGAACAGTAGAAGCTGTAATCTAAAGTACATGGAAAGCTCTATTAAAACTAAGTATTAGAATAAGATACAAAAAATTTACTTCTTTTAACTTAACTGAAAATGATTCTTCTTTTAATATTTCAAAAGTCTGATAAGACTTAATTAATTCAAAATCCCCCAATAGCAGATGATGGTAGGCATGTTCCACCACCTGATCATGACGAAGTGCGAATAGCAGTATCTAGGCTTAAGAATAACAAGGCCCCGGGCGCTGACGGCTTGCCAGCCGAGCTATTCAAACATGGTGGCGAAGAGTTGATAAGGAGCATGCATCAACTCCTATGCAGAATATGGTCGGACGAGCGCATGCCCGACGATTGGAACTTAAGTGTGCTCTGCCCAATCCACAAAAAAGGAGACTCCACAGTACGCGCCAATTATCGTGGGATAAGCCGCCTGAATATCGCATATAAGGTCTTAGCAAGTGTATTGTGCGAAAGACTGAAGCCTATCGTCAACAATCTGATTGGACCTTATCAGTGTGGCTTCAGACCTGGTAAATCTACCATCTACCAGATCTTCACAATACGACAAATACTGGAAAAAACCCATGAAAAAGGAACCGACACACACCATGTCTTTGTCGATTTTAAAGCCGCTTTTGATAGCACGAATAGGAATTCCCTGTATGCCGCAATGTCTGAATTTGGTTTCCCTGCTAAACTTATACGGCTATGCCAAATGACGTTGACTAACACCACCAGCTCCGTCAGAATTGGGAAGGACCTCTCCGAGCCGTTCGAGACCAAACGAGGTTTCAGACAAGGTGACTCTCTTTCGTGCGACTTCTTCAATTTGATGCTGGAAAAGATAATACGAGCTGCAGAACTTAACCATACAGGAAGCATTTTATACCACAAGAGTGTACAACTGCTGGCGTACGCCGATGATATCGACGTCATTGGCACTAACACTCGCGCCGTATGTTCTGCCTTCTCCAAGCTGGATAAAGAGGCTAAGAAAATGGGTTTGGCGGTCAACGAGGACAAGACGAAGTACCTCCTGTCATCACACAAAGAAACAGCACGCCTTGGCAGCCACGTCAATGTTGATAGCTACAAATTCGAAACTGTTAAGGACTTCGTCTATCTGGGAACCAGCATTAACACCAAGAATGATGTCAGCACGGAGATCCAACGAAGAATCACGCTTGCCAATAAATGCTACTTCGGACTAAGTAGGCAACTGAAAAGTAAAGTCCTCTCTCGACAAACAAAAATCACACTCTACAGGACGCTCATCGTTCTCATGTCTTCATGTACGGCGCAGAAGCATGGACTATATCAAAATCAGATGAGTTAGCGCTTGGAGTATTCGAGAGGAAGGTTCTTCGGAGGATTTATGGACCTTTGCGCGTTGGCAAGGGCGAATGTCGATGGAGATTTAACAATGAGCTGTACAGCTGTACGCGGACATCGACATTGTTCAGCGAATAAAGATCCAGCGGCTGCGTTGGGCAGGTCATGTCGTGAGAATGGACGAAGGCGCTCCGGCCAAGAAAGCATTTCTATCGAAACCCGCTGAACGCAAAAGAAAGGGGAGACCTCCACTGCGTTGGGAAAATCAGGTGGACAGCGATGCTGCCTCCCTAGGTGTTCCCAAGTGGCGCCATGCTGCACGAAACAGAAGCAATTGGCGCGCTCTGTTGGACTCGGCCAGAATCGTCTAGACGGTTAAGCGCCAATCAAGAAGAAGAAGAATTCAAAATCCGTTGCGTCTCGATAATCAAAATACACACGCAATATTCTCATGCACACTTGCCACTTGAAGCTACTTTCGTGTAATATTTAACCTTTAAGTGACGAGGTGAAATTTTGTGACATAGTTTACGACTTGGGGGAAAATTTTTTCTACGCAATTTACTTAAAACTTTCAATAAAAAATAAATTTTTTTATAATAATTTTTGCATTGGAAAGAGGCCAGTCCTTTTTCAAATGAAATTGATAAAAAAGTTAATTAAATTCTTTAAATCAACAAAGTTTTTACTATAATTCACAAGGCCTTGTTCTTTCGAAATAGCGAAAACATCACATGAGAACCTTATAGATAAAAGGTGAAACAAAAACTTTCTTTAAACTTCAGAGACGGGTTTTCATAAAAAAAATATATATTTTTAAATATATAATAGGAATTTTATTTAAAAAAATTTTTTTGTAGAAAATGCTGCCCAGTCTTTTTGAAGTTTTTTTTCGTGAGCGTATAAAATGAACCATGAAACGAATTTTTTTAACTTTTCTTCCAATAATCATTTGAAGAAGTGGTAAAATTAATAATCCATGTTAATCATATTGCCAGTGAGAGAAGTTTTATATGGAAATAAATTATTTTTGAAGAAAAAGTTACGTTAACGTCGAGGTGTGGTAATTTTTACACCGATATCATAATTTATCCGTTATTTGAGACCTTCCACCATAGAAATTATACTGATCGATAATTATGATGACATGCGTAGATTCTAAAAGCATCAAAATGCTGCAGAGAAGCGAGAAATGGTAAATTTCAAAAAATTGCATTCGAAGAAAAACTAACGTTACCCTAGACGTGGGGTAATTTTTACACCACCATCATCATTTCTCGTAAAATGTTACACCTTCCTCCATAAAAACAAAATGGGTCAATAATTACAACGAGATGGGAAGATACTAAGAGAGTAAACTTGCTGGACGGTAAGTTAAAAGAGATATCTAAAGAAATTATAAGTCGGTGTAAAAATTACCACCACGGCGCAAGTTAAAGGTTAAGCTATGCCTTGCTTGCATCTCAATTTCGCGGCCAAATTAAACCAATTGACTGTGCAGCACGAAAACTCCAGACCCCTAATCAAATTAGCGCACTTCTCGTATAGATTTTCAATTCCCGCAACACTTTAGTTCTGCCAAGTGCATAAGCAACTGGCATTGTATATTTTGCATGCAAGCCAATACACATACCTGCACATAAGCACACACACAGGCAAAGATAAAAACATAAGCGCACATCCTGACTCCTCCCAAGACACTTTTGAATCGATTTTCATTAAATTTCAGTTTAAAATTGCACTCTCTTGCATTGCAATTTCGCAACAAAACGAAAAGGATGTGTGTATGCACTTAAACTAATTCGTTTTGTTTGTTTTTGCAACTATCTTAATGTGTATGTATGTATGAGATTCTGTGGTGTCTATTTGGATGTGTTTTTGTATTTGGTGTGCGTATCTGATGTAGTGCTAATTTATGCGCTGCACGTTTGTTTTTGTCACGTTTATATACATACATATGTACGTATAAGCAAATTATGCGCAAAGCGAACTCATAAATACATACATACAAACTAGGATACTCATACATGCAGACATACTAAATTAGAGACACACAAAATATGCACATATTTTACACACATACACACAGAAACTCGTCACATTTAATGCCACTATCACGGACACCGTCGGCGGTACCGAAATGACGTTTTCGGCAAATCGGCATTATGACAACCGACGGCGCGCCGAATCTTTCGAAGTTCGGTAAATCGGCATTATGAACACCGAATGAACGAACATTTTGACAGTTTTTCGTGCCGAAATTTGCCGCAAGTTTTTGCTTGCGGCGATATTAACAAAATATCAAAAATTACAATAAAAGTTTAAGTAAATTATGTAAATGCATGTATGAAGTTGTAATAAGTGTTAGTGAGTGTGAATATATGTAAATACATTAATCAACAGGTCGCGAGAAGCCACAAACATGGCGTGGGTCCATTGCATTTTCCACCGCGATTGAATTGCTGTTATATGCAAAGAAAAACTTCAAAGAAAAAATTATGAAATGATAAGAAGAGTGATTTACGTGCGTATGTACATAGGTTTTGGAAATTAAAATATATTTTCACCCAAGAATAATAACGCATTTTCTGAAGTTGATAATTATTGTTTGACTACTATAAAAAAGCAACTAACGAATTATGAATGTGTATTACCAACAATTTACGATTTTAGTAAAAATTTTCGTCTCAATAAAGACGCGTTCAAATAAATATTGCAAGTGGTGGAAGGTCGGCTTCAGTATAATGCGCCCGCAGTATTTATTTTCAAACCTCTAAGAATGTTTCAATGAATCCTTCAGGAAAAGTTCTGTGAATGATAATTTCACTAGTTATAACACTCCCGACTACGCAAAATTATTGTAAATCTCTCCAGATCTGTCGGCTGATAGGTTACTTTTCAAAGCGCGACAGCCTTCGCAATGCATAAGGGTGCTCTACGCCAAAATACTGTGTTATTAATGAACTATAAGTTTCCGCAAGATTGCGTTTGCATTTTAGTGATCTATCAGAAACGAAAGTTCCGGTGCCGGGTACATTGTTATTGAAATTTTCCTCTGTTTTTGTATACAATTTGCTTTAATGTACATAGTTCAAAATAATTCTATGAAAAACAGAAAAAAGGACAAGGTAAAGATTTCTTTCACGCAAAATTAAGACTATTTTTTTTATCTTCAGCCTGTAATTAAATTTACGCTTGTAATTAAATTTACGCTTGTTTACTTAAAGTAAAAGGATTGCTATGATCTCTCAAAAACTTTCTTTCGTTCAGAGAAATCCTTTGCTCCTCTTCCTCTACTAATAAAGCTGCTATCGCAATAGAATCCATTATTTTATTATTTAAATAAATTGTTTTTAGTAAAATAAAGTAAAAATGTTTTTGGTTTTATCAAAAAGATAAGAAACCTGAGAAAAACCCACTCAATTTCGCATCAGCACTTGGTAACGCTGATTCGAACATAGTTCATATAGTTGGCAACACTTAACTTCGAACCGACGGGGTAGCTGATACGATTTTCGAGGAGTTCGGCACCGTGGCTTTCGGCGTTTCGGTAGTTCGTTCGGCGTTCGTGATACTGGCATAAATCTCATTTACTTGAGCGCTTTTGCTGGCTTTGGCTTTGATTTTGGTTTTGGTTTCGGTTTTTTTTAGTTAGTTATGTGCATATCTACATATGTGCAGTTGTTGTTGGTTTAGTTGCCTTGCTGCCTTGGCGCGTGATTGAACGCTTTTACGCGCCCCAATGTATGCTTCAATAATTATTCATAAACCAATTAAAAAAGAGATAAGCAAGTGATTTAAATAAGTGTCATACTAAGCTAATTAAAGCAACGCATTTTGGCGCATATTAATTGGGACTATGAGTAGATAATTAAGTATGTGTGTGAGTTTAAAAATATCTGCAAGCATTTTCGTATAACTATGTTTGCTTTTTTTGTATATGTAGATATATAATGCGTGAGAAAGAGGGAAAGAGTTTTTATATACATACTTATGCACATATATATACATAATGGACTGACATTATTATAGCTCTAAAGAGTTTTAAGGTCAAGCTGTTCTTCCGATTCGAGGCGTGCTTCTTCATTTTTTGTTGTCCTTACTAATTGGCTGTGCCTACAGTTTTATGCCGACTTCGAAGGGCGAAAATTTTTTCATTTCAGAAATACACAGACTTTTTAAAGGCTATCGAGACTATCGATTGTTATTTATAGAGAAATATCAATTATTTGTTATGGTAAAATATTGATTAATTTTCTAAACTGTCGATTATTTTTATCGAAAATATATTTATAGATATCTATTTTTTATATCGAAAAATATCAATTATTTTTCAACAAAAGTCGATTATTTTTATCGAACGTATTTATATTGATTGTTGTTTATCGTAAAATATCAATTATTTTTCAACAAAGGTCGATTATTTTTATCGAACGTATTTATATTGATTGTTGTTTATCGTAAAATATCAATTATTTTTCAACAAAAGTCGATTATTTTTATCGAACGTATTTATATTGATTGTTGTTTATCGTAAAATATCAATTATTTTTCAACAAAAGTCGATTATTTTTATCGAACGTATTTATATTGATTGTTGTTTATCGTAA